>JAJEJO010005199.1:331919-400263 GCA_020662805.1 Glaucomys volans
ACTCTATCCCAATCATTGATTCGTGCTTTTATTTCTTGCGCTTTGGGAGTCATGTTAAGGAAATCTGGTCCTAGGCCAACATGGTGAAGATTTGGACCTATTTTCTCTTCTATTAGGTGCAGAGTCTCTGGTCTGATTTCTAGGTCCTTGATCCACTTTGAGTTGAGTTTTGTACAGGGTGAGAGATATGGGTTTAGTTTCATTTTGCTGCATATGGATTTCCAGTTTTCCCAGCACCATTTGTTGAAGAGGCTGTCTTTTCTCCATTGCATGTTTTTGCCTCCTTTGTCAAGTATGAGATACCTGTACTTATTTGGGTTTGTCTCTGTGTCCTCTATTCTGTACCATTGATCTACCTGCCTATTTTGGTACCAATACCATGCTGTTTTTGTCACTATTGCTCTGTAGTATAGTTGGAGGTCTGGTATTGTGAAACCCCCTGCTTCGCTCTTCTTGCTAAGGATTGCTTTAGCAATTCTGGGTCTCTTATTCCTCCAAATGAATTTCATGATTGCTTGCTCTATTTCTATAAGGTCCATCATTGGGATTTTAATTGGAATTGCATTGAATTTGTATAGCATTTTTGGAAGTATGGCCATTTTGACAATATTAATTCTGCCTATCCAAGAACATGGGAGATCTTTCCATCTTCTCAGATGCTCTTTAACTTCTTTCTTTAGCGTTCTGTAGTTCTCAGTGTAGAGGTCTTTCACATCTTTTGTTAGATTGATTCCCAAGTATTTTATTTTTTTTGAACTCTTTTTGGAAGAGTTTGAAAAGGATTTGCACTAATTCCTCTTTAAATATTAGGCCAAATTCACCAGTAAATTCATGTGTGCTCTTGAGCCTCTCTTTTGGAGGATACTTTTTTGATTAATGATTCAATCACCTTGTAAGTCTGATTTTCTATTTTTTCATTCTTATGTTTACAGAAAATTATCCATTGTTCTCTTGGGATTCTTTGTTTTCTGTGCATCAGTTGTAATATTTCCCCTCTCTGTTCTGATCTTGAATTTTTCTTCTTCGTCTAGCTAAAATTGTTAATTTGATTCATCTTTTCAAAACAAGCTTTTTCTCTCAATGTTTTACTGTTCTTTGTTTTATTTATTTCTACTCTGATTTTGTTTACTTCCTTCTGTGTACTTTGGGATTGTTTCCTTCTCTAATTCTTTGTAAATTAGGTTATTTGTGATCTTTCTCCTTTTTTTTAAGCATAGGTGCTTATTACTATACAGCTCTTCAGAACTGCTTTTGCTGCATCTCATAAGCTTTAGTATGTTGTGCTTTCATATTTGTCTCTAGATATTTTCTAATTTCCATTTTTTATTTCTTCTTTTACTCACTGGTTAAGAGATGTTATTTAATTAATAATACTTAGGAATTTCCTAGTATTCCCATTACTGTTTTTTAGGTCCATTCCATTGTAGCTGGACCTAACACTTGATATTTAATCCTAAATTTACTGACTTGTTTGGTGACCTACCCTGGCGAATGTTCTGTGTATATTTGAGATCATATTAATAGTCTCTAGTTAAAATGAATGTTCTACCAGACACAGTAGTGCATGCCTATAATCCCCAGTTGGAGGATCAGAAGTTCAAAGCCACTCTCAGCAACTGAGATCCTTTCTCAAAAAAAAAAAAAAAAAAAAAAAAAAAAAAACCAAAAAAAGGGGGGGGGAAGCCCCTGCAGATGTGGCTCAGTGGTTATTCTGCCCTGGGTTTAATCACTGATACAAAAAAAAGAAAGAATGTTATGTATATGCCTATTAAGTCCTTTTGGTCTATAGTGCTGTTAAAATTTTCTGCTTTATTTAATCTTCTGTCTGGATGTTCCATCTATTATTTTTATGTGGTATACTGAAATTTCCTTCTATAATTATGTAGCTATATATTTCTTCCTTCATATATATAATTATATGTGTGTGTGTGTGTGTGTGTGTGTGTGTATCTGCAATGTTTCTTTCATATACTGGGATCTCTGATGTTGGCTGCAAATAAATTTATTATATTTTCCTGGTGAACTGATCCTTTTATCATTATATGCTGTGCTTCTGTGTTGCAAGTTTTTGACCTACAGTCTCTTTCACCTGACATAAGTGTACCACCTGTGCTCTCTTTGGTTATCATCTTGTTTGTTTTCCCTCAATCATCTATGTCTTTTGATTGCAGAATTTAATCCATCTATAATGTAAGTAGTTAGTGACTGGGAAGGATATGTGGTCATTTATTTAGTTCTTTTCTATGAATACTGCAAGCCTTTTGTTCTGTTTTTTTTCTCTCCTACTATCTACCTTTATATTTGGCTGAGGTTTTGTAATGATAAAACTCATTTCTAATTCCTTTCTCATTTTCTTTTGTGCATTTTTCACAGGTATTTTTGTGGTTATCACGGGGTTTACAGAAAATATAATCATAACAAGCTATTTTAATCTCATAACCATTTAATTTATGCAACATAAAAAATTCTACACTTTTACTTCGTCTGCCAGCATACTTTCTTATTGATGTTATAATTTACATCCTGGTAAAATGTTATCCATTAACATATTTATACAGCTACAGTTATTTCAACTTATGTACCAGAATTAAAGTCATCCATGCAGTAATAGTCCTGTTACAATACTGTAATATTCTGTACCTGTTTACATATTTCCTTCTGTATCTGTTTACATATTTGCCTCCCTAGGCAAATTTTATACTTGCCTATGCTTTCATGTTGTCATTTAGCATCCTTTTTAAAATATATTCTTACTGTCTTAAACTGGACTCCTAATTCTAAATAACATATTTATTTCATAAATTAAATTGCTGAAGAATATACATCAGTTCTATTTGGCAATTACAAATAAGAATTAAGATTCTGTTCAAAGACTTAGGGTACTAAAAGAACAGTGTTCCTGCAAGCAATAGGCAGTTCTAGTCCATAAAAAGTCCACCAGGATTGGCAACGTAGCTCAGTGGTAGAAGCCCTGAGTTCAATCCTCAATTCCAGGGGGAAAAACAAATACACTAAACTACATAAAAGGTCCACTAATTTTAATACCTACCGGTTCCTTTGCTTAGATACGGGGGCTTAAAGAATTTCACAACACCATAGACATTGACAACTGTACCACCTTTAAGTTGATTAAGGGGTGTATATATATATTTTGTTGCTGGAACCTGAAGAAAAAAAAAAAAGACAGTGATTATGTTATTATTTATTTTTTAGAATCATATGATCACGGTTATAAATTAGCAAATCTATATTACTGTATATTGCCCTTTTAAGTATCTAAAAGAAGATACAACTTTAAAAAAGGCAACGTTCAGCTTATAAAGTTTACTATATAAATCAACTAATTTTCTTTAAAATAACTTTGTAGTCTATGAAATGTTGGATTTGGTTTGTAACAACTAATATCACTTCAACACTTACAGTATAATTTCTCTTTCTTTTTCCCCTCTACTGTAACAAAGACTTCACTTGGGCTTAAATAAATAGATTTTGGTTCATAATAGTATACTGTGATTAAAAGTGGTAACAAGAAAAAAGATTTACTGAAATAACTACATAAGTGTGGGGAAAAAAGAGAAAGTGGTTTGTGAGACTATGTTTGCACATCAAGAGGGATACTAAATTGGTCCTACAAAGTTTCAGCTGGGTGGTACTATCATCCATCTGCCTCTACTCCCACAGAAAATAAGATTATCCATCACTCTGAAAGTGAAAATTTTAAAACTCAAATAAAAACCAATTAATTCATATTTTCAAGGAAGCTGATTCCTCACGCCAACATGGAAGAATGGGGCTTAGAAACTGCATCAGAGTTTAACAAAAGGAAACTGCAGCTCACCAATGATGAAAGAACAATGGTCAGCAAAATAAACAGAAGAGAAGACATGTGCCCTGGCTGACAAAATGACTGGACAGAATATTCTATCTTAAGTCAGCCTAATACATGATGAATGGGGAATGCTAGGATAGCTAACAGAATCATCCAAGTTACTGTACTTGTTAATTCATAACAAAAAACAACTTATGAGTTATAAATTTGGCTTTCCATATAAGCAGACAGTCTGTGTATAGGTAGCAAATAAGTTGTATTTTTTAATAATAAATTTATAAATTTATGTTTCTGCGAATATTCTCTTTTAAGTTTGGTTAATGTATTTTTTTTTTTTTTTTTTTTGGTATGGGGGATTGACCACAGGGGCTATCACAGATATATATCCCCAGTACTTTTTCTTAATGACACAGGATCATGCCAAGTATATTAGGGGTGTGCTAAGTTGCTGAGGCTGGCCTCAAACTTGCCATAACCCTGCTTCAGTAGCTGGGATTGCAGGTGTGCACCACTGCTTCCGGCAGTTAATGAACTCTTAAGTGAATATGTATTTGGGAAGATAGCAAATAAACTTACATAATAATTGCTAATAAACCTTACTTGCCAGATACAGTGATGCATGCCTATAATTCCAGCAGCTCAGGGATTTGAGGCAAGAGGATCATGAGTTCAAAGCCAGCCTCAGCAAAATCAAGGTGCTAAGCAACTCAGTGAGCCCCACCTCTAAAGAAAATACAAAATAGGGCTGTGGATGTGGGCAAATTCCATTCCTGGTTCCAAATAAATAAATAAATACATCTTACTTGAGTAACTAACTTGTCTCCTTGCTGACAGTAAAATATGGCATTCCATAAGAAATGATTATAGAGGAGACACCCAAATCAATTTTAACTTAAGAGACAAATTATGTTGGGAGGGATATGATGTTTAAGTAAGAAGAGTGATAAGCAAAGTCTTTCTGAAGGGGATATATAATGTAAATATGGAAGGACAAGAAAGAGAAAATGGTACTTACAAGAAATTGCTTGTAACATTACACAATTAGGGATCTGAAAATACCTTGACAAAATTGATGTAAATGCTGTTTCTAATATCGATAACAATAAACATATAATATTTATAGCAAGCTACCAAACTTCTAGGCTGATAAGAGGAAATAGTACTTGTTATGGCAATGCCTTTGGGCACATTTTATTATTCTACAAATGACTGCAAAAAACTACATCATCACTGTCGTACAGACCCTTCTGAGACAAAGAAAATGTCCCACAACAATATTGTGGCAGGTAAGGAATTTAAATATGACTAGTGCAAATTATAAAATGAACTTTCAATTTTAATAGCCACACATGTCTAGTCATTATAGTACTGAACAACCGAGATCAATACATTCACTAAAACATTCTTCTCAGGAAATTATGGGCCCATACATTAAAAATAATTTGATAGCATTTAAAAACATTCAGCACATAAATCACTCGGTCCTCATTTCACATAGACATGAAAGGTTGTTTTATGTTCCAATAGTTAAGAGGTAGCTCATCAAGGAATTAGTCAAGAAAATGTTGAGCCCTAGGTTAAATGAAATGAGATTTACAGTATACGCAGGGAAATTAATTACTGGATAAAATATAATAATATTTATAATTATTATTATATTAGCAGGTAATATAAGCCTAGAGAGAGAACAGACACAATAACATCATAAGTTCCCTTCCTTCTTTTCCTTCTTTCTCCTTTCCTCTGCAACAGGCCATTTATTACACATGGTGTTGAAATCAAAGATGAGAATATAACACAACGACTTCTTTCACTATTGGAAGGACAAACCATAAATTAGGATAGATGCCTTAAATAGAGTAGTTTTAGGAAGTCCACTTGAGGCAGCAGAGTGTGTGCTTAGAAAATTCCTTTGAAAAGATATTTACAGAAAGGAACCAATTAATCAAAGAACAGAAGCTGGGAATGAGATAAACAAGAGCATTCTAAAAAAATGAATTTGATATGTTTGAGAGACCAGAAGAAGGTGAACATGGTTAGAGTATACCAAACAAAGGTAACAACAACATTAGGTTAGATAGGAATATAGGGGCTAGTTTATATGTTGACCCTTTATATCAAAGAATGAGCCAAATGTTTTTAAATTCTGAAGACAGTACAAGGTCAAATAATTGTTTGGTGTTATTTGAAAAGGACAATCCTTCCATTACTGTAAAAGAATATACTCTATTTCCTAAATTCTTAACGCAATACTGGTCCAATGATAGATTAGCCATTAAATAATACATTCTCAGTAAAACCACAAAATCTTCCCAGGAAAATAGTAAAATCCTCACCAACAATAACTGGATGCTTTATGGATATCAACTGCAAGGTCAGTATTAAAAATGTGAAAATGAGCACTAAAATCAGGAAAATTGAATCAAATAAATCTGTACTTGATTTATTTAAGATGCCTGAGCTTTGTGAAAAAAAAAAAAATTACTGCCAAATTTAGAGACTTTTCTTATTTCCTTCTTATTTGCAGGTTCAAAGATGTACCAAGTATTTGAAGTTAATCGATCTGTAACAATTTTAGGAAATACAAATACCAGGGCCACATTCTAAAAAGCATATTTACCCTCTTAATGAGTAGTTTTCCCAAAAAACAAATTTTAATTATATTACTATTCCAAATTAAAAATATGTCTCAAAATATATATAATATATATTTTCTTTTTTTAGAAATAGTCTCTATTCTCTATTTGCCTGTTATTAAGTGAAGGTTTAAAAATATAGGCAGAACATAAATATTAAATTAAATTTTAACAATATATTACCTTTCCATTTTCACTCAGCCATAAGTAATCTACCTGTCAAAATAGGAACCTTCCTACTTCTGTAACAAAATTCTATAAGAGTGAAAAAAATGATATAAAAAAGAAGAGCAAAATGTATCACAAATATAAAGAACTTTTTTACTTAATGTTTTATAATTTGTCAAATCACAATTCAGCACATAATAATCTATTTATATATAGCACGATGAAAAACAAAGAAAGGATTCTTCCTATGATTTAAAACTATCAAAAATCTTATTGTCTTCTATAGTAAAAATCTTTTTAAATTTAATTTTCTTGTGTATGGATAGCTTATACAAAGTATCAGAAGATACTAAAGATAACAGAATAAGCAGATATTAGTTACTAAGTGAATATATAACTGAAATATAACACTATCAGATAAAAAAAAAGAATTGCAATTGTAATGATACTATTTCAAAATTAGATTATAAGGCAGACTAATTCAAAATCAAACTACAAAGGAAATTGGACTAAAAATTAGATATAAATGTCTGTGTGCAACTCTCTGTGCATGTATACATAGATGCAGATATTATGTATTCTAAAATATTATCTTACCAAAGACATTGATTCTGTAGAAAAATCTCTTACAGATTTGACATAAACCTGAAAAGAGAGAGAGGGTTTGGTTGTATGCAAACTATCTACAGTGTGACTACAGACCTTACACTGTGGTAAAACAATATACTTAACTATATAATATTCAAATTCACTAAAATAACCAGAGCTATAGATTATACATTAAGACATGCTAGGCATGGTGGTTCATATCTATAAATCCAGCAGCTCAGAAGGCTCAGGCAAGGGCATCCCAAGTTCCCAGTCTCAGCAACTTAATGAGGCCTTAGACAACTTAGCAAGATCCTGTCTTAAAATTTAAAAAATTTTATAAAGGGCTGGCGATGTGGCTCAGTGGCTAAGCACCCCCAGGTTTAATCTCTGATAACAAAACAAAACAAAAAAATGGTAACATATACAAAGTTTCTTAAGCCACAATTAAAGCACTTAAAAAATGTTACGTTCTAATGAAAATGCAGTTTAAAAAAACTTGGACATGAAATTCAAAGTATACCAATATTTAGTTCTCAGGAAAAATATAAAAGAGTACAAAATTATCAGTCCAAAGGAAGTGGAAAATCAGAATTGGTGTTCAAAACTTCGATATGGAACCCTGGACTTCACAGAATGAAAAAATAAAGAAAATGTAGCAGTGACCACTTTACCTGTAAATCTCACCCATATTCAACCTAATGTATTAATTTTAATATAAAATAAGGCCACCCTAGCCCCTGGGATGCCTTTGTGCATACTAGGAAAAAAAAAAAAAAACAATTGTATAATTTGGTCAGTACATGATTTTGACCAAAGAGGTAGTTTTCCAGCATGTGAAGGAGAAAGGAGGTCAACAGAAAGAAGACAATGGTCATTTTCACAAAGAGTAATATAGGAGAATATCTGTTTTACCTAATAAATTTAAAGTGCAATCAAGTCAACTATCAAAAGTGCCCAATGGGATAATTACAAAGAATAGGTCTTGAAGTCTGTGCAGTTTTCTAAGTTCCATTAATAAATGCAATTAGATATCAATCAGGATGTCAGTCAACAAGGCAACAATGAACTACATATATGATGGTGGTCCTGTAACACTGCCTCGTGACACAGCAACAATCTGAACTTGTGAAAGTACATTCTAGGATGTTTATACAATCATGAAATCACCTAATAATGCCTTCTCAGAACATATCCCATCATTAAGAAATACATGACTTATATCCATATAGGACCTTCCTTTTTTAGAATAATTCTAAACATTTCAAATTTTTAAAAACTTGAAATAGCCAACTGTTGAGGCTCAGAAACAGCTTACGTGTCATATTTTGTATGGTTCCTGTACATATATTCAGATTAATAAATCTGTACATTTTTCGCCTGTTAATCTGCTTGTTTCAGCATATTCAACCACTGAAACTTCAGAAGTTTGAGCTTTCTACACAAATCAGTCAGACTAAATAATTTATCTGCAGATTTCCAAAAATACCACCTCCATCTCATTACTTCAGCTCAGGGAAGCTACAATATATATGGAATAAAAGTTGCACACTTACATAAACAGTTGATTTGAAGTTTTCAAATGCTTTCAAAAATACACATTTAGTATTTTTGCTTGCAGATGAAGATGCTGACAAAACAATAAATCTAGCCACTGCAATGGTGTCCTACATAGGAAAAAAAAATTGTTAATCAATTACTAAATACCTATAACCCTGAATGTTATATAAATCATTATATTATTTAAAAACAGGAGTTACTTTTATAAAATGGAAAACTGCTTATTCTAAATTGATTCCATGCTTATTGAATATATGATTTAGACGAGGACCTCCTCTGACTCTCAACTTCTACAGTCAAAAGGCAGCCATAGAAAAGAATAATGCCCCACTTCATGGCCCAGGAAAACAGTAACAAAATCACTTAGAAGATTGTGTTTAATGGAACATAAAAATAATTGTTTATCTCAGCTTATATAAATAAGTTGCATGATTAAACACAAGATAACAGATGGTTTAGCAGTATTAAAAATGAAATTTAAATGAAAATAAATTTCAGAGTTGAGAGATTACATTGGGAAAGGCACATCATTAGTGCAAAAACTCCATATTATTACAAAATACATATGTATATAAACCCAGAAATGAGACAAAAGTAAGAAATTTCCAGTTATACCCAAGTAAGAAGAGATATTTCAAACTTATGTTTGGAATAGTAAGAAAATGGAATTCTCCATTTATTTCCGTATCACTCTTTGGTTAATTCTCTCTTATTTTTCAGAAACTGAAATATAAACTGAGTTATGCCTTGTTCATTATACTTTTTTGTTTTCTTATTCTTCTAATTTTAATATCAAATCTTATGATGTATAGAAATTCTTGGACTTTAGCTGGGTGTGGTGGTGCATGCCTGTAATCCCAGCAGCTCAGGAGGCTGAGGCAGGAGGACCTCAGAGTTCAAAGACAGCCTCAGCAATGGTGAGGCACTAACCAACTCAGTGAGACCCTGTCTCTAAATAAAACACAAAATAGGGCTAGGGAAGTGGCACAGTAGTTAAGTGCCCCTGAGTTCAATCCTCAGTACAAAAATAATAATAATAATAATAATTCTTGGACTTTAGGTCATCTTCCTTCAATAGTTTTAATCTCCACCAAATGAAAGTCTTCGATATTAATACATTTTACTTTATATACACAAGAGCCTAGTATCAGTCTCCAGAATTTCCTATTTGGTTTCATAAACTAGGCTCTAAGCTCCTTGAAGAGAAGGAGTTATGTCTTTATCTGCTTTGTGCTTACAAGTTTTGTCACATTGCATGCTGGGCCTCCATAAGAAAACTGAATTAAATGAAGAATGTTATGTTGTCTTTTCTAAAATCTCTTGCTTTAACCAAATATTTTAGTTCTTCAAATTCTTGCACTATTTTTTCTTCATAAGAGACTACAAACATCAAATAACTACAACTCTTCATAAATTGGAGAAAAATCCTCTCATGAAGATTTTATTAATCTCTACCATGTTGTAGGTAGCTCAAAAGGGAATTACAATTAACAGACTTCTGGAATAAATTTTTACAGAAAGAAAAACACACTCTGCTTTCAACTGACCTCAGACCAATAAATTTCTCTTTTAAATGAAAACATAAGATTTTAAAGATTTAAAGTTGTTTGTTCAAATAAGCATGGTTTATCAGTACATGCACACACAAACACACACAACACACATACACACGCACCTGTCCCTTGTTATTCTCTATTTGACTTAAAAACATTTTCAAATATAAACATTATAAGGAAAAAAAAATACTAAAAGCAAAAAATGGGGGACAGACAAACATTTTGGTCTCAATTTTTCAGTAAATTTTTTAATAAATATCTTTAGGATATAGAAAATATTTTAAGAATGAATGACTAAAAGCTGTGGACTAGCATTCATTAAAAATTTTTCAATTTATGTCAATATTAGCTGCACTGATTCATAAAAGGTTATAATTAATTCTTCCCTGAGCATATACTTGACAACATAGAAATCACCAAAGTTTTTTTAAAATAAAAAGTTTATCTGCAAATGCCATTTTATTATTGTTTATGGCTGAATAATATTCCACTGTGCATATATACCACAGTTTCTTTATCCATTCATCTGTTGAAAAGCAACCGGGTTGGTTCCACAAGCTAGCTATTGTGAATTGAGCTGCTATTAACACTGATGTGGCTGTGTTACAGTAGTATGCTGATTTTAAGTCCTTTGGGTATAAACCGAGGAGTGGGTCAACTGGATCAAAAGGTGTGTCTATTCCAAGTTTTCTGAGGAATCAATCCCAAAAAACTAAAGGCCAAATATTTTCCCTGATAAGTGGATGATGATATATAAATGCATTGGGGAGGTGGGGTGTGCGAGAAGAAAGGAGGAACTTTAGATTATGCAGAGGGAAATGAGAGGGAGGAGGGGGTGGGGGATGAAAAATGGTGGAATGACAAAGACATCATTACTCTATGTACATGTATGATTACATGAATGGTATGAATCTATATCATGCACAACCACAGAAACAAAAAGTTGTACCCCATTTGTGTACAATGAATCAAAATGCAGTCTGCAAAAATAAAAACAAAATCAATGATCAAAAAAAGGTTCATTATAAGAACAGATTTATATTTGAATATGCACACAAGCATGCATAACACATATAAATCACATTGAAGGCCCTCAGTGATGTCATCTCAGCTGACCATATTTCCAAATATTCTCATTCAATAAAGGACAAATTTGATTCTCGTATACATCTAGCACTTTTCCACATATATTCTTTGCTTATTCTAAGCCCCCATGAATAATAAACATTTCTCCATTTGTATATATTTGACTTTATCTGTATTTCAAAGTCTGGGTAATAAATGCTTCTTCCTAATAAGGTCTATCTTAAATTACACCTTTCCAGAAAGAAAAAAAGACAAAAAGCAAAAAACAATTTCTTCCTCTGAATTCTCTCATAGCATTTAAATATTCTTTTTTATTTTTTTATTTTTAAAATTTTTACAGACTTCATTTTGATTCACTATACACAAATGGGGTACAACTTTTCATTTCTATGGTTGTTCATGATGCACATTCATACCATTCATGTAATCATACATGTACATGGGGTAATACCCCTTCTCCCCCTCTCATTTCCCTCTTCATAATCTAAAGTTCCTCCATTCTTCTCTCACCCCCCGCCCTCCCAAATCGATTATATATCATCATCCACTTATCAGGGAAAACATTCAGCCTTTGTTTTTTGGGGATTGGCTTACTTCACTTAGCATGATATTCTCCAATTCCATCCATTTATCTGCAAATGCAATAATATTATTCTTCTTTATGGTTGAGTAGTATTTCATTGTGTATATATATACCACAGCTTCTTTATCCATTCATCTGTTGAAGGGCATCTAGGTTGATTCCACAGACTAGCTATTATGAATTGAGCTATCCTTTGTACTCTGCTCCACACTTCAAACTTTTCTTAACACCTCTAGTGCCATGTTAAAGCTCATTAAGCTCTTTAGAATTAAAACTAATGTCTTATCCCACGGTGTACATCCCAGGAGTGAATGACCAGCATCTATTCACAGTGGTCAACAAAGATATTAAATGAGTTAACAGTGGTGAAAACTGAAGTAAGATCAAACAAAGGAGGAGAAAAACTGGCTGTTAAACTCTAGTTCCCTGAATTCATACATATTTTTATATTCATTCAAATAAATAGGAAATAAGAAAGATAAATATTTAATATGAAATATTAGTTTGTATAAATACTCAAGATTGAATTGAAAATGAGGATTAATATGTAGTATTCTAAATTCTAAACCTCTAAGAAGTCAACACTGAAGTCATTCAAACGAGTATGGGAATTAGTTTGGTGCCAAGAGGCCATTCTGATATACCAGAGCAGTCATCTCAATCTGTTGAAAAAAGTGACGAGGCTTATCAATGCCTGTGCACAAGTTATAAAAGTAAATATACACTCAAGTGTAACAAATTTAGAGGAGTCATTTCCTTTTCATGCCTGTTCCATCCTTGTGGAAGGAATCCAAGGAATCCAAGGAATCCAAGTGATTCCTTGTCACTGAACAATTTCCTGTTTAGTTCAGCCAAGAGGAATATTTACTGCAAACCAGTTTCAAAAAAAAAAAAAAAATGAAAACAATATATGTGTTCTTACCATAAAGAAATGTTCATCAAAAATCAATAATTAGCTTAACAGACCAAACAAACAAATAAAAAGAGCCCATATACTGTATGAGCCCATCTATATGATATTCTGAAAAATGTAAAACTACGGAAACGACAGAAAGATTAAAAAGATCAGTGGTCAGGAATTAGGGGAAAGAAGGGATGATTAGAGTACAGAAGTTTTTTGGCATTGAAAATTCTGTGTAGCAACTATAATGGTATATATATGTGAATATATATTTGTCCAAACCCACAAGAATGTACACCACTCAAAATGAACCCTAACGTAAACTACAGACCAAGTGATGATACGTGGAAGTAGGTTCATCAGTTTTAATGGCTATATCACCATAGAAGGGGATGTTGATAACAGACAAAAGTCTGAATGTGTATCGGGAGGGTGTAAAAAGAAAATCTCTGTATCTTTTTCCTAATTTTGTTGTGAAATTAAAAATGCTTTTAAAAAAAAGTCTTCGAAAAAATCTGTCAGACAACTCATTTTTACATTAACAAATTGGTTTTAATGTTCATCTTTCTTAATGAAGAAAGTAATCAGTGGTGAAATAAGCAAATTAATAGATGAACAACAAAAACATAAACTGTAAGACTACAGAGTTAATTTGTTAATTTTTAATAGATAACAAATTAAGAATTCCCAAGCTGTTATATTTCATGAGTAGAAAAAGGGCACAGAATATAAAAAACTGATAATCTAAAAAGAAAACACATCTGATTTCAACAAGCATTAAGCAATTTTTCCATAATGACCTTGCAAATCTTATTAAGTTATCATATTTTTTTAAAAAATGCTAAATACATGGTTCAGCAAGAAGCTAGGGACCTTACGGTATTAACAGTATAGCGATTTCACAGAAAATATAATGCTAATATAAAAAAAGTATATTTCATGAGAATTACCAGCTATTGGATGGGTAACACCAAGGACAACTGGAAGCAATTATGTAATATTAGCATTAAAACACCAAATTCTAAAATGGTCTACAATCACTATATGATCCCATAATCACCTTCCTCACCAGTCACATACTGGTTGACTCAATCTGGTATTCTGCCTTCTCATAATTCTTTAAACATTCCAGGATGCTCACTCAGGCCCTCTGCATGTTATTCTCATACTGAGATATTCTCAAAGTATCCCAGAGCTCATTTCTCTATTACCCTTCCCAATTTGTTTCTTAATTTATTCTTAGCTATGAATCACATCTGCATGAAAGAAATGATCCTACTAGTTGGTTAATTCTACTTTTCTCCATTCTACACTGTGCTCTGTGAAGGCAAGGTCCATGACTATCTTATTCACTAATAATCTCCAACATCTATCATAGAACACAAAAAACATTCAACAAATATTTGAGCAACTACATAAATAACCAAAGATATGAATACACACTTATATACACATACCCATTGTATAGCTTCATAAGTGTTAGATAAATTATACAAAACTTACTTCATAGAATCTTAGCACTTTGCATTTTTAGATCAGCAAATGCCTTCATTTTTCAGATAAGAAAACAAGGGCCAGAAAACACAGAAGAATGGCCTAAAGGCACTTACAGATAATTAGTTATAGACCAGAACAGGAATCCAGATCTCTGACTTCCAAGACACGCACTACTCTACCTCCACTTTTCAAAACTAAATTGTGCAGAGATAGGAAAACTATCTACGTATAAATGTCCATAATTTGACAGTTTGGTGTTTTTCAAAAACACTTAACAGTACTTTGGATAAGTCTCCTCATATCAAATATAAAAACTTACTTTAAAAAATGAAAGGTAAAACAGGGAAGTTCAATTAGGACATGTATATTTTGTAAATTCCTTTTAATTTAGCAAAGCAAGAACTAATCTTGTTAAAATCGATTTGAGAGTTTTAGGAATTGAGTTTTATTCAAATATGGAATTAGTCTTATGAAAACAAACAACTGACAAGTAAAAGAATAAAATAAGAACAGTCAATTCCTTTATGCAGAAAGCTTTACCTTTGCACTGCAACTATCTTTAATAATGATACTATAGTCTATAAATTAATCATGCCCAGATGTTCAGAATTCATGAACTGTAAGCCCAGGAAAAGAATTTAAAGTAAATTGTGATCTAAGTTTTCTCATATTTAAAAAGGGAAAAAACACTAACTTACCATCGTTAACATCATGTTATTTCAGAAGTACTAATTAGCTGTTACCGTCCTATTTTATTTTCACAAACCCCTGTTTAAAATTATTCTAAAAGCAAAAACATTTGTCACATATCAGGTAAAGTACATTTAATATCTAATACAGTGTTTATCATGGAGATGCAAAATCACTATATTATAATCCATATATAGTGCTTATTAAATAAAAAATATAAGATGCTTAAAGATTAAAGATGAAAATGTATTAGACATAAGCAGAAATTCCTAATATTTAATACCATGTATTTATTTTTGAAATGCTTCTGTAAGATAACTAAGTGAAAATAAATTAATTTTCAAAACAAGGGTAGTATGAAGTCATTTGGTAAAAAATATATACATGCTAGCTTATATACACACGCATGCATAAATATGTACATAGACTTATGTACATATGTACATAAAAACTGGAAGGTCACAAAGTAAGCATATGGTGATTTTTTCAATGAATGGGACTGGGCAATGGCAGTAGTTTCAGAGGGGGTGAGATCCTTGCTTTTCAGATTCTATCCTTTCACATTGCTTGAAAGCTTTTATTTTTAGATGCTTTTATTAGTGCATTACAGTTATATATAATATTAGAGTTCATTTCAACTTAATATATGAGCATGGAACATAATGTGCTCCACTTTCATACCCTGTAATTCCCTTTTCCCTTTCCTCCTCTGTTCCTCTCTATCTCTTTCTCTACTCTACTGGTCTTCATTCTATTTCGTTCTAGGTTTTTCTAAAATTAGTACTTTACAGACATACATAAAAGTCAAATTCCCCAGATTCATATATGCACACCACAAAATTTGGTCAGTTTTATTCCACTCTTCCTTTTCTTTTCTGGGTCTTGCTTATTTCTTTTAGTATGATGTTCTCCAGGTTCATCCATTTACCAACAAAGGACATAACTTCATTTTTATGACTAAAATTCCATTGTTTAGATAAACGTTTTCTTTATCCATTCATCTGCTAATGAGCATCTATCTGGGTTGGTTCCATAACTTGGCTATGGTGAGTGTACTGATTTTGGTTCTTTTGAATAAATATCGAGGAGTGGGTTAGTTGGGTTATATGGTGGTTCCTAGTTTTTTTGAGGAATCTCCATTCTGCTTTCCAGAGTAGTTGTGCCAACTTGTAGTCCCATCAACAATGCATGAGTATACCTTTTTCCCCACATCCTTGACAACATTTATTATTGTTTATATTCTTGATAACTGCCAATCTGACTGGAATGAGAAAGCATCTAAAAATAAAAGCTTTCAAGCAATGTGAAAGGATAGAATCTGAAAAGCAAGGATCTCACCCCCTCTGAAACTACTGCCATTGCCCAGTCCCATTCATTGAAAAAATCACCATATGCTTACTTTGTGACCTTCCAGTTTTTATGTACATATGTACATAAGTCTATGTACATATTTATGCATGCGTGTGTATATAAGCTAGCATGTATATATTTTTTACCAAATGACTTCATACTACCCTTGAAATTTCAGTACAATTTTAATTTGCACTTTTCTGATTATTAGGGATGTTGAACATTTTTCACCTATTTGTTGGCTATGTTTATTTCTTCTTTTAAGAAATGTCTGTTTAGTTCTTTTGACCATTTACTGATTTTTAGTATTTTTTGATGTTAAGTGTTCTTTATATATTCTGGTTATTAATTCCCTGTTGAGGACCAGCTAGCAAAAACCTTCCATTTCACAGGCTTTCACTTCATGCTCTAGTTTCTTTTGTTGTGCAGAATTTTAATTTGATGTCATCCCACTTACTGACTCTTTGTTTTATTTCTTGAGCATTAGGGGTCTTGTTAAGAAAGTTGGCGCCTGCACTTATATGTTGGAGTTTTGAGCATGTGTTTTCTTGTAACAGTTGCAAAGTTTCTAACGTAATCCCTAGGACTCTGACCACTTAGGTTTTATGCAGGGTGAGAGATGTAGTTCCATTTTTCTACATACAGACATCCAGTTTTGCGAGTACCATTTGTCAAAAAGGTTACCTTTTTTCCAACACTGTTTTTGGTTCCTCTGTTGAGTAACAGATGACTGTATCTGTGTGGATTTGTCTGTTTTTTCTATTCAATCTCACTGGTCTTTATGTCTGTTTTGATGCCAATACCATGCTGTTTGGGTTACTATAATCTGAGATCTGGAATCGTGATGCCTTCAGTATTGTTCTGCCTGCTCACAAATGGCTTTGGCTATTCCAGGTCTCCTATTTTTCCTCAAATGACTCATGAAATATAAAGGGGGAAGAAACATTGACAAATCCATTTTATAAAGCCAATACACCAAAGAAAGAAAAATTCAGACCAATACCACTGATGAATATAGTTGAAAAAAATTCATAATAAAATATTGACAAACTACATTAAAAAATACATGAAGAAGGGCTAGGCACATAGCTTAGATGGTAGAGTGCTTGCCTTGCATGCACAAGGCCCTGGGTTCAATCTCCAGCACCCCCAAAATAAATAGATAGATAGATAGATAGATAGATAGATAGATAGGTAGATAGATAGATAGATAGATGGATGAAGAAGACAGGATGCCACAATTCAGTGAGTTTCATTCCAGGGATGCAAGGTTGATTCAACAAACACAAATCAATAAATATAATTCATCACATAAATAGCATTAAGAACAAAAATCATCTCAATACACTCTGAAAAAGTTATTGGACAAAATCTAGCACCCATTCATGCTAAAAATGTTGGAGAAACTAGGGGATAGGAAGAACTTACTCCCACATTGTAAAGGGTACATACAATAAACCCAAAGTCAACAAATATTTAACAGAGAAAAACTGAAAGAATTTCCTCTAAAATGAGGAACAAGACAAGAATGTCCAAATGTCCACTCTCACCACTCCTATTCAAGACAGTTCTTCAAACTAGCCAGAACAATCAGGCAAGAGAAGGAAATTAAAGGGATACAAATACGAAAAAGAAGTCAAATTATTTGTTTACTAATGACATGATTCTTCATTTAGAAGACCCAAACAACTCAACCAGAAGACTTATAAAGTTGATAAAATCAGTAAAGTAACAAGATACAAGATAAACAAGTGAATCAACCACTTTCCTATACTCCAATAATTAATCCACTGAGAGAGAGAGTGAAAACTAACTCATTCACAATAACCTAAAAACAAAAAAAATCCTTAGGAATAAATTTAACCGAGGTGGTCAAAGACCTCTATGATGAAAATTAAAGAATACTGAAGAAACTGAAGAAGACCCTAGAAGAAGACACTAGAAGACTGAAGAAACTGAAGAAGACCCTAGAAGAAGACACTAGAAGACAGAAAGGATATTCTTGCATGGGCAAAATTAATATTGTAAAAATGGCCATACTACCAAAAGCATTACACAGATTCAAAGCAATTCCCACCCCATCAAAATACCAATGATATTCTTCACCTACTTACATTCTAACTTTTATTCATATTCTCTCTTCATCTTTCTCATTACATCTTTTCTGAAGAATACCTTTCTTCAACAATTATATCTCATGTCTTCTTAAACACTGAATTCTAGTAACTCAAAACAGTCATCTCAAATATTAATCAATTAAACTGATATAAACTCATACCTTCAAAGGAAGGAACAAAAATAGTAATGACAACAGGGACTGGCTGGAGTTACCCCTAACCAAAATGCCTCATCATAAAAGATAGCTTTATAGGAACCTGATTAGAACTATTAATTCTTAACATAAATGGCTCAAGTAGGAATGACTGTGTATGGGCATGGGTTTTTTCTATTTAATTTTCTAGTCCCTTTCCCTGATAGAAGATTGCTGTATAACCCTTTTTAGATTTGTCTCTAGAACTTCTCTGTCACACCAAGTACATTAAAACCATATCTCAAAGAGAATCTTTAAACTTGTATCTAAAGTTATTCTAGTTTTCATCCTGGGAGAAATGGTCTGATGAACTGTCCCATGAATTTTAAGACATGAACTATACAGCAACTACCTGTCTTTCCTCAAATTCCAAAGAAAGATTTTAAGATATACCACAGATTTGCACAAGGAAAAACATTACTATACTAATTCTCCTTTTTTTGTTCAAATAAGAAATCAGGAAAAAATTAACTGATTTACCTCTTTATAGAAGCATTAGCAAAAAATAGATTAAAATTTCACTTTAGCAGTATATCCATAGCATTCATATACACAAAAAATAAAACAAAACAAAATCCAAAGTTTCTTTAAAATGGATCTTTAATCTAGACTTCAACGTCAGGTTTTGCAAAAACAGCACCACTTCTCCAGTCTACTGGATGATATATAAATCATCACAACTTCTGCTACTACAATATTGTCAAAACTATTGAGAACTCTCAACAAATCCAGTACCTACTTTATATGTGATTAAATTTCAATGAGGAGACATTTAATGTAACTCAAGGTACATTAATTAACAGGAGGAAAAGCAGGACAAGGAACCAAACTCCTTGACTCAGGTACCATATCTTCTTCCTCTGCCTGGTTCTTATAGGGTTGTATCTAATTACATGACAATAACAATAATAGTAACAATTGCAAATGTACTGAGTTTCTACTATGTGCTAATCATAGGTATAGTTTGTCTCTAATGAGGACAATTCAGAAAGGCAGGTTATTATTATTCGATCTTAAAGAATGGGGAAAATCAAAAAGATGAATAATGGTTAAAGGCTTTACCCCAGGAATTTAAGCAATGACTCTTGCTGTGTCTAAAACCTACACTGCAGAGCCTTTGCACTTGCTAATTCCTCTAGAACAGCTTACTTCAAGTATCTTACGAATCACTTCTGTCAAGTCCCTGCTCAAATGTCATCTTATCAGTCTTTTCTTCATCACTGGATAAAAAGACCTTCCCTCCCCTTCTTATACACCTCATTTCTCTTCCACTTATTTTCTCCTAAGCACTGTTTGCTACTAAAAAAAAAACATACACTTATGTATTTACCTATTTGTCTGTTTTTCTCTACTAAAAGTAAGTTGTTTTAAGTAAAACTTTGTCTGTTCAGACCATTAGTGCTGAGATGCAGGCTGGTTCCTAACAGGTATTAAACAGTGTTGAATAAGTGTGTAAATGACCAACAGAAGTGTACTAACTATCCTATGCATCTTTCTCTAGAAAATTTAGGCATGACTAGGTGTAATATTTAAAATAGAGAGCTAGTAAGGCATACTGCAGATGCTGCAATTCTACAAAGCTGGCATAGGCCACAGCCTCCTAGGACCAGAAACCCATCAGAAGTCAAGCACCATGTTCAGAGGCACAGTTTCTCCTACCATATGGGGGCACTAACGAAGGCAGCAGAAAAATTTATATCCAGGCTGTGGGAAGGTCTTGGGAAGCTCCAAACAATGGTTATTTACTATTTGCTGAAAAGTTTTTTAATATTTGAACAACCACTACAGTCATATACCTAAGCATACTGGTAAGTCATACAACACTCCTCATTCTTAGTCAGCTAATTCACTTAGATAAATGCCACAATTCATTCATCAACTACTAGATATTATAATGACCTCTCAAATCTTAGCTGATATATGAAGAGAAAAGAAAATTTAAAAGAAGTGTAAAAAGAAGTTCAAGTTTGTCCTAAAAGAAGTTAGGAATTAGATATTCTGATCTGAGCAAATCAGAACATTCCAATTAATGCCATAAATTTTTACACAATTCACTAATTTATGTGCTCATTTGATACTAACAAAAGCAACAACGACAACAGAAAACGTTTTTATTAAAGACGAATTTTTTTGACAACCATTTCAGTATCACTTCTATTTTGTGCTATATCAGCAATTTTCCATGCTGCTTCCTTAGTTTAGAATAGAAAATTTAAATGCTTTAGAAAAAAATGTTAGAGGACAAGAAAAATGTTTCAGAATGTATTGATAATTTCCTTCCGAAAGTTACAATTTAATTCCCTAGGTAATGCATGTCCTAGTGTCAAATGAACATGAACCCTTATGCTATACTAGATCAACAAAATTTATATTGAATATGTAACACTGAAACCACTGTTTCTATTCAAATATTTACTTAAGGTAAAAAAATAGGAAAAATTAATATTCAGCACGAACTTAGCGAGATATTCTTATAGATATCTGTGTTGTCTCAAAAACCTGAAAACTAAGCCCACTACCTGCAAAAGGAATACACATATACATGCATAACTAATCAATCCATGTCAGTTCTACCAATGCTCTAGTTCTGACCATTCAGGATTGTTCTTCAATTACTGTAAAACCTTCATGGTGTTTTTCCTACAATGGTCTAACCTCTGATAGAAGAAAAAACTGAAAAATATTTTAAGCTAATAAGAACAAAAGGAACACTGACTTGACGTGATTATATAAATGAATTATAATAAGAATTATTGTTTGTGAAATAATGGAATTGTGTGTCCAAACAAACAGGAAAAGCGACAAACAGATGTGTATATGCAGACATGAATACACTGATATTTCATATTAAGAAATTGCTGTTAATATTTAGGTAGCATAATGGTACTATGACATATACTCATTTTGTGTATGTGTATGATTTATATATAGGTGAATAATTTTTATACATATTTATATATATGTGAATAATTTTTGAAGTCTATTTAACTTCCTAGGATTTTGTGGTTTAAATTAATTAGTTCCTGAAATAAGACTCAAAGTAAGTCTATGGCAGTAAAATGAGGATGACACAGATGAAATAACATACCAAATAACTACTGAAGTTAGATAATGGGTGTACAGATATTCATGAAATAATTCTAATACATTTTGAAACTTTCCATAATAAAAAGTTTAAAATCAAATAAACAAAATGATCCAGTAAAAACTAAACTGCCAACTGTCTGATACTTTCCCAAATCCTCTAGGAAGATTCAGTTTACGAAGGCTGCATGTACAGCTCTTCAATAGTTGCCACTATTAAACTATTTTCCATTGGATTGGAGATAGTGGTCTCCAGAAGCAGTGTGTCTTATTAATCTTGGTTCTCCAGAGTCAAGCACAGAGCCCATCAAAACATCAACCCTTAAACAGTCACTGAATATAAATGAAAAAGTAGAGTACAATCTTATTGAAATATGTGGTTTTGCAGAAAAGAGTTTCTTCCCATATATCATTTGGGAAATGATATCATTTATTATTAACAAGTATCATTACTTCAAATCAAAAGAGACTGAAACCATTATTATAATATTCCTGCAACACTGTTTTAGAAGAAAGGTCTAATAATAACTTATTTGGAAATTTACTGTTGACTCAATGATATATTTAAACAGCCACGTGTGTTGATATTATCATCTGCCAAATCAGATTTGTCAAATATTTATAGAGTATCTCTTATTAACATCAAAAATATCTAATTCTTTTAAAAAATCAATTTTAACTCATTTCAATACATTTTCATTAAAAAATTGATAAGATTAAATACCAAATAGTGGTTAATCTCTAGAGTTATGCTGTTCAAAATAGTATCAACCAGCTATACAAAACAATTTAAGCTATATAAAATTTAAAACACTATTCCTCAGCCACACTAGCCACATTTCAAGTGCTCATTACCCACATATACATAGTGGCTACCATATCAACAATGTAAAAATAGAACATCTTTCTATCATTGCAAATAGTTTAGATGATGCTGGTCTAGGAAACTAGGTCACTTAGATTCTCATTTTCAATTACCTATCTGTATTGTCTAAATATGGTATAGCAGGTGTGCATTCTTAGGCAAAATAAAAACAATGCAAAATGTGCCACTTTGATTCTTAAGGATTCAACTCAGTAGACTTAATCAAAAACACAAAGTTGTGCAAGCATCACTTCTATCTACCTCCAAAACTTTTCAAGACCACAAACACAAACTTTTCAACTGTCAAGCAGTAATTCCCGAGGTTTTCCTTCCTTCAGGCCCTAGTAATCTCTACTTTCCCTTAATTCCTCTAAATTCTCTATGAATATGCCTTTTCTACATATTAACTGGAATCAAACAATAGTTGTCATTTTGTATCTGGCTTATATCACATAGTTTAATGTTTTCAATATTCAAACACACTGTATTATGTATCAGAAGTTCATTCATTTTTGTGGCTAACATTCTACTGTATGTGTATTTACATTGTGTTTATCCATTCATCTGTTGATAGACATGTGGACTGTTTCCACCATTACTAAATGTGAATAATGCTGCAATGAAAACTGGCCTACAGGTGTAATTTTCAGTACCTTTTGGTTATATACCTAGGACTAAGATTGCTGGTCACAGAGTTATTCTATGTTTAGTGTTTTGAGAAAACACCAATCTATTTTCTACTGTGGCTGTACTATACTACATTCCTACCAGGAAAGTACAAAGGTTCCAATTTCTTCACATTTTGATGAACACTAGAACTTCTGTGTCTTTTTGTTACAGCCATCTTGGTGGGTGTGAAATAATATTTCACTTTGGTTTTAATTTCCCTTTCTCTAAGAACCAACAATAAATACTATTCATCTTTTTCATGCAGTTCTTGGTCATTTGTAGATCATCTCAAGAATTTCTTTACATATTCTGTAGAGCAAATCCTCATTAAATATATGACTTGCAAATATTTCTCCCATTCTATAAACTGCTTTTACTTCTGTGATAACGTCCTTTGACACATAGCATTTTAAACTTTGACAAAGCCAAATTTATTTTTTTTTCTTTTGTTTCTAAGGCATTTGGTGTCCTATTTCAGAATCCACTGCCAAATCTAAGCTCATAAAGATTAATTCCTGTATCTTCTATTAAGGGTTTGGCCCTTATTCACAAGCCCTTGATCTACTTTGAATTAAATTTTGTTTATAGTGCAAGGTAAGGATCTACCTCAGTTTCTTACTTGTGGAAATCCAGCTGCCTCATCATAAAGGTCACTGCGAATAAAGATAGTATTACTTCTTCCTTTCTCATTTGGATGTTGGATGTCATCTTTTTTATTTTGTTCATTGACTGGACCCAATATTCTTGTAAAAAATTAACTATTGATAGAAATATGGATTGGTTTGTTTCTTTCTTTTCCTTTCTTTGCCCTTAGGGATTGAACCCAGGGCCTCACACACACTTCACCATTTCTTGACAAACTTAGTACATTGGTCTGTATGTCTAGCCTTACGCTAGTACCACAGTGTTTTGATTACTGTATAATATTCTGAGAGTAGAAGCATGAGTCCCAACATTTCATTCTTCTTTTTCAAGACCTTTTGGTTATTTGGTCACTTAAGTGACTTAAAATTCCATAAGAATTTGGGGACTATTTTTTCTATTTCTTAAAAAACAAACAAACAAAAAGATGTGAAAGATTTGTATTTCTTCCTCTTAACTAACTGCTCTGGTTAGAACTTCTGGTACAATGCTGAGTATCAAGGGTATACTTGTCTTATTCCTGATCTTAGAGAGAAAGCTTTCAGTTTCTCATTACTATATTAGCAATGTTTTTTTTTTCCATAAATGCCCTTTATTATGTTGAAGAAGTTCCATTTCATTCTTTGTTTTTTAAATGTTTTTATCATAAAAAGTGTGAGATTTCTTTCTTATACTATCTAATAATCTTTTCCCTACATTAACTGATATTATCGTGTGTGTCTTTGTTTTCCCCTTTCTTTTACAAATATGGTGTCAGGCAGTGATTTATTTCATTATACTGAATGAACTTTGCCTTCCTGAGATAAATCCTACTGGTTCATAGTGTTTCATCCTTTCCATATGTTGTTGGATTAGGATGGCTATTATTTTGTTCAGGATTTTGAAGATATGTATTTTTAAAGTAACTGTAAGAAAATACTATTAACACAGAACTAAAGCTCATATTAACCTTTAATTATACTTATTTAAGGGAGAAATGTATATAAATTTAGACATTCAATTTAATACTAAAAATTGAAATGATCTGAGAAATCATTCTTGCTTATGCCAATAATTGGTTTTATTCATCTCTTAGAGGACTGTTGCAATTCAAAGATGTCACTTTTATGTCTTATATTTTTACATATATGAAAATAAATGACAAATCTCAAAAGTCTGTAAGATGAATACAACATCATTAATAACTCTATTTCTAAAACAAAAAATATAAAAATATTTTACCCCTTCATAGAAAACTTTTGCACAGTCCTTTGCTAATTTTCCAAAAAATAATACACTGATGGTGTTGACCTCTGAATTTTCTTTTTCTATTGAGAAAAACACATACACATAAACACTTATTAGATATAGCAGTTTTATAAACACAAAAAATTGATGACAACTATATCTTAAAACTAGTTACTCCAAAACTTAATTATGCAGAAAATAATTAAATTGCTTATGACTCAATTTTAGCTTGCTCTAATAGAATTACAAAAATAATGTACTGAAATTACTACATATTATCAAAATTATAACAAGTTTCAACTGGAATACATATTGTATAACATTCTATAAATAGCACATTAATAGCCCATAATAGCCACATTCTACTATTTGGTTTTTTTCATGCTTGTAATCAAAGGAAAGTTTAAAAAAATACTAATTATTTAATTTCAAAGTACCTGAGATCTTACAAAACATTTCATTTTTAATGATGATCAACTTTAAGTAATCTACAGTTATCAGTGCAGAGTCTCCTATATTGTTCATTATTTCCCTAATTATTTTCTCTATCAAAATTACAGGGTACTTTGCAACAATCTGATCTTTCATACTTGCATATGTATGTGCTAGGAGAGAAGTCCTCAGTAGTGTAAATAAAACCTTAATTAAATAATAAGACTACAAAGAAATTTCACTAGCAAGGTTACAATCAGTTCTTTACAATGGTCCCTAAAAATATGTCCCTAAGCACTGCATATTGTACAATAATGCACTAGGGCTTCACTCTAAAATGCATTATTTTTTAAGTGAAAAATATCAAGGGTGTTAAGTACCTAAATGACCTTATATTACTTCTTTTATCTCCAACACAATCCAAACACATGAACCAAGGATCTAACATACTTAGGAATGAATATTTTTCAAACCGATGTCTAAATCAATTATACTGAAGTAAATACTTAGAATCAATAATCAAAAATTATTAAAGATTTTATCAAATCTTTAATAATTTAGAAAGTGTTGAACAACAGAGATGCATTTAACAGTGATAAACTCATTAAAAATGTTCAACAAATATTTGTGAGGAAAGGAAGTGGGTGAAATAAATCCAACTGGTGAGGTGATAATCAGTTCTTCTAAATAACGGCACATCCTGACCATTCTGTTTGTGAAAGAGTTAGCCAAGTTCTACACAGAACTTCACTGAGATCTTCTAGATTTGGCAACAGAATGTCCATTATTCTCATTCTCCAAAGGTACCCACTTTCTATAAGCCACTACTGCAGGGCCAGATGCTAAGACTCAATTACATCATCTGAGAGAAGTCCAAGTTATATCAATTTGCAAACATTTAACTAGTTCAAGACGCTCTCTTATTGAATTTTTATGAGACACATGAAACACCTTTCCAAATTCTGAGGTCTCTGTTTTGTGACTTAGAACTCCTGCATCTGCTACTCCATCGGATTTAATAGCACACAGAATGAAACAATTACCGCAGAGCTACCTATTGCTCCTTTCACTTACCTCCCTCAAAGCAAGTATATATGCAAATTCAAACATTACTGCTCCTCAAATACGAAAACAGTGGCTACTAATTGAAACCTAACACATTTCTTCAATGTCTTAAATAACCTGCAGAACTTTTTTTTTCTGGCCATGAAAAAGCAACAAAGACTAGATTTATCCTGCAGCTTTAAAACAGATGGAAAATCAAGAAAAAAAAAGTATCTGAAATAACTCTTCTTGGACATTAGACAAAACAAATGTGCAGAAAGTGACCATTTATCTTTTCTTTTCTTTTTTGGGGTGTGTATGTGTTTTGTTTTGTTTTTAAGAAAATTAAAGCAGTACCCCTCACTTACTTGCTGGAGAGATTGTGGGCAGCAGAAAATGGAAGTTGAATCCAAACAAAATCAAGCAATTTTGCTGAGTTAAGAAGGGTTCAGAGTCTGAGGACATCACAGTGGTTAGAATTTTCAGAACAGAGTACAGAAAAGAAGGGACCTGTAAAATGAATGCTTTGAATATCTTTAAAGGGTGTGCTAAGGTCTTTGCCCAAGTACTCATCTCCAAATGTATGAGTAGATAGTCCTCTGGAAAAGGGAAAAGCCAAGTGAACAGAGAATACAGAAAAATCTTGAGATTCACAAAGAGCAAGGAACAACCAACTAGCTAGAATAGAAAGACTTCCTCAATTTTAGAGTACAGAATGGACTCTTCAGAAGGATATTTCCTTAGTGACAAGGCCAACTATGTCCCAGATTAAGGCCTAACTTAAGGAAGCTAATCAAGTCGAATCCAACAAAACGTGTCCCCAAACACTAAAAATATTCAAAGGGTAACAAATCCAACATTTGATTATGTAAAATTCTAAATGTCCAGCATTTAGCAACAACTGCCAGTCATGCAATCAGGAAGAACAAGCACATAAAATAGGAAAAAAGGAAATCGATAAAGATCATGGGACATAAGTAGCTCAGGGGCAGAGTGGCTAGCATGCTTGAGGATTTGCATTATCACCAGCAAGGAAAAAAGAAAAAAAGACAGAAAAGAATCCAAAAACAACAAAAAATAGAACTAGCAGAGAGGACTTTAAGGAAATCAAAAACATGTTCACAAAAGTGCAGAAAATCATGAATATGAGAAATGGAAGGTATGAAAAAAGACTCGGAACTTCTAGAGTTGAAAAAATACTGGAAATGATATATACTAAATGGGGTTAATAGTCAATGAATATAGAAGGAGTTACAAAGAACTGTAAAATAAAGAAAACCAATAAAACAAAAAGGCAATTATTTGTAAAGATCTATTAAAGAAACCTCTAGGCAGAAAGGATCAGGAAAGAACACAAAGAGAGTAGTAATCTCAAATTACCAAACCAAAAAGTAGAAATGAGGTATTGCTTCAGAGCCTATCAACATTAAAGGAATATTAAAGAAATAGTATGAACAACTTCATGCCAATATGATGGTCAAGACAAAGGAGACAAATGAACAGCCCTATACAAAAGAGTTTCTTTATATTCCAAGTTGTCCAAGTGTTTTCATCATGAACTGGTGTTGAATTAGACAATACCTACTGAAGAAACATGAATTAATAAAACTGAATAGATGAACTAATGATGACAGCATGTAATCTCAAAGTCTGATATCCTACAAGTAGAAATACAAAATGGTGCAAATCCTTTGGAAAAATATCTGGCAACACCTCCTACAGATCGAAGTCCACTACTATGTGCTCAAGAGAAATGCTTTGTATTTACCAAATACAAATATATATGCAGTATAGCCAAAACCCACAAAAGTAACCAACTGCCTATCAATAGAACAGATAAAACTCTAAAATGTTTATAAAACAGAATACTTGCAGAGCTATGAAAAGCAATGGACTAAAATATCAATATTGGTCAAATCTCTTAACAAAATGTTCAAATAAAAGGGCTACACATTAAAATAGATATAATGCCATAAAATTTAATTTACATAAATTTCAAAAACAAGCAAACTAATCTATGACATAAGATTAGTTCTGGTTAGGAGGATAGTGACTCTGGAAGAGAGTATTAAGGAGGTCTTTTTTCTGAATTTAGATGCTAATTACAAAGGTGTGTTCTCATAAAAAAACATTATGCATGATTTATTCATTTCTCTTATTCTATATGCTATGTATACTTGTTAAAAAGGAATCCAGTGCCTCAAATAAATGTACTTTGATGGACTGAAATTATGAATATTTTTATATTATATTTATCTGAGCATCTTCTTTTCTTAATGAATGGATAACATCTCTAACTGATAAGATCTCATACACGAAGCCCAAATTTGTTCTATTTACTTAATCTATGGCTTTCTTCAATATTTAAAGTTCATTTAAAAGTTGTTTATCAAGTTTCTCCTACCTACGAAGCACTAACCACTAGAACCACCAAAAACAAACAATAAAAAATAAAAATAAAAACCATTTCCTGATATAATTCAATGTTCTGCCAATATCTGTTACTTGAAAAATGTAGATATTGGAGATTTCCTTGGAAAAATAATTTAGAATATCTTTCTTTATGATCTATCAACTTAAATTTGCTCTTTCCAAATAATCCAATATTACTTTTTATAATTATTTATTAGTGCATTTCTTGATTCTCCTAAATGTAAATTCTATGAAGACAAGCATTGAGTTTCAGTCACTGCTACATCCCCAGTACCTTTATTAATGTCTGGTGCTTAGGTAGTTTTTAAGAGTTGTAGAATGCTGGAATTCTCAGTGTTTCCCATTCACTGTTCCAGATCATTTTTCCAACCAATTACAGAATTTAAAGTGTTCTACGTTACAGTTTTCAAGTGCTACAAGGTACTGTTCCTAGCTTACCAAGAAAATTATTTGAGGGTTACTGAACAGAAGGACTTCTACCTATACAAGGGCACCTCTATAAGAAGTAACATGTTGAAGGCAAACTTCTAAGAAAGTTTAGTTACTACAATGTTTAGGTTATTATTAGTAAAACCAGAAGCAGGAGATCAATCATTGTGATAGTCTAGATACAAGAGTAAAGGGATCTTAAGTAAAACAGAAGAAATGAGAGGAAGAAGGAAAGAGATGTTGAAAAAGTTTAGTAAAGGAAAAACTAACCTCATTGCACAGATTTCTGTATTAATGTGAGTGTGTTTGTGAAAATCATTTGGGCGTATGCATTCATACAGTACACAAAGGTACATATTAAGAGGTTACAGGAAAAAAGCTAAACATAGTCAGTTTTCTTACACTATCTACCTTGAAGTCCAATCTTCAAAACAGCTCTTCCATTTCCAGAATAAGTTAAAGAAGATATAAATGAAAGCTTTCCCTAAAATGGGAGAAAAAAAAATAGTTAAAAGTCAGAGGATTTTATTATAATACCAAGATATAAATAAAAATCAGAATGATTTTTTAAAGCATTAGAATTTTATGTTTTGTGAATGCTATCAAAATCAAAACAGAATTGCTTTCTATAGAACCTAAGTACTTATATGAATAAATAAAGCCACTGGGAGGTTTCTGACAGAAGGGTTCCTATGTATGACTTCTGACAGTAACTATCACAACTCTGACAGAGTACAAAGGCTACTACAAACTTATACAAAATATTTCTCTGAGGACATCTGCCCAGCAGCTTAAGATTGGTGCAGCCCTTGTTATTAATCTCTGTGGCTGAAAATTATTGTCTCAAAATATATAATTTTCCTCATTTTGTGTTTAAAAACTTCTTGTGCCTCATGTTCCTGGAACACATTCCACCATAATGCTATTCTAGTCCCAAATAAGCTTAATTAATCTTTAGAAAATCTCTCTCTCTCTACTTTTTATTGAGGTTGATCAAGAAGTCAATATATTATATTCAAAAAATTTCTAAGACATTTCTAAGACATTTCTAAGACATTAAATTTCTGCTGAATAAATTTTTCTAGAGAAAAACTGGAGGGTCTAAAAAGAATTAATAATTTAATTTTTAAACAATTGTATTAGTTAAGATACAGGAAAAATGAAATATATCAACTTTACCCAGCTTCCCTTTAACCTATAATATTTTTCTCTAACAAAAATAAAACAAAATAAAATTTAAAAAAAAAGGTTTGCTCCTAAAATGGAATGAAAATCTAAAAAAGAAAAATTTTGAATTGCAAAATCATCTCAAAAGTAAAGATAGTGGGGGTAATCAATACACTAAGACACAAATATAGGTTACCCTTTATTTCATTTCTGTAACTAACCTGTCTGTCAGATTTACAAAGTTATTTTATCACAGTCTCAGACAAAATGAAGTGCTTAAATCTGAATGGTTTCTTACTTTCTCATGGTTCTAAAATGTAATGATACTTTGAATACATTAATAGGGTCTGAAAATCTCCACAAAGGTATCTATTTTACTTATTGAATACAGTTTTATAAAGCATCCTGTTACACACATCTCCCACCCTAATTAATATTCCAGATTTTGATAGTCAACATCAAAAAGAAATCAAGATTACTGATGAGACAGAAATCAATATTAGTTATATGTCAATTTGATTTGTAAGATAGTACTGACAAGCCAAGGAAAGAGGCATCAGAAGAAAAAAACCCTGCAGACATCTTGTGATCTTGATCTTCTTGCCTATGGAAGTTATGAAAAGATGTCTAAGCAACCCAGTCTGTGGTATTTTGTTATGACAGCCCTAACAAGCTAAAACACCCTATTAAAATTCAGGAGTTTCCTAAGCTTATTTGAGAATTGGACACTTTGATCTTGACCTTTGAGCCTACAGAAATTATGAGAAAATAAATGTTTAAATCACACAGTCTGGGATATTTTGTTACGACCTTCCTAACAGATTAAAATGCCCCTATAAATTCAGGTTAAGCTTATTTGGGAGAATTCAGAACTCAGTGACTCTGAGCTATAATGGAAACTCTGTGTGAACTATGTGAACTATGTGTGACTTGGAATAGGAAGGGGAACCAATGCAAATGTGAGGGTGTGTCACCTGCTGTGACCTAAGCAATAAACTATGTAAATTCATCTAGGCACCCTGTCTCCTCACCAGCTAAATCTACTGAAGTATATCATGCCAATATAAGAGGAGAGCACATTAAGATAGTGAAATTGTCATACTGGATTAAAAAGCATAATCTAGTAAGACATATTTAAAATATTAAAACAAGTTTAAAACAAAAGAATAAGGACATAACATCCAAACAGAAAAGATAATAACACCAGCAAGGCTTGGCCTGATATGGTGGTACATGCCTGTAATACCAGTGAATTAGGAGGCTGAGGCAGGAGGATCACTAGTTTGGGGCAACCTGGGCAGCATAGCAAAACCCTGTCTCAAAATAAAATTTTTAAAAAAGACCTAAGGATATAGCTCGGAGGTAAAATTCTCTTGGACTCAATCCCCAGTAATCAAAAACATAAAAATGTTAGTAAGGTTTGTCATCAATAGACAAAACAGATTCAAAGAAAATGAGCTAGTGGAGATCAAAAAGGGACATCTGATAATGACTAAAGGATCAAACCATCATGAAGACATAACAATGTTAAATATATGTGCACTTAATAAGTTTCAAAATCTGTGAATACTCACGTATCGAAATAGGTCTTCTCATGTTCACATCATACTACTACCACACTTAGTAATTAAAATTAGAGATTAAGCAATCCTATCAAACCCCTCAAAAATATAATCACCTTTAATACACCACTATATTTACTCATCTTTGTACCTCAGAAATCTACTCCAATGTATTACAAAATTCTAATATTTGTATGACATTGTGTATAACGTTAAAATATTCAGTCTCAACTGTTAAAGATAAAAGTCATTCATAAGACAATTCTCATAAAGAAAAGACATAAAAATTTGCATTCCCTTTAGAAAGAAAAAGCAATCTCAATTAAGAAACGTCTTACCTGAATATATTTCTTGCTATAATCACAAGTTGGCTGTAGAGATCTGAAATCTACCTTGTGTAATTTACTTAGCGGCTGAACTTCAGGCACCCTACTGGCTTCCTTTATTAATTCAAGTGGCATATCAATTCTCCTCACAATGACATCCAAAGTAAATTCAACTAGGAAAGTTGACAGTCTGCTGCTAAAGACACAAAGACCAACGTTTTATCCAAAACATACTCAAAATTATTTTAAGCCTCTTTGACTGAGTTTGGCTTTTCCTTTCTTTTAATAAGCTACTTATCACTGTTGGGGTTTAGGGAGTAGCAGAAGAATGGATTATTTCATAACCTTATTACAATTATCAATATAGAACAGTCAAAGAAATGGAGACAGTTTTGGGTTTTTTTTTTTCAATTTTGCGTTTGCTTTCAAAATACCTCTACAAGCTTTAAGATGTGTAAGAAGTTCACTAACAAACTTCACCGCTGTATAATGTAAAAGCAATTTGGAGGAGGGAGCTGAACATTTGTTTTCCAATAACCTTGACAACTGTAACATTGTATAGGCAAACTGCAACAAAATATCTATTTGTTGCTCCTCCTTCCATCCCCGATATAATACAAAGAAAAGATAAACCTGTTAACTTGCGCACCATAAATTAAATCCTACTTCTCAAACTGTTTGCCGGGAACACTCACCAGAATGGATACTTAACTTTGACGTGTATGCTCCAACCTTCCCCAAGTCACCTGAGCTCCCTTAGAACCAGGGCTTGGATTTACGTTTGTTTCAGCCAAGATGCTGAGAGCAGCAGGTTCACGAAAAACACATGGAGAGTTTCTCTTCAATTACTACATCTACTCTTGCTCTAAACTAAATCAACCCCTACATAACGCCCAGCCTACCTTTTTCACAAGCCGCAAAGTCCAAATTGACTCTGAAAGTCACTCATCCACCAGCTAGAAAGAAAACTAGGAAGCGTTCAGGCCGGCGCGTCAGTGACGTCACACGCACGCCGGAGGCTCAGCCTCCGCGCATGCGTGCACCGTCACTAGGGGCTAAACGCTACAGGTGGAGGATAATCTCCGGAGTTCCCAGGCCTAAGGCTCCGTGCAGGTTTCTAGAGATAACGCGAAGGCAGAGGGGCGGAGAAAGGGCGCGGGGTTGTGGGGCGCCAACAAGCCCCCGCCCAGTTCGTTCACACCCACCCAGAATTCTCTCGGTTCCCCCTTGCTCCGCCCCTCATCAATTTCCCGCCTTCTAGGTAGTTGAAGCTGGTAAGCGGATCGTGTAAGCTGCGTGATTCCCAAATCCCGTAGCCAATAAGAAGTCTTCCAAAGCAAGAGCGGAGATTTCATTTGTTGAATTGGAAGCTGGGAGCTGGACCTTTTAAATTTGCATCTTTCTTACCGTAGAAGTAAGCTCCTGAATGCAGTTTTTATAAATAAGTATTTACAAGTCTAACAGTGTTCTGTGATGGTTTTTATAGCAGTTTTCAGGCATTGACGTAACTCCACAAATGAATTATGCTATTTTCAGGTAAGTTTGATTTAAACTTGCCATTGGTTTACAATGCTATGATTTTGTGGTATAACTGATAAGACACAATGTTAAATGTGAATTATCCTCTAATTTCCAATGCGTCTTCAAACATTTGATTTACACGTGAAACCATATTTAATAAAGAATTAGGTGAATATTTTCAAGACTGATTTGGACTAAATTGCCTGCTTTGGGTACATATTTGTAGGAAGAAATAGCTCACTGGTTGTCAAGTATCTATTTTTTTAACAGGAAGCATTCGAATTAAGCCCATCTTCTCTTTTCCCTCCCCATCCCTGTTTTCATGTACCATACATAACCCAGGGGTAAGAACTGAGAGCTCAGGAGCTGCCACTGGAGCAAAACCAAAGGCTCAGATCATGTCCTTGTTCCTACTCAGGCCTCACCCAGTTGTGAAATACGTTCCTCCTTCCTAAATGAATTCTTCCTTCTGAGCTCTGTATCCCAACCACTTACATCTCTCCTCTGTGAACAATAATATACTCACAACATGTTTTCAATTTTCCCTCCTTACTCATTCTTTCCCATCAGCATTTTAGTACTCTTAGTATCTCAAGCTTATTAAGAGCAGGGAGAACTACTTACTATTTTATCTATGGATTTCTTTTTTTTTTTTTAACAGCTCACCAGTAACTGTATTCTTCACAATAACAAAGGTGGCTGGCAATAGAAAAGAATTGCTCCAGTTCAGTTTGCAACAAGACTTACTGATCTCTTCTAGCTACTAAGGAATTTTTACATTGATTTGAAATTTTCCATGTGCTCTCTTGATGTCTGGAATGCTGAATAGTTAATAAAATCAATTCCTCACCATTAATTACAACCTGGAGGTAGTTACAGAATAAGGAGTTCTAAAACTATGGACAACTTTCATTTCAAAGCCTCTGGATCTTATGCAATATTTGATGCATCATAGGTACTGAATATTCAAATGAATAATGGGGAGAAAAACTGTTTTTCTTTCCTCATTTCTGACTTACACTCCTCTCTCCCACTCCCATCCTCACCCCATTACACTGAAACTTGCCTTGACAAAAACACTGAAGACTTCCCTGTTGCTAAGCCAAAAAGACATTTCCAGTCTCACCTTTTTGCAAACATTTTTATTTTGCTTCTATATAGTCCTCTTCCTATCAAAAGTATCTTTTAAAACTTATATCTCTTCCTCCATTGAGCCTCTTAGCATCCGTATTCTATAAGATATGATGAAGATACTTAACAAAAGTATACATCACTGGTTTTATTGTTGTCGTTATGGATGGTGGTTCTCAATTTCTCTAGGATGAAAATGCTTCCTATACATCCAAGTAATTTCCAATCTTGATTCTTCTTCATAATCTCCCAATTAATGGCATAGCTGGAGATGCATGTTGTTGCTTTCCCTCACTTTAGAATTTAGTTTCAATAAAGGAAGAAAATCGAACACAAACATATCGTAAGATAAAAAAAAGATAGAATAAGAGAAGAAAAACTGATTGAATCAATCAGAAAAGACACTAAAGACTTACTAATAAAAGCGATTGACTATTGTTTCTCTCTGACGACTGAAGCAATAAAATAAATACTCCAAAGCTAATAATTAATGTAGTAACCATTGCAAATTATAATAAATGTATAATGCAAAAAAATTTGATATAAATTCTGGAGTTGAAAGGTGTTTAAGAAAAGTTTAAAATGAGAGTGTCATTCTTATTCTCAATAATGAACAAAAAAGTGCAAGGGGTATTTTTATTAGGTAATGCATAAATATAAAGAGTCAGTATAGTTATGCATTATTCATCAAAGATGAAAAAAATTAATCTGCAAATTTCTCTTATTCCCTCTCATCAGCATTTTCAAATTATTCTTTACTACCTGATTTGCAATATCTAAATGTTAAAGTGAATTACCCAGTAGTTCAACACTACTAAAGGAAAATTCTTTTCTTTTGCTTTCATTGTGGGATCATTAACCTATTCCTATTTGTAATCTATCTATCCTGCCAGTTTTTATCATGTTACATTGGTCCAGCCTGACAATATCATCTTGTACTTCCTAACCTTATTTTGTTACCATTTCTGCCCAATCCTATTGAATATCTTCATTGATTTATAAAATCGTATTTCAGTGAAACATTACATTTTGTATTGGTATAGAGTTAATCCAGGATACAATTCATACATAAATTTATATCAAATTTATGATTAAAGTTGGAATAACAAGGCATGTAGTTACTAAATACATGTTAGGAAGACAATAAAAATATTGTAAAAACATTATTGTGTACCACAAATTAAGAAAAAAAAAAGTCTATTGAAGAGTCTCCCAAAACATTTTTTATTTTAATATTAATATTATTTTTAGTTTACATGTATAACTTCCAGTTCCCTTCAAATCCTACCCACTTTAAAAATTGTCTTTCCTGTCTAAGAAAAATATGTATTCAAATTTTAACTATAAACTATGTAAATTAATGTTTTACAGTGCATTGATTCATAGAAATAAATTATAAATATGTTCTCATCTTCAAAGACTTTAAGAAATGTATGAGTTTTCAATAAAGAGCATAAAAAATGTTTTTATTTATACATAACATTTTTAAAGTGCAAAAAAGCATTATGCAAACTCAACTTATTCAATGAATATTCAGGGAATATTGACTGAGTAACTGATACAGAGCAGTCCTGGAGCAAAACATTGAGGACTACCAAGCCAGGCCCCTGACAATTTGGAGCTAGCTGTGGAAACAGAATCTGATGTTTTGTTTTGTTTTGTTTGTGGTACCAGGTGTTGAACCCAGAGGCACTTAACCACTGATCCACATTCCCAGCCCTTTTTATTTTTTATTGTGGGACAGGACCTTGCTAAGTTGCTTAAGGTTTGGCTAAGTTATTCAGGCTGGTTTGAATTTGTAATCCTCCTGCCTCAGCCTCCTGAATCAGCTGATTACAGGCATGCACCACCATGTCTGACTTTTTTAATTCAGAGAAATCAACCCAAATTTTGTATTGAAATTTGAAGATAGAATGGAGTAACAGGCAAGTATATAATGGAAGAACTTATCTACTAGTTTGTCTTCTATTACTCTGATGAAATGCCTGAAATCAGATGCTTTATAAAGAAAAGATGTTTATTGAGCTTACAGTTTTAGAAGTTCGAACATCAGCAGTGGCCTCACTCTGGTAAAGGCCTAAGGTAAATGGTGTCATGGAGGAAGACGGAGAAAAATGGATCACAGCAAACAGGAAGCCAGAGTGAGGACTTGAGGGTCGATGAAAATATGTCAATCCCTTCCAAGGGCATGGCTCCCATTAACCCATTGGCCTCCCACTACAGCCTACCTCTTAAAGATCTCACCATCTTGAACCATACCACTGATGTAAATAGGAAAGCCATAGTGGATTTTCCTGAGAAACTAAGATTTAAGCAGAATGATAATAAAACCACAATGATTTTCTAAAGTAAACTTCAGTCCTATTACAATAAATAGCTTTAAGAATAAAATACTCTGAGTCAATTAATACATTTTAATCTTCTTCCTGTTAGTATTCTCTAAACCCTGCGTCTAGCCTTTTAATTGATTTTCAGGTCAAATATATCACTTTTGTGATTTCTAGGCTGTTGACTGACAGAAACAACCCTCACCGTGGCAATAATGTTACATGGCAATACTCATATATCAGACATGAAAATGTGAGAATATGCTTAGAATGAGATGCTGGTAAAGCTATCTCACACTAAATTAACACATTAATATAAAAAACTATATACTACAAATGTATTGATTTTCAACCAAAAGTTTTAAATTATTAACTATATTATAAAAATAATGTGTTATATTAATATAAGTACTTAAGCCAAATTATAACCACTATTGTTGAGAGAGCCTGAAATTTTAATAAAGTGGGTTTATTTGATGAGTCTACAGGTAGTTAAGCTATGTGAGTTTGATGTCACTGTTCACCATAGGGATACACATGGATGCTGTTTTTGGTCCAGGGCACGATTTCTAAATGTTGGCTGCTCAAATGATATTTTTTCTGGACACTTAACCATTTTTGGATACCTTCTATTTTCTTTCTCTTTTCCTTTTCATGCCTTGATTTGTATTAGAAATAGATTTCAGCTATGGTCTCTGTAATATTTGGTAGTGTTTGTGACATGTCACTTTTCCCAACTTTCCAAGAATTGATAAAATTCGAGACTCTGTATAAACATTTTAATTACTGTGATGCTTCTGAAAACATAGTTGGGGATCTCTTTCTTATGTTCTGATCTAAGAGATATAATCTAATTTTAGATTTTGTGCTCCTTCAAAACACAAAACCTTGAAGGCAAGTCAGTAAATTGTATGGCTTGCCAATTGAAACCCATGCTGAATGCACTCAGAACTCGGACTTGGCTATTTCCCTGAGAATTAAAGGTCAAGGCTTTCCTCAGCACTATAGCAAGACTGGATATTTTTTCTTCCACTTCCCTTTATCTCAACTCAAGACATTCAAGAATTTATGTATCTGGGTTTTGGGGGGAAAGTGTTTATCTGAAGTGTAACAATCTCTTCAGTTTTACTTCAGTTGTTTGTTTTGATTCAGTTCTTTCTTTTGTGTTCTAGTTTCTTGTTTGATTTTTCAAACAAAATCTAGGTTAATATTCAACTTGTCATTTATATTATCATTCCTTTCTTTAAAAATGAATTTTATCCATGTAGTCTGGTAGCTTCATTCTAATTCTGTTTACTCATAGAAAAAATGTCAAAAATGTTTATAAAATATTAACATGTCTAGTGCAGGATTTGGGCGACTAGTTGCTTTTTTCCTTAAATTTCAAAAATTACCATTTTCATCACTTCACTGAAAATAACGAAAACAAAATGGTTTTTTGAAGGCTGCACATTGTATAGGTAATTACATTTTACTTCTAAGAGTATCTGATAATCAGCTGGGTGTGGTGGTGCACACCTTTGATCCCAGCAAGTTGGTAGACTGAAGCAGGAGGCTCATAGGTTCAAAGCCAGCCTCAGCAACTTAGTAAGGCCCTCAGCAGCTCAGAGAGATCCTGTCTCTAATAAAATATAAAAAAGGGGCTGCAGATGTGGCTCAGTGGTTGAGTGCCCCTGGGCTCAATGCCTGATACCAAAAAAAAAAAAAATTACCTGATAACCAGTGTACATTTTGGATTTTTATGCATATCACCCTCCATTTCTGTAACGTCTGTCCTTCCCCAAAATAAAAGTCTCACCATGCAGCCATATTAAAGTAATTTATTTCATCCTATTCCAGGATGACCAGAGTAATCACTTGATCACTCTACCCTTGAGGGAACCTATCTATTGCCTGAGCTGAGCAAGTCAAATTCTTTCCCTTAAGAAGATGGAGTTGGTATTTGTATACAAGTCAATGGAGCTTGACACTTGAATTTCAAGGATAAACAGAAGGCTAGGGTAGTCAATGTCCAATAGAGCATGAAAGGGCAGAGAAAAGTGAACTGTAAAGAAAGGTGGAACATAAATCAGATGTACACAAAGAAACAAAATCAAACACTATGAAGCCCCAAAGAAAAAGGCAGGGTAGTTTCCTGAGTTCTTAGGATCTTTGACATAGTTCTTAGGAAGGAGCTGAATATCCTACTCTTGGGTTCCCAGTGAAATTTTGAATTTCACCAGTATTTATTCATTTTTATTTGTATTCTTGTTATTTGCCAGCAATAGGACCATGATGAGCAGCACTTACAAATCTCCGTAAACTATCACCTTAAAATATGTACAGGATTAGACCACCGCATGTCACCTCCACTAGTACCATGATCCAAGTTACCATATTCTCTGGACTAGATTTCTACAAACCATCCTAGAGAATTCTCTTGATTCTTATTCTCCACCTCCTGCCTACACACATCCAATGGTTCATTCTCAGTCAAGACATTGTGTTGTAGCTTTTGCTCCTCTGAATACTACAAGAGCTCCGCAATGCTCTTAGAGTCAAAGTCGTAGTTTTAAAATTGCCTAAAAAACAATATATGCCCTAATCCCTCTGCTATCCTTCTAACTTTGCTTCTTCTTGTCTGTTCACTCCACATAAACTGAACTGTTTGCTGTTCATGAGGAGTCTACTACAATAGAGTAATAGAACATTATTTTCTAATTCCTTCAACTCCCTTCAAGTATTTCCTCAAAATAGCTTTCTCAAAGAAACCAAACTGAGTACTGTATTTAAAATTGCGCGCACACACACACACACACACACACCCCTCCAGACATTTGTTGCTATTTTCTTTTTTTCTAGAGTACTAATGACCTTTTAACATACTTTAAAAATGACAAATGACACTTTCAATTATGTTTTACACTAGAATATAAGCTTCACAGGCTCTTTTTGTTCATTTGGTAGTCAGCAAGTATTTGGTAAATGAATGGTTAACTAAGACATCATGTCTAATGTTATATTAATCAATTCTCTATCCAGTGATTCACAGGTCCTGTAGACAACACATTTCATTATCTCCAGTGTACCAGTGCCTGAAAATTACCAGTAGAATTGATAAGAAAAGAGACATTGATATTTTAATAGATACTGATGAGGTTATGCATGACTAGTTAAAGTAGAAAAATGCATATTATGCTAAAAATGTGCAATAGCTGGCTTAAAAAACAATGAATAACTGAGAATCCAGATGGCCCGCCAATGGTTCAAAGACCATATTTTATGAATCACAGGCAAAATAAAAAAGGTTTTATTACAATTATAGTCACACTTTAGTCAAGATTCAAATTTTGATAGGTTACCTTCATTAATAGATATGTGACTTGTTAAATTAGAATACTTCTAATTAGAATATTCAAACAAGAAGTCTATCTTCAGTACTCATTGAACATCACCCTGTTCCATTTTTCTCTCAGCCACAGAGAATTATTTTGCATCAGGTGTGCTCACTGTCTTCTCAGCTCCCGCCTCACTTCCTCTGGAGGCTCAGAGATTTGGATTGGATTTCATTTCATCAATGAAATGAAACTGCTAAGAAGCATCCTAAAGAATAAGCCAAGGGCCAAGGGAAAAGTCAACGGCTGGAAATAAAAAAGAAAAGTCCAAAAGTCAAGGGGATCCATATGTGTGGAGTAAGGTCCAGTACATGCAAGAGGAACAAAGTTTTCATTACCGAGGGGAGAAATGGATCATTCTGGCTTGGACCATGTCATGTGGGGCTTGGTGGCTCACTGTACCAAAGGCACAGCATGGGGAAAGACTTTCTCAATAGAGGTTCAATTATACCAAAGATATAAAAGGAACTCTCTATAGGAAATTTCTTTTAACTCAAAAGATAATTCTTTTGAGTGTTAATTCAGAATACGTTTTTTGGAAAAGCTTATTTGTAGTAAAAACTAAGTTCCAACCCCCATGAGGTGCCTATGTTTTGGAAGAAGCATGTTGCCTAAATAATGTTGGTTCTTCAGGTTTCTCTGTAGAGCTGGTGAGTAGAGACAAAAAGGAGAGAAACCGAAATGGAACCAAGGAAAAACCAGAGGGTTTGCCTGACTCAGGAGGTATGCCTGTCTTTGATCCCCATTCACACACTAAAAAACAAAAGCAAAAACAAGACAAACTTTAGTAAAGTTATTGAGTTCACAAAATTCTTGAGAACTTGGGAAAGTTTTGAGAAGATCAGTGAGAAGTTTGGTCTATGTACTGATTGATATAGGTATAATTACACACAACACATACATGAAGAAAACAAAAGAAAAAATATCTGAAAGCAGACAGAGAGGGTAGATTATATAGAGGTGGGTCTTTTAACTTGTTAGTATTGTGGAAGTAAGGGTTTATATCTTGAATTTAAGGTCCCTTTCATCTATATGTTTTATACTTTACATTATGAAAATATGTCCTGGAAAATCCTGGGCATAAACAGCCTCTGTTCTATGTAATCTTAGACTTTAAAAAGTCTTAACTGTTCATTTTAAAAATAGTGGTTCAGTTCTAAAAGTCAGGGCATACAGTAGTAAGTAGGATTTGTTAGTCTGACATTTTTTTCTCATTTTCCCCATTTTTTGATGAATCAAAAATTGGCACAATTTTAGAACTTTTATAATGACTAGCTTCAGTAATGAAAATCTGATGAAGAGTTTGCATTCTTTTAAAATTTAGCATTACTTGGAACACTTGGAAACTATTTGCTTTAGATTTAAAATACATTTTAATATAGAATGACATTTTGTAACTTCATCAGAATATTTTGTAACTTTGTCAGAACCTATTTTAAACTGAATCTGTATCTATTCACTATGTTCCTATATTTTTATAGGAAATGAGAAATTAAGTTCCCTTGCTGAAAAATGAAGGTAGTTATTCATTTATTAACGTGTGTGCAATAACAATGAGATTTTCTAAGGCTAATGTTAATCTTTTCTCTCCACAACTTGCTCATTGAAGACTGTGTTGTTAGAATAATATAGTTACAGCTGTTCTACTAGAAAATAAAATATCATTTGCGTTCTCCTCTTTTATTTAATTCTCAATAGTAACACAGTAATTCAAGAAGTCTTTCCCAATGGCTAAAATAGAACAAAATGGTTTACCATATAACCACTTTTGGAAAATTGTCAGTTTACATAGAGCATATTCAATCTATACTTCGTGTCAAAACTTGGCATGTCAAAAGAATAGAACACATGGAGGAAAAAATGTTGCCATTCCTACGTATTTTTACATTAAGATGATTGTAAACAGGTTCTAAGTCTAAAGGCATATATATTAACAGATTTGTAAGTCTATTAGACTGAAGGAAACTGTAAAAAGGAAATTAATTTCTTTTGTCTTAACATGTATATCTGACAATGAAGAATGTTCTACCTACTCTAAATAATCTGCTAATTCTTATTAGACCCTCAAATAATAATCTTGATCAATGACCTCTTTGATTTTACTTATATTAGAATTGCTTCTTTTCTTTCCATTTCTGGTCACTATCCTTTATGCAGAAGTATCTATCCTTCAGCAGAAAAAAAAATTATCCTCTTTGTCACAGTTACAGATTTCGGAATGAGCAGGAACCCAAAGCAGCTGGAGATGCAAGAAAAGATTTACTGGCACTTCTAGGATAGGTTTTTGTCTTTGTGGAGCTATCATGGGAAATCAGTTTCCTCTCTTCCTGACATGAAAAGAGGAAACATGTACTCTATTTGTCCCTGGAAGCTACCCCATGACCAAAAGGGAACCAAAAGAAAGAAGATGTAGCCAGTCCCATAGCTGCCTGAGTGGAGCATCAGGTTTAAAAAAAAAGATAAAAAATTACAATATGATAGTATCAGTAAGGATGTAAAACAACTAACTATAAAACTTTTGTCTCTGAATTTTTAGTTTATGAACTAGCAGATCAACTTAAGTTTAATGAATTTTTAATTTTTGGTTTTCTGTCAATGAAAAGCAGTCATATTTCAGGTGAATACAATGTAATTCATAGATTTAGATATCTGGCATCCCTAGTACTTCTTACAATTAGTAAAAACTGACACCAGGTGGGAGGATATAATAAAAAAGTGTTTAACCTCTAAAAGTTCTCTACTTCTTACCCATCCACTGTCCAGCTACACCTCTATATTCCTTTGGTGAATCAGTTCTTCCCCCCTTGCAATGCAGGTATGTTTCACAGACTGCAATGCCAGAGGAAGGCCTGGTACACATCAGAACCCAGATGGAGGCCTGAACTCAGCAATCATAGGAAGGACTTAATCTAGACTTCAAGATCTGAGGAGAAGTGCTTTATTCAGGAGAGATGGAGCACTTGTCACAAGGAAGCTACTTCTGTCTTCTCCGCGTATAACACTGTCTTTTATATGCTTGCAGTTAAGCTGGCCTCACATCTCAAAGGTCAAGCCTTGCATAAGCAGTTACTAGCCTGTTTGGCAGATTATCAGTCGGTAACAGAAAATAACAAGCAATCCTGTGAACCCAGGAGGTGACAAACTCACAAGCCACAGAAGAGCTAGTTTACCGACTGCAGAAGAACATCCTATTCACAGAGCACAGGAAAAGGGGTATGAGGCCCCAGTCCCTGAGTGGCTTGAAAGGCACACGCCACATAGGCCTCCTTCCAGGGGACAGGGAAGAGCCCTTCCCTGAGCAGCCTGAAAGGCATGTCTGTCTCCCAACAGAATGCCATGTAGGCCTCTTCCAGGAGAAGAGGTCTACACAGTTATATGCTTATGCCTTCCTAATTTTATATCTTTAATTCCAGAGATATACCTTCCAAATGTGTATTTCTCATAAATTCCAGACTTTTATTTTCAACTACATACTAGATATTTTCACTTGGAGGTCTAGAAGATCTCTCCAACTCTCAAACCATACTGAGTTCAAAATAGAACTCTTAATTTCATGAACCCTAAAATGGTTCAATTTTAATGTTCTCCATCTCAATCAATGTTACTACCTTCATGCAGTTACTCAGGTTGTGTCTCCCTTCTCCACATTCATATGTTGAAGACTTGGTGTAATGATATTAAAAGGTGAATGCTTTGGGAGGTAATTAGGTCATGATAGTGAAGACTTCAAGATGAGATTACAGTATAAGAAGAGAGTTAGCATTCTCTCTTCTATTTGAGGTAACAAGAAGATTGCCATTTGCAAACCAGGAAGAGTGTCCTCACCAGACACCAGATGTGTCAGTGCTTTGGTCTTTGATTTTCAAGCACCAGAATTAGGAGAACGTGTGTTTGAGCAACCCAGTGTACTCTATTTGTAACAAGCAGACGGAACTAAGACAAGCTGAACCACCTTGAAGACATCTTTCCTTCTTCTTGCATTCCATAACATATCTATAAGCAAATCCTTTTACCTTGATCTTCAGAACATATCCTATCTTAGAGCCAGAAACTCCTTACCTCCTTTATCAAGTCAATTGCCTTTCACTGGGACAAAAGCAGCAGCCTCCTAAAATGCCTCCCTCACATTCCTTCTTACATTTTATATCTGATTATCTGCTTAGAAGCATAATGACTCATATCATAAACTGTCACTTCTCCACTCAAGATCTTTGAGTGGCTTCCAATTACACTCAAAAAAAGATAATATGACCTCTTACTACTTCTCACCCTTACAGTCACATTTCCCCCCTCAATTTCTCTGCTAAGTAGAGCTCATTCTGTTACTGTTTTTGAAACATTATAAATGCACTGCAGGACATTATCTTCTTCAAATAATCCACCTAACTCAATTGTTCCCTCCCTTCAAGGCTTAGCTGCAGAGTTACCTTGTCAGAGAGTTCTTGCCTAATGATTTACTCTCTATCCCTTTCCATCATGAACTTTTTTTTAAAACAAGTGGGTGACAACATATTACTAGTTGGTTTATTTTTTCTGTTTATAACCCTAACAAGAAAGATCTGCTATGGCAAAAATTTTATTAAAGGATATATTCTTGTCATTTATGAAAATACCTCTACCCAGTAGTTACTTAGTGATTATTTGATTAAATGTTAGTTAGTTGGCTACTCCACTCCCCATTCTTTTTTCAAAAACTAGGCAAGTGCTCTACCACTGAGCTACAGTCCCAGGTTTCCCCATTTTTATGATCACAGACACTCATTTGCTACAAGCCTGGACAATCAACAAATATGTCCACACTGATTAATGTTTAGAAACAAACACACAACCCCAGCTTTTCCTATTAAAGTAACCATAAGCACTTTTGCTTTAATAATTGAAAAAAAGAAGCTCTTTTATATTAGGCTTGGTGAAAATAAAAATATGGGCATAGACTTGCTGAGAATAAAATCACCCAAAACAACAGTAAAGATTAGAAGAAATAGTATCAGGAGAGATTGGGAACAGGGGGCTAAGGAAAATAATCCTTGTGTATAAATGAGCAAATGACAATGTTGGAACTCACAATCTGTGTACTTTAAGAATTTTCAGTTTCAAGACAGAATCAATTTTACTTATGACAATTTAACATTGGTTTCTTTCACTTGGAAAAATTAACACAAGTTGCTCCTGTGCATGAGCGAAAAACTGTTCCCAGGTAGACTATTTGAATTCCACTATTAAAACGATTCTCCTTTTCTTTACGAGTGGCATTGCTCTTTCCATTGTGTAATGACAGCTATCTACATCAACATAATTTAGTAATGCTATAGACCACTTATATCAAAAATAAGAAGCAAGAGTAGTGTCCAAATCTTGGAAGGAGAAGGACATATGGAGAGGTCTGCCTTGGTTAGTGAGCTGACCTTCATTGTAGTGATGCAACCAGCCACCACATAGAATTCAGGTATCTGCCAAGATTCCCCATTGGCCAAGGCCTACCAAAAGCAAGGGCTTGGGGTAGCAAGGAAGCTCTCCATTCATGTCAGCCTCCTCTGGCAAGAGCAGGTGCAAGAAAAGTGGCGAGAAGGCAGAGAAGGCAAAGAAAGGACATATGGCATGCCTTCTGTTTTTCGAAGTCTACCAAGGTCTGTTTTCAGAACAAAACATTAGGAGGTAAATCACTCTGCCTTGGGAATTGCTGAATTAAAAATAAATAAAAAGTCCAGACAGTGAGTGCCTCAAGGTGATGCAAACCTCACTACAACTGTTTGTGTTTTGAGAATAAATAAGCAACCTGGGAGAAAACAGTGATAAAGACACTTTCTGGGACATACAAGGATCCATGATAAATTCTAAATCCAATTCCAGGTTCCTCAGAAGCCCTTTGGTAGATGCAGAGTCTATTACTGAAGTTGAACACTATTGCAAATCTCAGAAAACTTGTAAAGAATCAAATATTAATATAAAGATGAAATATTAAAAGTATAACCCTTCCCAGAAATTGTATGTGGGGCAATTTCTGTAGGGCCGCATGAACTTCACAATTTTCCAGCTTCTCCCAGAATCAAATAAAAAAATACTACAGTTAGAGTAATTATTGATACTAATAGTTTAAGCTTATACCAATTATAATTGCACAGTTTGATCATGTTCAAATAGCTCCAAGTTTTAAACTTTTCATATTAACCTTATATATACCTCCAATTTTTATACATAAGCAAACATAAAAACACAGAATGTTAGAATGATTTAATTTTGAGTGCAAATGTCTGCAGTTTACATAAATTCATCTGTGCTCTACCTACGCTCCAATATTTGCATTCTGTAGTGATGACCACTAATAGATTAAAAAGCATAGCTACTAATAAACATTAAAACTCCAAATAACCAAATTTACAAGTTAAAAATTTCAAGAGATCATTACACAGTAAATATGCAATAATATTATTTAGATCGATTTTTACCATGAATTATTGCATTTTAATGTCAGATAAAATCAAACCATAATCCTTCTATCATTATGGCCTTTTTATCTGCTTCACTCATTAAATACATGCTTTCTGCAAGTCAAAAACTCCCTCACAAACATACCACTAACTATAGTTACAGAATGAAATCTATAGCAATGTTGAAACAATAAAACAAATATCAAATGTTGGATGGTAGAAGGAAAAGAAGACAGAGTTTCATAAACCCCTGATCTTGTAGTTTTAATTGGGTACTGAAGATTCCAAGGACAGTTTAGCAGCTATTAAATCAAGTAATAGTGACTTAAGAATATATGAGATAAAGTTAATTACCAGGAAAATAATTTATAAAGGATTTTAATTGATATAAGTTTGATGGCAGTCGGAAGGAATAAAGTCAAAAGGAGTGGAAATAAACTAATATTCTAATTGTTCATGGTAACAAATGAATATATGTTGTATAAGAAAAAGAAAATTAAGATTGTTATAAAATTTCATAACAAACACAGAAACTGCATGTGCTTGGTGAAAAATGTTTCTATTGTAAATATATTACCGAAACTGCACTTACAGCCTCTGCCACTCATTCTCAGACATCATCTGTTGATTCTTTTTGATTGACAACCCTTTATTCTCATTAGCCCTGCTGTAGGTGTATCCATACAGCCTGGTAACCCAGGAGGTCTGTTTTCACAACTAAGTCATCAAGATACACCAATTTCTAGTAAAAGCTATGTTGGAGAAATATAATTAGAAACAAAATCTCCTCTCAAAACAGTAGTGAGATTGTGAAGAGTACTTAACACAAGCACATAGCACATAGAGTATGAAAAATTAGACTGCATGCATATGGAAAGATTTGAAAAAAATCTTTAAAAGCATCTGATACCTGCAAATGCCATAACATTATTTTTCTTTATGAATGAATAATATTCCATTGTGTATATATACCACTGTTCTTTTATCCATTCATCTGTTGAAAGGCATCTAGGTTGGTTCCACAATCTAGCTATTGTGAATGGGATGGAATTGGAGAATATCATGCTAAGTGAAATAAGCCAATCCCAGAAAACCAAAGGTCAAATGTTTTCCCTGAAAGGTGGATGATGATACATAATGGGGTAGTGGGGGTGGGAAGTAAGATAAGAATGGAACTTTAGATTACATCAAGGGAAATGAGAGGGAGGAGAGGGCAGGGTATGAAAGATGGTAGAATGAGCAGACATTATTACCCTATGGACATGTATGAGTACACAAATGGTGTGAATCTACATTGTGCACAATCATAGAAGCAAAAAGTTGTACCCCATTTGTGTGTAATGAATCAAAATGCAGTCTGTAAAAATAAAAAATATATAAAAATAAAATAAAGTAAAATAAAATAAAATAAAATAAAATAAAAACATCTGGTACCTGTTAGTGAAACCTGTCTTGAAAATCAGGATCGGGTCCCTGTTTCCCCAGTGTTGAAGACTGAACACCTGAGAAATGCCAAGGCAAAGGCAAAAATTTTTATTGAAAGGATGGAACACAGAGAAAGAAAGAGCAAGAGGGAGAGAGAGAGAGAGAGAGAGAAAGAGAGAAAGAGAGAGCATCAGTCCTCTGGAGGGGAGGGGTTCCAGAGCTGGTGCCCCAGGGAGTGGGGGTGTCTTGCTCCTTTTAAAGATTTTAGCTTTCCTTTCCTCTCATGTCCTCTCCTCCTCTTATTTTGCCTAAGTGACCCAAAGAGCAGGAAGAGAGTCTTCCAGGGAGTGATTGCTTGTGTTGGAAAATGTTATCCTCCAGGCCACTTGCAGGTTGTTAGCAGCCAGTGATGGGAAGTGCTATCTACCCACTTCCTTTTCTTTGATAATCAGTTATCTGTCCTTTGCCCAGATCTCAAAGTATTGCTCTCATTAGTATGGCTGTTATTCAAATGAGAAGAGATAACAAATGTTGGAGAAAATGAAATCTCCTGCAACCTGCACAGGTGAACCTTAGAAACCTTTGAAGGCCAATGAGGGATTAAGAAAAACAAACAAACATTTACAAAGAGAAAGCTGGGACCAGGTGGAACACCATCCTCTGATGGAGGAACAATGATCCAGAGCTAGAACAGCATGTTTATTACATAGGTTTTATCATCAAAAGATTATTTGTGGGAAAATTCTTCAGAGCAGACAGGCTTGAAGGTTGCAGCATGGCTGAGACATTGTGGTTATTTTGTTATGCTCAGAATTCTCTATCCCTGTCTGCTGGTATCTGAGTTCAAGGTCAAGACTGACATAGTTCCTTGCCTTTGCATAGTTTCCTCGGGTAGGGCATCACCATAGCAACTGAGCAATCTTATCCTGCACATTTACAAAGAATGTTCCCAATGGAAGCGCAACCACAGTCAAGAGGCAATCAGAAATCATGATCCAAGTCACTGTTTTCTATAGAAACCTTTCACACTGCTGATGGAAATATAAATTAATGCAACTACCATGGAAAACAGTATGGAGGGACCTCAAAAAAATTAAAAATAGTACTACCCTGTAACCCAGCAATCTTACTATTGTGTTGGGTGGAAATTTTGTTTTTAATTATATTTCCCCAGTACTCCCTTTACCAAAAATTGGTGTACCTTGATGACTTGATTGAAAACAGACACTCTGAGTTACCACACAGTATGGATATACCTATAAACAGAGAGAAGGCTAAGGAAAATGAAAGGTTGATTCAAAAAGAATTGACAGATGGGATCTGAGAATGAGTGGGAGAGGGTTTGGTGTAGTTCCAGTGGTATATTTACAGGTAGAGTGCACAGTTGTGGTTGAGAAAGTGTAAAGAGGGAAAACAGAGCCTTCCTGAACTCCTAGTCTAGGGAACAGAAAAAGGAAGAAGAGCCGGACTCAGAGAAGCAAAGGAGGGAAAAACCCACCAAAGTGTGGGAGGGAGAATAGCCAAGAATGCACTTTAAGATAACTTTAGAAGTTTTTAGTTTTAGTTTTTCTGTAAAGAGGATGAAAATGAGGAGAAATGAGAAATCTGTCACTGAATGTCTCAAGTAGAAAAACTTTAAGATAGAGAAAAATTCTGTTACAGTAGTAGGCGTTGAAGCATTTGAAGCTACTTCTGTTTTCAAGAGGAAAAGGAAAAAGGTATAATTCTTTTAAAGAATTTTATAGAGTTTAAGATATTGAAGACAGCAATCATGTACTTTAGTATTCTTTTCAGACTAAACTGCCTATTCACTTCAATTATTCTGCCTTTTCTGAGGTTTCCATTATGTTATTTTCTTGATATCTTCCACACATACTTCAGACAGTCAATTCCTGCCTTAAAATATGTTATCTGGTCTTTTCTAATATTTTAGAAATTCTAAGATCAGATTACAGTGCAACTTCTTTAGCATTACACGTTTATTTATTCAGTCTAAAGTTAAATAGCTCTTTGGGGAAACTACAGTTGGTTCATTTGAACTTGCCATTTGCTAGAACATAGAACTTCTGTTAAACTAAGTTCTTCCATTCTAGACTTGGCAATTTAAAGACATAAATAAAGAAATATTTTTTTCATATTCATTTTTATCTGGCTAGCATCAGTTCTTTGTTTCTAGTAGACTTTTTAAATGTCATTGTGCTATCCAAACTCTTAGCTATGCTCTCAGTTATGACACATTTGATAAATATCTTTTATTTTTACTCTGGGTGAGAGATTGATTTGCATTAGTTATTTTTCAGAGAAGTCCAATATCTAGAAATAGTAGATGTCCACAAATTGAAAGTGTTTACTAACATATACTTTATATAATAATGCATTATTAGATCAAATATTTGTTTAGTTTATACTTAGTATTTATATATGCCAGGCACTGTTCTGAATAGAAATATTAACCAAGTTAACCTTCATCACAACTCTGTGAGATGGTGCCATTATTGTTCTCATTTATAGATGACTAAACTGAGGCACAGAGTCGTTATGATATGAAATATGACGCCAAGTGAGTCTATTTAAAATTTTTTCAAGTTTGTCTTAAATAAGAAAGAAAAGATCCAAGATCAGAAGTCAGAAAATCTCACACTACATTGAGTGCTTTACAGTGAATCTTGATTGCTCTTTTATGCCAATGTAGAACTCTGCACAATATCACAATTTTATCACAAATTCAGCATTGTTGTCAGTATGCATAGACAGACCCAGTGCTACTCTTAATATTGATAAAATCCTTGGCAGTGTAGTAAAATGGTTTTGATGTTATTTTCTGAAATTTAGTTTGCCAATGATTTTCATTAGTTCTGGGTAATCCACTGTTTTTATAGTAGTAGGTAAATAACAGAGCATAAAAAACAAATTGAGAAATAAAAATGATTCAATTCCATTTCTATAACTGAATTTGAGCATTTTCGTTATGGAGTACAACAGGCAGCACATAACTGTTTTGATGTTAACACCTTATTAAAATAAGTGGAGGGAATTCATGCCTCTCTTGGTGTTAAATTGTTCCAAACTCTGGCTTCACTATGTTTACAAGAAGCTGCTGCAAATGGTGGACAGTGCCAAGGCCATCTCTGCAATCAGAGAGCCCAGCTATTTTATTCTGTGGTAAATGGAATCCCAGATTATGGACACACAGTAAAATCTACAGTGCACTCTTGCAATCTATTGTTAATATTGAGAGCTCAGTGACATTTAAAGCAAATCACCTGTAAAAATGAATATACATTTAAATGAAAATGGAGTCACAGATAGTCTCACTTTCTCTGTTCAGCCATATTCTCAGACTAAATTTCAAGGTATTGTTGTAAACACACATGCATTGGAAAATCTGCTAGGTAAACTATAACACCAATGGAAACCTTTACAAAAACTTAAGTGTAACAACTAGCAGATTTATACATTGTACTTTCATTTGACATTGTTTTTCCAATTCTGTAATCCATTTAAAAGTATTTAAAATTATTCATGGCTAATTTTTACTTCTTTGTGCCCAGAAAATTAAGTCATGATTTTCAAAATCTCTATTACCTTGGCAGGGAATTTAACTTTTCACTCTGAATTTTCACCAATCAAATAAGAAAAATGCAGGTAGTCACAACTTTCTGCTTTATCTTAACTGAAAAGTTCTGAGATAAATACAGTGAGGCTATTTTGCTTTCTATTGTTTTAGAGAAAATAGCATTTTTTATTTATCATTTCCTAATTGAGAGATTATTGTATCTTATATATCTTTAATGAAAAGCCCTCATATTTATTTTATGGCACTATTGCTGTTTGGCACCACAAAATTCAAAGTAAATCCTTAAATAATGGATGATATAATAGTAAATGAGCTACTGAAACAGAAATGCTGAAATAAGAATCTTATTTTTCCACCTAAATATGAAATTAGATTATTTCTATGGAAAAAAGAATGTCCTTTATAAGGTCAGTAACATAAAACATCACTTATAAAAACCTTAAGAGATTAAATTATGAGAGAGAGATTGACCACAAATGGGAAATGCAACTGTGCAAAATGATTCTTTATGAAATACCTCACTACATTAAGGCAGACTCTTCAGCTAAATATTGTTGAGAAATCATCTGTTCAAAGCTTCGACATCAAACCTATGGAATTATGAAAAATCAGGTATCTGTTTTAATAAACTAGAAGTGGCTTAAATTAGATCAATTTCACCCAAAATGCAATCTCAAAAATATATGAAATAATTTGAGCTTGTTATCAAAAACTAAAATAAAGTTTTACATTCTGTGACCATATCCATCTATACCTAGGAACCTTCCTTCCTATTGAAAGTAAGAAAAATCATGGTTATTTAGCATAGAACACACAATTATGAAGTAGGTAGCTTACAATTGTTCTAATTGATAGAGTAAATACTGTCTATACAATCCACACATACTAACCACATAGGATGTTCTGTGCTCTGATTTTTCCTTTAATTCTTTCCTGAATAAATTCTCATAGAATTCATCATCAATAACCAACTTGCTCTGAAACCAGGTAAAAATAAAGATAATCAATGCTAAATGGCTGGAAGATATTTTGGGGCAAGGTGAAATTTTACTAGCAAACCTCTGATTTGTTATAAGTGTTTTTTGAAATATCTATTCAGAAATATTTGGTATTAAAATACTGATTTATTGTCTCTCAAAAAGTTTCTAATAGCATCCAATACAGGAAAAGCTTCCCAGGAACAGAATGACATTTTGACAAGAAATATTTAAGCATTAAATTGTTTATTTAAAAGTGTATTTCCCAGCTGGGCATGGTGGCACATGCCTGTAATCCCAGCTGCTTGGGGGGCTGTGGCAGGAGGATCACAAGTTCAAAGCCAGCTTCAGCAATTTAGCCAGGCCCTAAGCAACTCAGTGAGACCCTGTCTCTAAATAAAATACAAAAAAGGGCTAGGGATGTGGCTCAGTGGTTAAGTGTCCCTGGATTCAATCCCTGCTACTGAAAAAAAGTATATTTCTTAGATTAACTTTTAAAATAACATTATCATCACTGTGAATAAGTTCAGAATTTAAAAGTGGAAATATTAAAAATGAGTGTTTATTTTATTGTCTTATCATTAGAAAATGAAAGATACATGGTCTGTCTGAAGAATTAAAGGTGAATGTTTGCATGATTACTGTAGTGAATTGTACCACTTCTATGCATTAATAATTTAGTTGTAGAATTTCCTACGACTAATTATTTTTGGCATTAAAATAGTTAATATTTTCTCTGGCACTTTTCTTCTGAGGTCTTAAGATAATTATTCAATTCATGCATCACTATGAATGTTTTATTGCACTGAGGGAGAGAGAACATTAAGAAATTGCATGTTTCACAGCAGCATAACCTGCCTTTGTATTTATCTAGGTGTTTTAACTTTCAAATAAAGAGAACTTTAAACATAAAATAGAATGAAAGATGACAGTCTCTTTTTCAGCCATTTGAAAATAGTGGTTTGAAATGACATTTCATTTTATCCCAATGAGAAAAGAAATATTACAGTGAGTAGTAAGAAATCTAAGTTAATCATATAGATAAGCAACTCAATGTGTAACAGAATAAGAAGAAACACATACCTCTATTTAGTAAATTACAATTTTATTCTAACTATTAAAGTCTTTGCTCCATGTGCCTCATTTAATTTTGACAATGGCTTTATACATTCAATCTTCAAGGAATTTCGAATATTCATAGTATTATAGTTTGTAATACTCATTGTTTCCATTAATATATGCTCCATATTTTAATTTTTTCAATTCTATTTGAGTTTTTAATGAAGATCTTTGAGGTTGCAAACAAAACCAAACATTTAAATTCTGATCCTATTAAAAATCATTCAAAGTGATATGTGTGTGTGTGAACACTGTTTCCAAAGAATAGATAACAACCTTAGTGTCAAAAGTAGAAAAAGAGAAGTGAAGAGTACAAGCTGGTGTTATTAAATTCAGAAACAGGATTTGAGTTTTAAGAGCAATGCAGAAACAAAAGGTGAGATTCTACGACTATTTAAAATAGAGAATTGAAACTAAGGGAGCTGCACAATTTGGAGTCCTTGCGTGATCAAGGTATCACAGAATAATATAAAACTAAGTATGTACTTAACGTATTCAAAGTCAATTACACTATTTATGTGTGTGAATTTTATATATGCAAAGCTTCAGATAGGAACATGAGCATTAAATTTGTTACTGAGGCCATAAAGTTAGACCCCCAGATAAACAGAGTAAAATTGGAAGTCTGTGAATGAATCCTTACAACTAAGGTCAATTTATTAAGAATAGTATTGCATTAGTCAAGGTTTGTTTGCACTGACTCGACAGTTTCAACAGAGTTGATAGACCCAATGAAAGGGAGAGAAATAGAGGGAGAAATTCTGATTTTAAGGAATTAACAGATGCATTTGTGGAGGCTTGGAAGTCCAAAACCTACAGGGTAAGCCTACAGGTTGTAGACTGGAGAAGAGTTTGACTCCAAAAGCAGTCTGTTGGGGTCCCTTTTTGCCCAGAGGTCAGTCTTTGTTCTATTGGGTTTATTGGATGAGGTCCAGCCATTATGAAGAGTAATCCACTTTAGTTAAATTCCACCAATAATTGTTTATCTCATCCAAGTCGGAAACAAACAAAACTCCACCTTCAGAGAAACATCCAGAACAACATTTGACCAAATATCTAGGCCAAGCCAAGTTGACACAAAAATTAACCATTGCAGGTGTCAATACAATTCAACAAGTAAAGATTGTCTTTTTATCAAATAGTGCCAAAAACACTGGCAAAAGTTAGACCCCTTTATATATCAAAATGAACTCAGAGTGGATCAGACACCTAGTGTAAGAGCTAAAAGAGTAAAACTCCTAGTATATCTTCATGAACCTGGCTTAGGTAAATGTGTATTAGATCTGATGCCATAAATACAAGTGACAAAATAAAAAATGATTAAATTGACTACAACAAAATTTTAAAAATTGTGCTGCAAATGATAAAGAGAGTGAAAGAATAGGAGAAAAAAGTGTGTAAAGTATTTAACTGATAAGAGAGTAGAACACAGAATAAACAAACTCATAGCTCAATATTAAAAAGACAATGCAATTTAAAATAAAGCAAAGGATCTGAATAAACATATCTCCAAAAAGACACAAAATTCCAAGAAGTTCTTAAAATGTTCAACATTATTATCCAAAAGGGAAATCAAATCAAAATCATAGAGACATCACCTCACACCCAATATAATGACTAATCATAAAGATAGACCCTAACGTCTGTTGAAGGATGTGCACAAACTGGAACACTCAGACACTGTTAGTGGGAATGTAAAAGGTTGCAAACACCATAGAAAAAAATAGTCCCTTCAAGTGGTAAAGGTATCATTTGTTACAGGGTTTATACTCCTGGGTATATATTCAAAGAGAAATAAAAACATACATTCACTTAAAAATTTGTATGTGAATTTCCATAGCAGCAATATTCATTATATTCAAAAAATAGAGACAATACAAATGATCGACTGATGAGAAAGTTTTTAAAAATGTGATGCATATACAAGGGAATATCATTTGGCAATAAAAAAATAATGGAGGCAATGCATGTTACCATGTAGATGAACTTTTATTTTTAATTTTTATTTTTAGGTTAAAATAAAATATTTAACATATTTATCTCCTTGTGATTAGGTACTTTAATCAACTTTCTGACTAAATGGCCAATTACTCATTACAGAAGTTTCAATCAAGAAAGCTTCTCTTTATATTATCATGCATTAATACATAATATCAGAAAATCATCTCACCTACAAAGAATAACAGGAGTGTCTCATAAGAACATTTATTTTACCTTAATTCAATTACACTGTGGTTCAGTTCATTCCCTTGAAATACATTTGCTATACAGAGTAAAAGTTTTTTGTAACATGAGTCAGTTTTTTTAAATTTTGTTTTTATTTGTTCAAAATAGTTACATATGACAGCAGAAAGCATTTCGATTCATTGTACATGAATGGAGCACAACTATTCATTTCTTTGGTTGTACATAATGTAGAGTCACACCCTTTGTGCATTCATACATTATTACCTGGGGTAATAATGTTAATCTCATTCTTCTATCTTTCCCATTCCCCTGCCCTTTTCACTCCCCTCACTCCCCTCTGTCCAATCCAAAGTTTCTCCTTTCATCCCTCACTTTACCCCCTCCGGTTATGGATCAGCATTCACATATCAGAGAAAACATTTGGCCTTTGGTTTTTTGGGATTGGCTTATTTCATTTAGCATGATATTCTCCAACTCCATCCATTTACCTGCAAATGCCATAATTTTATTATCCTTTAAGGCTGAGTAATATTCCATTGAGTATATATACCATGGTTTCTTGATCCATCCATCTATTGAAGGGCATCTAGGTTGGTTCCATAGTTTAGCTATTGTGAATTGAGCTGCTATAAACATTGATGTGGCTGCATCACTGTAGTATGCAGATTTGAATTCTTTTGGGTATAGACCCAGGAGTGGGATACTGGATCAAATGATGATTCCATTCCAAATTTTCTAAGGACTCCCTACATTGTTTTCCAGAGTGGTTGCTCTAATTTGCAGTCCCACTAGCAATGTATGAGCTCATCATTTTCTCCACATCCTTCCCAACACTTATTGTTGCTTGTATTCTTGATCATTGCCATTCTGACTGGAGTGAGGTGATATCTTAGATAAGTTTTGACTTACATTTCTCTAATTATTAGAGATATTGAACATTTTTACATATATTTGTTGGTCAATTGTATATATTCTTCTGTGAAGTGCCTTCTCAGTCCCTTATTAGTACATTTGTTGACCAGGTTATTTGCTTTTTGGTGTTAAATTTTTTGGGTTCTTTATATATCATGGAGATAAGTGCTCTATCTTATGTGTGGGGGTAAATATCTTTTCCCACTCTGTAGGTTTTCTCTACACATTATTGATTGTTTCCTTTGCTGAGAAGAAGTGAAGAAGCTTTTTTAGTTTGAATCCATCCATTGTTTTTTTTTTATTATTTCTTGTGTTTTGGGAGTCTTGTTGAAGAAGTCTGGTCCCAAGCCAACATGATGAAAATTTGAGCCTGCTTTTTCTTCTATTTGGTGCAGGGTCTCTAGTCTAATTCCTACATCCTTGATCCATTTTGAGTTGAGTTTTGTGCAGGGTGAGTGATTGGGATTTGATATCATTTTGTGCATATGAACTTCCAGTTTTCCAAGCACCATTTGTTGAAGAGGTTATCTTTTCTCCAATGTATATTTTTGACACCTTTGTCTAGTAGGAGATAACTGTATTTATGTGGGTTTGTCTCTGTGACTTCTATTCTATACCATTGGTCTAACTATTTTGGTGCCAATACCATGCTGTTTTTGTTACTATAGCTCTGTAGTATAGTTTAAGATGTAGTATTGTGATGCCTCCTGCTTCACTCTTCCTGCTAAGGATTGCTTTGGCTATTCTGGGTCTCTCATTTCTCCAAATGAATTTCATAATTTCTTTATCTATTTTTGTGAGGAAAGATGTTGGGAGTTTAATAGGAATTGCATTGAATATGTATAATACTTTTGGTAGTGTGGCCATTTTGACAATATTCATTCTGCCTATCCAAGAACATAAGAGATCTTTCCATCTTTTAAGATCTTCTTCAATTTCTTTCTTTAGTGTTCTGTAGTTTTCATTGTAGAGGTTTTTTGTTAGATTGATTCCCAAATATTTTATTTTATTTTTTGAGACTATTGAGAATGGGATAGTTTTCATGATATCTCCAAAGGATTCGTCACTATATAGAAATCCATTAGATTTATGGGTGTTGATTTAATATCCTTCTACTTTGAGGAATTCATTTATTAGCATTAGAAGTTTTTTGGCAGAAATTTTTGGATCCTCTAAATATAGAATCATGTTGTCAGCAAATAGTGACTAGTTGAGTTTCTCTTTTCCTATTTGTATCCCTTTAATTTCTTTCTTTTCTAATTGCTCTGGCTTGAGTTCCCAGCTCTATGTTATATAGAAGTGCTGAAAGAGGGCATCTCTGTCTTGTTACAGTTTTTAGAAGGAATGCTTTCAATTTTTCTCCATTAGAATGATGTTGGCCTTGGTGTTAGCATAGATAACTATGCAATTCTGAAGTATGTTATTCCTACTATTCCCATTTTATCTAGTGTTTTGAACAAGAAGGGGTGCTGTATTTTGTCAAATACCTTTTCTGCATCTGTTGAGATGATCATATGATTCTTATCTTTAAGTCTATTGGTGTGATGAATAACATTTATTGATTTTTGGATGTTGAAACAACCTTGCATCCTTGGGATGAACTCCACTTGATCATGGTGTACCATCTTTTAAATATGTTTTTGTATGTGATTTACCAGAATTTAGTTAAGAATTTTTGCATCTATGCTCAGCAGGGAAATTGGTCTGATGTTTTCTTTCCTTGATGTGTCTTTGTCTGTTGGTAGCAGGGTGATACTAGCTCCACAGAATGAGTTTGGTAGGGTTTCTTCCTTTTCTATCTCATGGAATACTTTGAGGAGTATTGATATTAGTTCTTCTTTGAAGGTCTTGTAGCTGGATTCAGCTCAGAATCTGTATGGTCCAGGGCTTTTCTTGGTTGGTAGGCTTTTGATGGTGTCTTCTATTTCATTGTTTGAAATTGACCTGTTTAAATTGTGTATGTCTTCCTGGTTCAGATTGAGTAGTTCATATGTCTCTAGAAATTTGTTGATATCTTTGAGATTTTCTATTTTGTAGAGTACAAGTATTCAAAATAGTTTCTAATTACCTTCTTATTTCAATAGTGTCTGTCATGATACTTCCTTTTCCATCACAACTTTTAGTAATGTGAGTTTTCTCTCTCCTTCTCTTTGTTAGTGTGGCTAGGGGTTTATCAATTTTATTTATTTTTTCAAAGAACCAACTTTTTGTTGTGTCAATTTTTTCAATTGTTACTTCTGCTTCAACAATTTCTGTCTGATTTTAATTATTTCCTGTCTTCTACTACTTTTGGTGTTGATTTGTTCTTTTTTTCCTAGGGCTTTGAGATGTAATGTTAGGTCATTGATTTGTCAACTTTTCATTCTTTTAATAAATGAGCTCCATGCAATGAACTTTCCTCTTAGCACTGCCTTCATAATTTCCCAGAGATTTTGATATATTTTATCGGTGTTCTCATTTACCTCTAAGAAATTTTTATTCTCTTCCCTGATGTCTTCTGTTCTCCATGTGTCATTTAATAGTGTATTATTTAGTCTCCAGGGTTGGAATACGTTATAATTTTTATTTTATCATTGATTTTTAGTTTCCTTCATTATGATCTGATAGAATACAAGGTAGTATCTCTGTTTTTTGTATTTGCTAAGAGTAACATATGGCCTATTTTAGAGAACAATCCATGTGCTGCTGAGAAAAAAAATGTATTCACTCCTTGATGGATGGAATATTATTCTATATCTGTTAAGTCTAAGTTATTGATTGTATTTATTGAGTTCTACAATTTCTTTTGTTAGTTTTTGTTTGGAAGGTCTATCCATTGGTGAGAGATGTGTGTTAAAGTCACCCTGTATTATTTTATTGTGGTGTATTTGATTTCTGAAGTTGAGAAGGGTTTGTCTGATGTATGTATTTGCTCCATTGTTTGCCATAAACATATTCAATTGTTACATCTCATTGATATATAATTCCTTTAAGTAGTATAAAATGTCCTTCTTTATCTCTTCTGGCTAACTTTGGTTTGAAGTCCACTTTTTCTGATATGGGGATGGAAACCCTGCTATTTAAAAAAAATATTTTTTAGATGTTGATAGGCCTTTACATTATTCATTTATTTATACATGGTGCCGAGAATCGGACTCAGTGCCTCACACATGCTAGACAAGCACTCTACCACTGAGCTGCAACCCCAGCCCAATCCTGCTATTTTATGCAGTCCCTGTGTGTGATGTTTTATCCCAACCTTTCACTTTCAGCCTGTGGATGTCTTTTCCTTTGAGATGAGTGTCTTGAAGGTAGCATATTGTTGAGTCTTTTTAAAAAATCCAATCTGCCAGTCTATGTCTTTTAATTAATGAGGTTAGGTCATTAACATTCAGGGTTATTATTGAGATATGATTTGTATTCCTGGTCATTTTAATTTTTTTAAGAGATATATTGTTTTGTTTTTTTCCATGCAATGTTTTTTTCTTTTCTTTCTTTCTTTCTTTTTGGCGATATACTGTTTATTCAATGAATGCTTACTGAGCTCCTGCTAACATGAAGATGGAATAGTGACCAATACATCTAAAAATTCCTGAAGTCCTGGAGCTAACACTCTTATATTATTTTAGAAGGCCTGTTTACTCAGAATTCTAGCAATTTCTAGGTTAGGTGGTAATCAGGAAGACTTCATTCCTCTGCCTGAAACTCTTCAAGTTTTCCCATTGCACTCAAATAAAACCTAAAGACCTTAACACACTTACCAGGCCTGCATGACAAATCTGACACATGTGCTTATCCAAAACCTTATCCAAGGACTTAATATCCCCTGGCTTATAGCAGCTTAAAACATTCACACAAGCATTCTTACCTTTCCTCTACATTAATCTGTATGAGAAACTTTCACATTTTCTCTCCTGACTATCTCCCACCCACTTCCCACACCCCTGCGCTTCATTTTCCATGGTCAAAGGTTAAATGACACTTCTTCAGAGTGACCTTCTCTACTCATCCCATCTAAAGTGGGTCTTCTTAATATTCTCTTAAAGAACCCTGTTTTCTATAGTATTTATAATAAATTATTCTACATATGTATATATATATTTTTTAACTTGACGATATCTCCTTTTATTGGCTTTTCCTTCAGTTGTAGTTCCTCCCTTTGCTGAATTCACTGTTGTTTTTCATTTTCTCCTCATGGAATATTTGCAGAGAATGTTCTGTAATGCAGACTTCCTTGTTTTGAATTCTTTTAACTTTTATTTACCTTTTTTAAAAATATTTTTCTAGTTGTCAATGAACTCTTATTTTATTTATTTACATGCATTGCTGAAAATCAAACCCTGTGCCTCACAGATGCTAGGCAAGCACTCCACCACTGAGCCACAATCCCAGCCCCTGAAGTGATCTTTTGTTGCCTGCATTTTCTCTCTTATATCATCCTTTACTTTGCACATCATTTTTATTATGTCCATTTTGAATTCCCTATCTGACATTTCTTCTACTGTGCTGTCAATGAATTCTTTTATTGTGGCATCTTGGTGTGTTTGGGGCACTTTCTTCCCTTGTTTTTTTCATGTTGCTCATGTTTCTTCCCCTCTAGCAGTGCAGATCTAAGATATTTAGCTTTCTACCCTATAGATTTATGATTTCCCTGTAGATTTCTAATACCTTCCCTTAAAGGGGGAGATCAATATTAACAGCACCCAATGCAAACAATATGCGACTTTAAATCAATTAGCCCCTATTAAGATGTTTACAGTTTGTCACAATAAACAGAATTGATATGTTTGATTATTATCTACAGTACGAACAATAGGTTTGCAATAGTGTCTACAGTTTCTTATGGTGGACAAAAAGAGAATGGGGGATGGGTATAGCCTGTGATGTTTATGAGGTAGGAGGTGGGAATATAGAGGTATTAGATCATAGGAAGAGTGAAAGAGGAGTCAGTAGAAATTGACTGTTAGCAGAAGAGAGAAAGGAACTCTCAGATGTAACCAAGCCTGTAGTGACCTTGGAAGTGGTCTTCCGGGACCTGGCTGTTGTGCCTAGATGTAAGCAGCCATGTCCTTAGATGGTGGTGGCAGCAGCAGCTAACATGTAGGTACCTTGATGTTGGGCTTTGAGTCTCCTGCCAGTGTCCAACAATGGAAACTGCCCCAACTAAAGATGGTGGTATCAGCAACAAAGGTAACCCAAGATGGTGGTAGCAATGACCTAGGAAGGAAGCAACTGCTTTCAGAGATGGGGCTGTGAGAGTGGGCCATGTGGTGGTGTTGGGTGGCTTGTTGGATGCTGTGCTGTGGCGGATGCTTTTGCCATGGGCAGTTGGCTCCAGGACCTGTCTGTTGTCCAAAGATGGGGGCTACCATGTGGCAGGGTAGCTATGGCAGTGGCTGCAGTGTCCCAAGATGGAGGACAGCCTGGGGAGTCATGGGGACCATAGCACAGGCACTCTCCTTTCCTCTGTGTGGAGGAGATGAACTTCTAAATAGAAAATTATTAAAGAAAAATGATGTAAGTTACAAATATTATTAATAAGAAACTAGAGCAGGTTTATAACTCTCAGGCAAAAATTTTAAGGCTGAAAACATTATTAAGGTTAAAGGGGGTAATTGTATAATGATTTTTTTTAAAAACCCACCAGGAAGATAAAATAAGAAAAAAGGATATAGAAATTTTTCTTCCTATTACTTATGCTTATATTCTCAAAAGGTTTAAAGCCAAATTAGTCTTGCTTGAACAAACTTCTTTTTATTCCTTGACATCTCTCCTTGAAAGTTTGCAGTACATTTCTTTCACTAAGCATCCCAGTATTGATTTTTTCCACATCTTCTACCTCCCCCTTTCCTGTTGTATGGTATATGGTATATTGAGTTAGATGGGAAACCTCACAGGAGCTTTGTCTTTTATGTGTTTGTAAGTGCCATGTACCCTTACACCTATTATAAATAAGTAATAATCATCATCTTGGGATGAAAATAAAACATAAACATGTCAACCTTTCAAGCAAAAATGAGTTACCTTCCTCTGTGTAACTACACCTTAGAGATGCTTCCTTACAAAATTCTAAAAACTTTTTTCAACAAGTATATGATTTCAGTTTAGAAAGAAAAAATAATAATAATGCTGCTCCAGTCTAGGATAAACAACCTTCCTTGTTTGCCTTGTTTTTGCACTGAAAGTCCTATATCCCAGGGAAACACTCAGTCCTAAGCAAACTAGAATAGTTTGTTGTCCAATATCACCTCTCCTTTAAGACATCAACAAGTAAATGTTATACCTTTTATTGAAAATTACATCCAAGTAAATATTTATGCAATAGACAATATGTTAATAGCTGTAATGGAGAAAAAATATTAGTTTACATTACTTAGAGGCCTGTATTTCTTTTTTTGTTTGTTTTGTTTTTTTTGTTTTTGACTTTTTAAAATTATTGCTCATTTAATTTTGATCCATTGAACACAAATGGAGTACAGCTATTGTTTCTCTGGTTGTACACAAAGTAGAGTCACATCATCTGTGCATTCATACATGTACACAGGGCAATGATGTCTGTCTCATTCTGTATTTCTTTGGTTAAGAAATAAAATGCTTACTTTTTTTTAACTTAAGATTGTGTTTCAAATTTGACTAAATCCAGAGCATCTTATTAAATGAAAAATTTGCAAAAGGTGAAAATGACTTTTCCTTTAAGTTAATGTTCACTGTCCAGAAGTATCTGATAATTATGGAATTTTTACTAAGTTTTATAGAGAAAGTCAACTATTTCCAGGCACCAAGGCATCTGAAAAGTACAAGAAAATGAAGGAATTTTGAAGACGATCACCACTTCCTATAAGCAGTACTTCAGAAACAATTCATAGCCTTGCATTTGCTTTTATTATAACAGCTAATTTTTAAATCAAGGAAGTAGTTGAAATAGACTGTGGAATTTACAGGTGAAAAGAAAATATGTAGCTAAGTTATAAATTTTCATAAGCAAATAAAAACCTCTATGCTGTCTGAAGTATAAAGAAGTATATTTTCCACATTTGATGACTTACAAAATTTAAAATTTTTATTTCATCAAAGTGAGAAATGATTTTGGAACACTAATAAAAACATTCATTCCTTTTTCAAAGTTATACACTAAGTGATCTGCAGTTACAAAGATGAATAATACATGACACAACTTTCAAGGAGTTCATATTCTGTCAGAAGTGAAAAGAAAATAATGTGTTTATTGAAGTACTATATAATATAATCGTATATGATAGGTGCCATCATTATAATGAGAAAGAAGTTACTAAGGTATAAGTAAAAACTCAATTTAATCTTCAGTTTTAATTTTTATTCATTTATTCATCAAAACCATTAATCTTTGGTTTTGTGCCAGGCACTGTGCTCAGGGCTGCATATAAACTGTAAAACAAGAAAAGGAAGCTCTAAACAACGTGTAGCATATAGACTATTAAGATAGAAAGAAAGTGAACATGTTCACAAATAAAGAAAATATGTTAATTACAGGTGGTGTCAAACATTAACAAAGAAATAAGCAGATGACATCAGAAAGGCAAATGGGGGGCTGGTCACAGTGGTACACACCTGTAATCCCAGCATCTTGGGAGGCTGTGGCAGAAGGGTCACAAATTCAAAGCCATCTTCAGCAATTTAGCCAGGCCCTAAGCAACTCAGTGAGACCCTGTCTCTAAATAAAATATGAAAAAGAACTGGTGATGTGACTCAGTGGTTAAGTGCTCCAGTACAATCCCCAGTACCAACAGGGGTAAGGGAGTCAGAGGGTAAGAGACAAGAATCAAACCAGGAGGCCAAATCTTCTAGATAACACAAGCAGGAAAGGGAGGAGCTAAATAAAATCAAGAATAGATCCAGAGAGAGGTGAAGCGGTGCAGAAGAAAGGAAAGAAAAAGAAAAGGAAGGGAAGGGTTAAGAATGTCAATCCAGATATTTTGCCACTAACTGGAATGAAACCAAATTTTGCCTCACTGGTGCAAATAAGTAGGTCAATCAGACACAGATAAAGGCTCAACATTGGTAGAAATTCACTGATCCTTCAGCATCAGCAGATACTGCTGCAAAATGGGGACAAATTCCCTGGCTCAATGGGAATGGTGGGAATGAAGAGCCTGAGTATCTTTACCACCAGAGTGCTCCATCAGAGTAGATCTGTGCTTTCTTCACTGTTTATCAGTCCAGCTCTCCATGTTACATGCTAAACACATTTATGATCTGTTCCAACAAGGAAAAATGGAAAGAGTACAATGTGTAAGGGATCATACTCCTGCTGCCATAAAGGTTAACCTGTTTTATTGCCAAGACCTGAAGAAGATGAGTACCTTTCACCAACACTGCTTAGGCTATACCTTGATTATACGTTAATCAGCTTCTATTGATAGCTGTCACTTTGATAGAAAAATTTAACAAGTTATAAAAAAATACTTCTTCAATTATTGTTTAAGGTATTGCTGTCTTTGTTAGAAAAAAAAATGACCTCACTTGAAAAAAAGTGCTAAATGATCCATAATTTCAATGATTTTTTGTGGTACTTTTTAACCCTCCTTACTGTTGAGGACTTAATTTATGGGGTGGATGAGCAATTCATTTAGAAATTGTCATTTTCGTCACATACATTAGAAGCCTGACCAAAAACAAAACAAAAAATATCTGTTTAAAATGAGATATCTTGGTTTGGTGCCCAATTATCCTTTCCTTTCATTTAGTGTTACACTAATTAATTTAGCACTATCATCCAACTGTCAGATCACACTTAATTCAACTAATTTCATCTCCACCCAATACCCTTCCATAAAAGTGAACAACAGCTTGTTAGGCTTTTATTTCATCAATAGTTTGTCATAGTGACTGCTTTATATTCACATAGAACATTCCTCACCCTGGAAGATAAAAATTCTGTCCATGTACTCAGACAAATGAATACCAATTTGCTGATGAATTCTAGCAAAAATATATTCACTTAGCAAATGAATTATTTCATAAATACAGAATTTTTATTGGACTTGTTCTGTGTCTGAAAATTGTTTGTTTGAACTACCTAAGTGAAAGAGGATGATTCAGGTATATGAGATTTTCTTCCATACAAACCCCAAATTGTTTTAAAACATTTTAATAGGCATTTAACACAAATCTTGCCCTGAATATTTCTTCATTTAATACTTAAAATTACATGTGGTTATTTTGTGATATGACAGTTTATTAGCCAATTAAAATTTGAGAGTTGATGTTGTTTTAAATGTGGAAGAAACAGTCATAAGAGAATCATTCTGTGCTGAGCAATTATGTGTGGGATGTATTTAAGGAAGTCTGAAGTTATTCTTCTGAATGTAATATTATTTCCAAGTGCCTGAAAAATTTTTAGTATATATGATTATATAAAAATACATTTATATTTGAAAATACCACCAATTTTTTCCAGTATCGTGGTATAAATTTGTTCCCAATGTGTCTGAATTCTCTAAGTGCATCTGCATGAAGATATTAGGTAGGAAAACAAGCAGACATGACTACTAAAAATGACTAATATTTGACCCAGTGAGAAATGGTTTGTTAATCTCCCTCTTTTTCTTTTATTGGACAATTATGGACTCTTCCTGGTTAATATAAAAGTGCACCTAGGATTAGCTTAGTGGGCTTAATGTAAGGGACATGTAGATGTCTCCCTTGTCTGTATCATTTGAAGGTAATATCTTAGATCTAGGATTACCATTCAAGGGCTGGGAGTGTAGTCCCTCATATCACAGTGGAATTGAAGTCAAAGTCCAGAACAATGGAATAAAGGAGATGGGAAGTGTGTGAGGGAAGGACCTCCCAGTGTACCTGAGATGGGGCAGGATACTAGTTGTCCTTGAATGGAGAACTTCATATTAATTTTAAAATTAATGTGTAGCTTCTGTAGTGTGGGTATGGTTTGTCCCCTAAAAGGTTTGTGTGGTTGTAGGCTTGGTCTCCAGAGTAGTACTATTAAGAGATGGTATCTTTAAGAGTTGGGGGTCTAGTGGATAATGAGTAAGTCTTTGGGGGCCTCACCCTTAGAAGGAATTAATGCTGGTCTCATGGAGGGAGTTAGTTCTCAAGAGAGTGAGTTGCTATGAAAGAGCAACCCTGACCTCTGAATTGCCTTCTTGCTTCCTGTCTGACCATGCGACCTCTACCACACACACTCCTGCCGTTGTAACGGCATGAAGCCCTCATCAGAGCTGAACAGAAGCCTGCACCCTTGTCTTGGACTGCCAGAACTGTGAGTAAATAGACCTTTTTCTTTCTTTCTTTCTTTCTTTCTTTCTTTCTTTTTTTTTTTGAAACGATGCATTTTACTTTGTTTTTTAATTTTTTAAAAATTTTTACAGACTGCATTTTGACTCACTGTACACAAATGGGGTACAACTTTTTGTTTCTATGGTTGCACATGACGTAGATTCACACCATTCAAGTAATCATACATGTGTATAGGGTAATGATGTCTGTCTCATTTCACCATCTTTCATACCCCCACCCTTCCCCCCTCTCATTTTAGTTATGGAGAGACACAATACTTTTATTTTTTATTTACTTATTTTTACGTGGTGCTGAAGATCCAACCCAGTGCCCCATATGTGCCAGGCAAGCACTCTACCACTAAGCCACAACCCCAGCCCCAAATAGACCTTTTTCTTTAAAAAGCATTCCATATTTTGTTATCATAATGAAAAATGGACTACAACAGTAGCTTTACAAATGTTACTCATTAATTCC
>JAJEJO010005200.1:0-45411 GCA_020662805.1 Glaucomys volans
AAAAATCACTTCAATAAAGAGATAGAAATTCTGAGAAAAAAACAAACAGAAATTCTTGAAGGAAACAAGGAAATGAAAGAAACAATAAACCAAGTTAAAAATTCAATAGAAAGCATAATTAACAGAAGAGATCACTTGGAAGACAGAACCTCAGACAATGAAGACAAAATATTTAATCTTGAAAACAAAGTCGAACAAACACAGAAGATGGTTAGGAATCATGAATGAACCCTCCAAGAAATATGGGACATCATGAAAAGACCAAATTTAAGAGTAATTGGGATTGAGGAAGGTGCAGAGATATAAACCAAGGTTACGAATAATCTATTCAAGGAAATATTATCAGAAAATTTCCCAATTATGATGAATGAGATGGAAAATCAATTACAAGAAGCTTACAGGACACCAAATGCACAGAATTACAACAGATCCACACCAAGGCACATTATAATGAAAATACCTAACATTCAAAACAAAGATAGAATTTTAAAGGCAGCGAGAGAAAAGCATCAGATTACCTACAGGGGGAAACCAATATGGATATCAGCAGATTTCTCAGCCCAGATCCTAAAAGCAAGAAGGGCCTGGAACAACATATTTCAAGCTCTGAAAGAAAACAGATGCCAACCAAGAATCTTATACCCAGCAAAACTTACCTTCAGATTTGATGGTGAAATAAAATCCTTCCATGATAAACAAAAGCTTAAAGAATTCACAAAGAGAAAGCCTGCCCTACAGAACATTCTCAACAAAATATTCGAAGAGGAAGAAATGAAAAATAACAATCTCAGTCATCATGGGGAGAACTACCCTAAAGAAAGAGTCAATCAAAGGAGAAACAAAGTTAAGCTAAAAACCCTAAAAAAGCTAAAATGACAGGAAATACAAGTCATATCTCAATAATAACCCTGAATGTAAATGGCCTAAACTCATCAATCAAAAGACATAGACTGGCAGACTGGATTAAAAAGAAAGACCCAACAATATGCTGCCTTCAAGAGACTCATCTCATAGAAAAACATGCCCACAGACTAAAGGTGAAAGGTTGGGAAAAAGCATACCATGCACATGGACTGAGTAAAAAAGCTGGGGTTTCCATTCTCAATTCAGATAAAGCAGACTTCAAACCAAAGTCAGAAGGGATAAAGAAGGACATTTCATATTGCTTAAAGGAAGCATAAATCAATAGGACATAACAATCATAAATATTTATGCACCAAACAATGGTGCACCCATGTATGTCAATCAGATCCTTCTCATTTTCAGGAATCAAATAGACCAAAACACAATAATACTCGGAGACTTTAACACTCCTCTCTCACCATTGGACAGATCTTCCAAACAAAAATTGAACAAAGAAACTATAGGACTCAATGACACAATCGCTAATTTGGACTTAACGGACACATATAGAGTATTCCATCCATCAAAAAGCGAATACACTTTCTTCTCAGCAGTTCATGGTTCCTTCTCTAAAATAGACCATATGTTATGCCACAAAGCTACTCTTAGCAAATACAAAAACATAGAGATACTACCTTGTATACTATCAGATCATAATGGAATGAAATTAGACATCAACGAGAAAGTTAGAAACAGAAACTACTCCACGACCTGGAAATTAAATAATATGCTATTGAATGATACATGGATAACAGAAGACATTAGGGGGGAAATTAAAAGATTCTTAGAGGTCAACGAGAATAAAGATACAACATATCGAAATCTCTGGGATACTATGAAAGCAGTGCTAAGAGGAAAATTCATTGCATGGAGTGCACTTAATAAAAGAATGAAAAGTCATCAAATCAATGACCTCACATTACAGCTCAAAGCCCTAGAAATAGAGGAACAGATCATCACCAAAAGTAGTAGAAGACAGGAAATAATCAAAATCAGAGCTGAAATCAACGAAATTGAAACAAAAGAAACAATTCAAAAAATTGACAAAACAAAAAGTTGGTTCTTTGAAAAAATAAACAAAATTGATAAACCCTTAGCCATGCTAACGAAAAGAAGGAGAGAGAAACTCCAACAAGGCAGGGATGCCCTCTTTTGCCACTACTATTCAACATTGTTCTTGAAACTCTAGCCAGAGCAATTAGACAGACCAAAGAAATTAGAGGAATACGAATAGGAAAAGAAGAGATCAAACTATCCCTATTTGCTGATGACAAGATTCTCTATTTAGAAGATCCTAAGAATTCCACCAGAAAACTTCTGGAACTCATTAATGAATTCAGTAAAGTAGCAGGATATAAAATTAATGCTCATAAATCTAATGAATTTTTATTTGTAAGTGATGCATCCTCTGAGAGAGAAATTAGGAAAACTATCCCATTCACATTAACCTCAAAAAAAATAAAATACTTGGGAATCAGTCTAACAAAAGATGTGAAAGACCTCTACACTGAGAACTACAGAACACTAAAGAAAGAAGTTAAAGAGCATCTGAGAAGATGGAAAGATCTCCCATGTTCTTGGATAGGCAGAATTAATATTGTCAAAATGGCCATACTTCCAAAAGTGCTATACAAATTCAGTGCAATTCCAATTAAAATCCCAATGACGGACCTCATAGAAATAGAGCAAGCAATCATGAAATTCATTTGGAGGAATAAGAGACCCAGATTTGCTAAAGCAATCCTTAGCAAGAAGAGCGAAGCAGGGGGTATCACAATACCAGACCTTCAACTATACTACAGAGCAATAGTAACAAAAACAGCATGGTATTGGCACCAAAATAGACAGGTAGATCAATGGTACAGAATAGAGGACACAGAGACAAACCCACATAAATACAGGTATCTCATACTTGACAAAGGAGGCAAAAACATGCAATGGAGAAAAGACAGCCTCTTCAACAAATGGTGCTGGGAAAACTGGAAATCCATATGCAGCAAAATGAAACTAAACCCTTATCTCTCACCCTGTACAAAACTCAACTCAAAGTGGATCAAGGACCTAGGAATTAGACCAGAGACTCTGCATCTAATAGAAGAGAAAATAGGTCCAAATTTTTATCACGTTGGCCTAGGACCAGATTTCCTTAACATGACTCCCAAAGGGCAAGAAATAAAGGCAGGAATCAATGATTGGGATAGAGTCAATCTAAAAAGCTTTTTCTCAGCAAAGGAAACAATCAGCAATGTGAAGAGAGAGCCTTCAGAGTGGGAGAAAATCTTTGCCACACACACTTCAGATAGAGCACTAATCTCCAGAATCTACCAAGTACTCAAAAATCTTTACACCAAGAACACTAATAACCCAATCAATAATTGGGCCAAGGAAATGAAGAGACACTTTACAGAAGAAGATCTACATGCAATCAACAGATTTATGAAAAAATGTTCAACATCCCTCGTTATAAGAGAAATGCAAATCAAAACCACCTTAAGATTTCATCTTACCCCAATTAGAATGGCTTTTATTAAGAACACAGGCAACAACAGGTGTTGGCGAGGATGTGGGGAAAAGGGTACACTCATACATTGCTGGTGGGAGTGCAAGTTGGTGCAGCCACTCTGGAAAGCAGTGTGGAGATTCCTTAGAAAACTTGGGATGGATCCACCATTTGACCCTGCTATCCCACTCCTTGGCTTATACCCAAAGGACTTAATATCAGATTGCCTCAGTGATGCAGCCACATCAATGTTCATAGCTGCTCAATTCACAATAGTTACATTATGGAATCAACCTAGATGCCCTTCAGTAGATGAATGGATAAAGAAACTGTGGTACATATACACAATGGAATATTACTCAGCCATAAAGAAGAATAAAATTATGGCACTTGTAGGTTAATGGATGATGTTGGAGACTGTTATGCTAAGTGAGATCACCCAATCCCAAAAATCCAAAGCCTGAATGGTCTCTCTGATAAATGAATGATGATGCATAATGCGGGGGGGAAGGGTGGCAAGAATGGAGGAAGGATAGATAGCATAGAGGGAAGGGAGGGGTGGGGGGTAAAAATAATAACAGAATGTGTGACAGATACCATTGCCCTGTGTACATGCATGAACGCACAGATGGTGCGACTCTACTTTGTGTACAACCAGTGAAACAATAGCTGTACTCCATTTGTGTTCAATGAATCAATAAGGATAAGAAAATAAATAAATAAATAAATAAAAATAAAAATAAAATAAAGTGGAATCAGGGTAAGGTATATCAGGCACCCAATTTAAAGCATGGCTTTTGGACCAAAAATATCCGTGATTCCCTGTTTAGCATTCTCCAGGTAGGACTAGTTCTCATTTTCTAATATCCTGCTTTACCTTATCAGTTATATTAGTTTCTTATTGTTGCTGTTAACAAATTGTCACAAACCTAGAGGCTTAATATAACACAAATGTAGTCTCTAATGGTTCCAAAGTTTTGAAGTCTGAAATCAATTTCTCTGGGCTAACAAGGTATTGGCAGAGCTGGTTCTTTCTGGAAACCCTGAAGAAAACTTCTTATCTTTTCTAGCCTGTGGAGGTCACTTGCATTCCTTGGTTCATGATCCCTTCCTCAAAACAGTCCAACCCTTTGCTCCTATTGCCACATCTCCTATGTCCTGTTCTGTGTCATACCTTCTTCTGCCACCCTCTTATAAGGAAGGACACTATGATGCCATTTAGGGTTTACCCAAATAATTCAGGATAATATTCTCAAGATCCTTAACTTAATTACATCTGAAAACTCCCTTTGACTATATAAGTTAGTAGTCATAGAATCTGGTGATGAGGATATGTATCTATTTAGGGATAATTATTTAACTACCACATTGATGGATAGTGCCCATGGTTATGATATAAATTCTTTTATGTCTTAGAATGATTTGCCTTTACATTTCTTGTAGCACTATTTCCCAAAATATATCCCTTAGTATATTTATTTCACAGAACGTTAAAAATCATGTGTGGAAGAACAAAGAAGAGAAAGTAAGTTTGATGGTCAAAACATGTTGAGAAAAAGAGTAAACAAAAAGTTAAAATTTCTTATTAAAGGACTTCTCAGAGCCTGTAATATGTGAACAAGAACTGAAAATTGCCAGAGGGAGAATATAATTTGCAAAAAGTCTCAACCTCTTTCCATAGAGAATTCTGTGGAGTTAGTATTCCACTGCACACATTTTTGGAGGTTCTGATTGAGTAGATATGTAGAATTTTTACAATTTTGCTATATTTCTGACTTATTTATGTGGTATTTTTAACGCCAAGGAAATGCTGTAAGTGAATTCCCTCACATGGGTATATCACAAGTTCCCAAGACCTCACAAGAAGATTAACTAGGTAGACCCTACAAAAGCAAACATTTCCAAACTGATAGGGTAGATCATAAGAACAAGCTTGCTCTTCCCATTTCTCCAATAATAGGGTTGCTACAACCGCATGGGATGTGAGTGGATCCAAGGTAGAATACAGCTAATCTTAGGGATGATTATTAAATGCTACAAAGGGATATTTTTCAATTCATATAAGTATTTATCAAAACAACTCCTTTAATTATAGCCTTCAGATATCATCTTAACTATTCTTAAAATACCACAGGAATGTTTCTAAGATTCTGTAAAGCATCCTGGTCTCTGTCTTTACTGTTTTATCCTAAAGCCTCTGAGTCTATAGTTACTAACAAAGATTTCACAGTAGAAATAGATGGTATTCTAGTCTCAATTCTAGTCTCAATTTCATTTTATAGATGTACTAATCAGTACATTCCTTTGGGCAAGTCACTTTTCTGAATCCAAGTTTATACATTTACAAAGTGCAAAAGTCAGTAAGGTCACTTACAGCTCTAACATTCTGGGATTCCATTATCCCAAGAGGAAGCCTATCATAATCTACCCAACTCCCTCTAGTAACTGGAGCCAGTGGTTTATAAGATAATGTAGCAAAAAATACTCGTGGCTCCTCTTTCAGAGGATATAGTTGTGTGTATGTGCTTGTTAGTTAGCATTGCAGTACTAAAATGAAATACCTGAGGAAATTAACTTATAATGAGAGAACATTTATTTTGGCTCTTGGTTCTGGAAGTTCTAGTCCAAAATTGGTAGTTCCACTGCTTTGAGCATATCATGGCATAAGCACATATTGGAGCAGACCACTTACATCTTGAACCAGGAAGCAGAGAGGGATAATAGGCCAGGGTTCCAAAATTCCCTTCAAGGCCTTGCCCTTAATGACCTAAGAACCTTCTAGTAGGCTCCAACTCTCAAAGGTTCACAGCACCTCCTAACAGCTCAACCCTGGGGACCAAACCTTTAACATAAGGTCCTTTGGAGGACACTACCCATCTGCAAATGGGTGCAGTGAAATTTCCAAAATCTTACTTCTGCAAAATAGATTCAATTCTAATACTGTGCTTAAAGGCTACATTCAGAAATGGAAAAGCTGACTGCACAAATTTTTATGTTGAAAATTGCGACTAAAATGAAAATAAAAGATATTTCTTACATCCATGGAAACAGGAGAACACACAACATGATAAACAAGTCACAGAAGTCCAATAATTCATTAGATATCCTATTTTTAATTTTGAATTTGATTTTTCTTCCCAGGCTAGCAATATGCAGTAACAATATTCTTCCAACATGCTGGGTGATAGCAGCAAGTAACAGGTCCTAGTCAGCCATGTGATCAAAAAGATGAGTAACTAATGATCTGCTGTTTGCTGTGCAGAACAATTGAGTTATGTGTAGAAGATACTAAGGGAATAGTGTCTCCTCTTTGGATCTCAGATTTCTCATCTATGAAATGACAGGACATATTAGTCAATGTCTGATACATAGTATCATACTTCCAGTAAGTGGAATTTGTATTATTATTAATTTTTAAATATTTTTTAAATTTTTTAAAAATTTTCTTTTTCCAGACTGCATTTTGATTCATTGTACACAAATGGGGTACAACTTTTCATTTCTATGGTTGTACAAGATGTAGAGTCACACCATTTGTGTAATCATACATGTACATAGGGTAATGTATTATTATTATTATTATTATTATTATTATTATTATATACCAGGGATTGAACCAGGGAGCACTTAACCACTGAACCACATCCTCAGTCCTTCTTATATATTATTTAGAGACAGGGTCTCGCTAAGTTGCTCAGGGCCTCACTAAGTTGCGGAGGCTAGCTTTGAACTTGCAATCCTCCTGACTCAGCCTCCTGAGCCTGGTGCACCACTGCACCTGGCTAGTAAAGGTAATGTATTATTATTTATCTTGTCACACTTAAAATAGAGACCAAATGGTATGCTTTATCTCTCATAAGACACTATAGTAATTTCTTGATATCTTCAGAAGATTGGTTCCAGGACTTCCCAGAGGATACCAAAATCCATGGTTGCTTGTCTCTTGTATAAATGGTGTGGTATGTTCATGTAACCTATGCACAATTTCTCATATATTTTATATCACCTACAGATTACTTATAATACCTCATATGACATCAATTCCCTGTATGCAGGTGTTATACAATATTATTTAGAGAACAAAGACAAGGAAAAATTTTGTACCTGTCCACGAAAGACCTAATTTTTTTAAGCAAATATTTTCTATCCATGATTGGTTGAATCAATGATTGCAGAACTCACTGATATCACTGATACAGAAAATTACTGTATGTGTTTTTTCTATGTAGATCCTGGGACTCATTCATCTTTGCATCATCTTCAAGTCAAGTCATAGTATAATATTATATAGACAATAAGGATTCCATTTTAAAAATTGAGTTAAACATTTCTATTTCTTTTAGTATCAGTATTTAGTATTAATTGACAACTCCAAGTTGTCAATTAATATGTAATAGTACGATGGTGGAGATGTTTGGGGCCTAGACCACACCATTCATCCTAGACCAAGAAAAATAGCATGACTTCTTTCTCATATCTCTTTCCCACTATTGTCATCCTGCAAACATCTCAGCAAGTGTTCCCTATAAACATCCCCAAAGTTACATGGTGAGACAACAACAGTAATTGTTTTTAGTGCCCATTCTCTCTCAGTGCAACATCCTCCACTGAAAGGGAGCTTCTTTGTTTCCTTTGAAAGTATAGAAAATTCTCAACCATTATGTCTTCAAATAATTCTCTCCCTCTTCTCAGTCCAGATTCCTATTTCATTTGTGTTAGACTATTTAATATGCCCCAGAACAGATGTTCTGTTCTATTTTAAAATTATTTTTTCTCTGTATTTAAATTTGGGTAATTTCTATTGCATATCTTCAATTCACTAATTCTTTTCTTGGCTGTGTGGAGTCTACCAAAGAATCCATCAAAAACATTTTTCATTCCTGTCAATATGTTTTCTATTTCTAACATTTCCACTTGTATCTTTATTATAATTGCATTCTCTTTGCTAGTATTCCCCATCTGTTTCATGCATGCTATTAACCATTTCCAATGAAGATTTAGATATATTAATCATAATTCTTTTAAGTATCTGCTGAATGGTTCAAATATCTGAGTCATTTTTTAACAGAGGGGTTGTTTGGTCTTTATTCGTGTGTGCATCTCATAATGGTAGAATGAATTCCGGATATTGTGTGTAAAAAAGTAGACTGAAGTATACAGTATTTATCCTTGAAATGGGCATGGCTTTTTTTTCTTTTCCTAGCATATTAGTATGTGAAGTTGAGTCAATCTGGTAAAGAACTAAGTTCAGTTCTCCAAACCAGCCTCAAATCACTCTAGTATCATCCCGTGCTAGGTGGGATTGCGCTGGAGGATGATTCTAAATGTGCCTTCTCTACTCATGGCTGTGGGCTTTCACTATGCTCCTGTACCCCAGAGACTTTGGAAAGTCTTTGAAGTTAACCTGCCTCTACCCTCACCAAGCAGTAGTAGTCTGATGTTTGGTGACCTGGTGATGGGAAGTCGGGAGTAGGTTTTTCTGTCTCGATCTTAGGCAGGCTCTGTGTTGCTAGGACAGAGATTTCTTAGTGATCCTGCCCTTTCCCCAGGGTTAAAAGACCTTTAATGATCTTGATCCAATACAGTTTCTTTCCCTACACCAATAAGTAAATATCTTTCTTCCTCTTCTCTCCTGCCAGTCACAAGAAACCTGTGCATTGTGGTGACAAAGTTTTATGTTCCTTCCTCAGTGACTTAAGTCTTCTGCTGCTTAGGGAATAAAGGTTCAGCTGGAAATTTTGCCTTTCCTAAGATGGCAGCCACTCCTCTTCTCCAGGCCTGTGTAATTTTCAATTTCCACTTCATCATATCCCTAATCTTTCTTGTGAACACCCAATGGGGACAAGCTAGCAACTCAATATGAACTTTCCATGTGTCTGAAGCTCCTAGAGCCTGCATTTCTAGCTCATATTCAGTATTTAGCAATTAGTTAAAAATTTTATCTCAATTTATCATACCTGCTTACAGTTATTAGCCCCATCTTCCTGACACAAGTAAGCCTTCTACACAGGGAGCCCCTGTCTTTCCTCAGATTTCAGACTAGATGGTTTCCTAGCAATCTCAGCTCGCTGATGAGTTTAAGAAAAGTGATGACTTTGTATATCATCTATCTTTTTCTTATTGTTAGGGTAGGAGTGAAATTCTTTCCAGCTTTCCACAGTTAGAAAATGCCCATCTCATAGCCTCCAGATTTTTATTTGAAGGATGGTATTCCTCACTACTCAGTTTCAACAAGAAGGACTCAATGTGTGCATTTATATGAGTTGTCACTTACATAGGCAGATTGATCAATTAAATCTGCTTGTTGATTTTGAGAATGCACTTGCCTGCCATTCCATCTGCAGACACAGATGTGATTACCTTCAACCTGAGATTGGAGCCCATCATGTGAAACAATGAGTGGGAAAACTCAGTGCCCCCTAAGTTCCTATAGAAATCCCTTTACTGCCTCTTCAGAGTATCTTCCAACATCAAGAACAACAACAAAATTTCCAGAATTTTATGTATTCAAACATGAAATACTTTGATGAAAAATAATAAAGCCTCAGGTATGTTGAAAATATTTTTTTTTAATTTTCAAAAAACAATTTCAATGCTGGCTGGCCAACTAAATTATAAATAATCTATAATTTGCCATGTAGTGGTACCATTTAAACTGGTAAACAGACAAACCAGGCATTGATGTCAAAAAGTTAACAGTGCTTGAGGTCATTAAAACTTGGCTGCTTTGGTAGCTATATAATATTTTTTTAACTTTGGCCATCTCTGCACTTAAAATAACTATATTTATAACAATGTCATCCTTTTTCTTATTTAGTAGTGGAACTTGTATTAAAGTATTCCCAAGAAAACCAGATCTGATAAAAAGGAATGAAGAAAGCCAGATAAACTCCACAGTATGTCCAGGTGCTAATTCAGGAGACTGAAGTTTCTCCTGAGTTACCTGCCTTATGCTGAGATAAGGTTAGGAGAATAAAAATAGCATTAAAGCCAAAAACTTTCTATCATAGTTACAGTTGTTTCTACAGGAAATTTTATCTGCTTGTTATGTAATTTTAAATATATAAAGGCTTCAGAAGCTATCCTTTGCATAATTTGTTGCAACAAGTATGTTTTTACATTAAGTGCACCACTTAAAATTTATGACACATCTCCTCAAAGAAACTGATACTTCTACTCCAATAAACACATTCAGTAGCAACAAAAGGTTGAAATGTCATTGCACTGGCTAGTCTTGGGACCTCTCTCCTAAAAAGTACAAACTGGAGGGTAGTGCTTCTTTTGCTTCCAAACATTTCTTTGTCTTGTGACATCCTCTGCAGCTGACTGCTTCTGTATATGCAAATGCAAAAGACTGCAAAAGGAAAAGGTCATATATAGCAACCCTGGGGGCTATTAGCATGTGACCTTGTCAACAAAAGAAAACATCATATAACAGATTTTTCTGCTGGGCTAGAATTTCATGAAAATATGGAATCTGCTATCAGACACTTATTTTAGCATACTTTCTTGTAAAAAATTCTTTAAAATTTGAAACATTTAGTAGAATCTTTAAATATTTTTATTGTAGCTTTTTTTCCAATTATAAACTTTAAAATGAAAAGTTTCTCAAAATTCAGTGGAGAGAAGGAGTAAGCAGAGAAAGAGATAAAGAAAAGGAAAGAGATTCCTGTGTATTATCTAGAAGACATAAAATCATATTTTGTTTTGCACATTTGATGTTCTAGATGGTTATATATAGATGAGGCTAATTTTTTAAAAAGAACAACAATGTAAATTTTGGATGCATTTACAATTATTTTTTAAAAGTCTTTAAACTCTTTATATTTATATGTAGACTCAAAGACAAGTTGGAAGTCTTTAGGGAGTATCGTGTCTAACACTCCCATTGCATATAAGAGGAAACGGGTCTCCAAAGTGAGACAAGGAGGTAAATTAGTGGCTTCCAGTTCAAAGAACTGCCTTTGTACTTCACTATCATAAATAATCTATGTCTAAGTCTGTTCCACACATCTGGAATACTATGAAATGGGGCATGGCTGACTCAGAACATGAGATAAGATTCTTAATTATTAGCTAGCTCTAAAACATTTCTTACCATTTTGAGTACTGGGAAGCTCTGCAACAAAAGGTTTTATTAACTGAGAATGTTTACTTTAAAAATAATTGAAATTTTCATATAATTACAAAATTTGTTGATTGAAAAGATCTATAAAACATTAACCCTTTCATAAGCTAGCCTGATTCTCCATACGATGTTGAAATCTCTGTAATACCTGGGCTTAGTGGTCACCTATGTATTTGCTTGGGAACAATGCATTTTTTATTTTTGACTATTATAGCTTTTTCATTGTGCCAAAATTTATATCCCTTTGATCCATCTCTCTACTACTCCTACCAAGGGTACTTACATTTTTAGCAAACATAAAACAAACCTTATCTCTCTCTTCCATATGATAGCCCTTTAGAAAAAGGATGGTCAACACATGGCTTCTCCTTTCCAAGCAAAACAGCTGAGTGCTTTAGATGTTGCTCTGAGAACATGTTTGGGAGGAGGTCAATCGTAGTGAGAAAGCATTCAGTGTTTAGTATCACATTCTAAAAATTCAAACCCTATAACCACAGCCTTCTGAGTATATTATATTTGGATACTTATTATCTTCTCTATATTTGTTTCTTCCATCTCTAAAAGGGAGTAATAATGGTATTGATTCCAAAGTTCTGTCGTAAAGATTCAGATAATCTGTATAGGCTAGATTGAATGATCATTGATGCAAACTTTTCATCCCGTGTCTGGGTTAGAATTATTCTTGCATGCTCTTTGTCATCGATCCAGGGCCTACCAGTATGTGAGAAATATACCTTCCTGTCTTAACAATGTTGGCTTTAGTCAAATGACTGGCTTTAACTCAGTGGAATGTTAGCAGAAATGATAGTATCAGAGACTTAATAATACTTGCATAGTTTGCTTGATCCTGATGATCATCTATAAGAATATACCCCAGAAGTTGTCCAATTAGAAGAATATTGTATTTCCAGTTGCTCTGTGGCCCAAAATTCAGCTCTCCATGGGAAAACTGCTTCTCAGCAAGGTGGGTGAAAGAGGGCATTTACTGATTTTTAATTTCAGTGGGTCAGATTCTCTTAGAGACTCAGATATGCAGTTGCACTGAACAAAGAAGAAGACAGAGCACAATGGAGCCAAGCAGATTGTGGCAGCAGAGATTAAATAATATGCTTTTGAGTGGTGAATGGGTGATATAAGAAATCAGAGGAGAAGTTAAAAAATTCTTAGAATCAAATGAGAATATTGATAAAACATACCAGAACCTCTGGGACACCATGAAGGCAGTTGCAAGGTGAAAATTTATAGGTATGAGTGCCTACGTAAGAAAACCAGAATGATCCCAAATAAAGAACCTAATAATGCATCTCCAGACCCTTGAAAACCAATAACAAGTGAATACTAAAACCAAAAAAGGAAGGAAATAATTAACATCAGAGATAAAATCAATGAAATAGAAAAAAAATAATACAAAGGATCAATGAAACAAAGAGGTAGTTCTTTGAAAAGATAAACAAGATTGATAAACCCTTTACCATACTAACCAAAAGCAAAATAGAGAAGACCAAAATTAATGCAATAAGAGATAAATCCAGAGGATCATTAGGGATTATTTTGAACATATATCCAATACATTGAAAAGCACAGAAGAAATGGTTACATTTATAGACACATATGACCTGTCAAAATGGAATCAAGAGGACATAGAAAACCTAAACAGACCAATAATTAGCAATGACATAGAAGCAGTAATAAAAAGTCTTCCAAGAAAAAAAGCCCATTGCTAGATAGATTCTCAGCTGAATTTTACTAGACCTTTATGTAAGAACTATTGCCAATGTTCCTCAAATTATTCCATAAACTAGAAAGAGATGGAACACTTCCAAATTCATTCTATGAAGCCAGTATCACCCTTAAACCCAAACTACATAAGGACACATCAAAAAAAAAAAAAAGGAAAAAGAAAAAGACAAAGAAAGAACAAAAAAGAAAAAAAAACCCTACAAGGTAATATTCCTGATCTTAGATTCAAAAATACTTAATAAAATATTAGCAAATTGCATTCAATATCATATTATGAGTAATGTATATCATGATGAAATAGGGTTTATCCCAGTGTTGCCAGGATGGTTTAGCATTCATAAATAAGTAAATGTAATTCATCAGATAAATAGAATAAAGGTCAAAAAATCACATACTGTTCTCTAAATGCAGAGAAAATCTGATAAAATTCAGTAACCATTCTTGATAAAGATGATGAAGAAAGTAGGGACATAAAGAACTTATCTCAACATCATAAAGGTTATCATGATAAACCCTAAGCCAACATCATAGTGAAATGACAAAAAAATGTGAAATCATATGCTTTAAAATCTGGAACAAGATAGAAATATCCACTTTCACCATTCTTATTCAATATAACTAGAATTTCTAGTCACAGTAATTAGGCAAGAGAAGGAAGTCAAAGGGATAAAAATAGGAATTGAAGAAATCAAATTTTCACTGTTTGCAATATGATTATATACTTTGAAGGTCAAAAAAGCTTCATCAGAAGACTGCTAGAAGTAATAAGTAAATTCAACAAAGTAGCAGGTGACAAAATCAATGAAAATCCATAGGTTTCCTATATATCAATGATGGATCTTTTAAGAAAGAAATCAGGAAAACCATCCCATTCAAAATGACTTTAAAAAATATAAAATACCCATGAATGAATCTAAAAAGAAAGTGAATGATCTCTACAATAAAAACTATAGAACAATGAAGAAAAAAAAATGAAGACCTCCGAAGGTAGAAATACCTCCTATGTTCATAGATAGAATTAATATTGTTAAAATGGCCACACTACCAAATTAAAATACAAATTCCATGCAATCCCTATTAAAATACCAATGATATTCTTCACAAAGCTAGAAAAAGAAGTCTTGAAGTTTATTTGGAAGAATAAAAGGACCAGAATAGCCAAAGAAATTCTAAGCCAAAAATGTGATGCTGGAGGTATCACAGTATCTGATTTCAAATTACACTATAAAACTACAGTAACAAAAGCTGCATGGTACTGACATAAAAACAGACACACAGACCAATGATACAGAATATACAGAAGAGAAGACAAAGAGATAAACCCACATAGTTACAGTCATCTGATTTTTGACAAAAGTGTCAAAAACATGCATTGGAGAAATGACAGCCCTTTAAACAAATGGTGCTGGGAAAACTGGTTATCCATATGTAAAACAATAAGACAAGATCCTTATATGTCACCCTGCAAAAAAATCAACTCAAAATGGATCAAAGACTTAAGAATTAGACCAGAAACTATACAAATCCTAGAAGAAAACATAGGGTCAATGGTCTAACATATAGGTACAGGCAGTGACTTTCTCAGTTGGGTTCCCAAGCTCAGGAAATAACACCAAGAATGAATAAATGGGATGACATTAAATTAAAATGATTCTGCACAGCAAAGGAAAAAAGAATATGAAGAAAGAACCTACAGAATGGGATAAAAAATCCTTGTTAACTACTCTTCTGACAGAGGATTAATATCCAGAATATATAAAGAACTAAAAAAAATCAACAGCAAAATATACTCAATTAATGAATGTGCAAATGACATAAACACATATTTCTCAAAAGAAGAAATATCAAGGTCATCAAATATATGAAAAAATGTTCAACATTGTTAGCAATTAAAGACATGCAAATCAAAACTATGCTGAGATTTCACCTCACACTAGTGAGAATGGTAGCCATCAGGAATACAAACAATAATAAATGCTGAAGAGTATGTGTAGAAGAGAAACCATTTTTTACTCTGGTGATGGAAGTATAAATTAGTACAAACATTATGGAAATCAGTATGCAGGTTCCTCAAAAGACTAGCAATGAAACCAGTTATACCACTCCTCTGTATTTATCTTAAAGAATTAAAGACAACATACTATATTAATACATACATAACCATGTTTGTGGCAACATAATTCAGAACAGCCAAACTATGGAACCAGCCTAAGTGTCCATCAATGGATGAATGGATAAATTAAATGTGGTGTAGATATACATTAAAGGTTCATTCAGTCATAAAGAAAAAAGAAATGATGTCATCTTCAGGAAAATAGGCAGAACTTGAAAACCTTGTATTAAATGACATAATCCAAACTGAGAAAGTCAACGGTTATACATTTTCTCTCACATATGTAAGATAGGGAGGAAAAAGGAAAAGAATGGTGGTGGTGGAGTTCTCATGGAAATCAAAGGAAGACCAATAGAGTAGAGAAAAAGGAGCAGGGGAAGGGAAGAGAAGTAAGAAAGGGGAAATACCAAGGAATGATATTGGTCAAATTACATTGTATTGGGTGCATGTATATGAGGATTATTATTGTACATAAATCCCACCATTATGTACAATAATAGTGCATCAATAAATATATGGAAAAATATACCTCAGAGAGTCGTTAAAACAAGGAAAACAGTAAAATATATAAAGCTGATTTGAAAATAATAAAATATATAAAGCTGATTTCATCTCTTCGTAAAAGGCAGACGTCTAAGAAAGCAAACACAACTAAGAAAACACAAAAAAGGCTGTGTTTTTTTTTTTTTTTTTGTCACATCTGCTAGCTTAACACTGGTCAACAAGCCATGTGTATAAGCTCAAAATCAAAAGGAGAGGAAGTAAACTCTGTAATCCAAAAAAGTCACATGGCCACATAGCCACATTCAATATCAATGAGTTAGAGAAATAAAATCATCCAATAGATGTAGGGGGAGGGAGAAGTGAAAATTGGCTAAATAATAATTTACTATCAATATGCAGAAAAAGTTAATACATGCACCCATTAGAATGTTTGATACATAAAAACTGATAAATGCTAGCCAACATAATTAGACATAATCATAATGATTCAAATTCTTCTCAACTTTTACTGCTCTCTTATAAATGTAGTTTATTAGTATTCCCCTCAAAAATAGTAGGTCAATAGAGAAATCAACAGTTGGTATTTACCAACAGTTGGTAAATCACATATGGTATGGCTAGTTGGGATTATCACAGTCCCATTCTATGTATTCTTATTTTAAATCAGCCTAAGCATTAATATTTTAATCTAATCACCCACCTAAAACTCCCGTTTTCTTCCATACAGACCATACTCAAAACATCTATTCCATCAAGTAACAAATCGTTTGGTTACATGTATATTTAAGTCCATCTTGGTATATTTAATTTAGTTGCAACCCGTTCACATGGTTTGGAAGATTGATTTTATCAGTATAACCCTCCTACCTTTCTGTCACATACACATTATCTACCTTCATCCAAGTCAATGACAGAAATGTTATACTCCCAGTGTAAAAGGCAATGACTTGACTGGACTATATCCACCAAGGGAAGCTGTAGAATCCCTACCTATAAACACAGAGCTGACAGCTTCCAGCAAGAGTAGACCTCCTGAAAACTCAGGCAATTTTATGAATTCATCATTTTTTATGTGTTCTTACTGAGCAGCTGCTTGCAGCCTGTGCTGAGGTCATGAGGCTACAGAGAGAGGGAGGTGGAGGCCCAAACCCGGAAGCAGAGGAAGCCACACTTCTGGGAAGAAATCACTGGGTCATAAGAGCTCTTCTCAAGGGAGCAGCACTATGGAACTGAGAGAGCAGAAACAGCAGTGGGTACAAATCTTTTTCCATCATTGATGTCCAGCACTGAATCCTTTTTCTTCCCATTGACGCTACAGAAAATTGATCACTTAAGACTGAGAAAGCAATGTCAGGAATATCTGAAAAAACAAACTCCATGAAGAGAAACTATTTCTCATGATTCACCAGATAGATGCTTATATTCATACCAATTTTGCTTTGTTGTTTTTAAAATTAAAAATAAGGGAAATCTAATAGTATAAATGGAAATACACTAAAAAATAAATCTCCTTCTTAGCTCCAATGAACATCTAGGAGAGTTCTGTGAAAATTCTGCAGAGTTATTTCAGTGTAGAAAATAAGCTCATTCATTTATATGTTTAATAATCAAAAGGAAGCAGAGCAAATTGAGTCATTTAATACTGAACATTCATATACCTGGTAAGAGCAGGGCATGTGAGTTACATATATGAAGTTCCTGAGGTTCACAGAGACTGTAAGAGGAAAAGCCAGTATCTTATCTAAAAAGCCAGGATAGTAAGACCTGTTCCCAGCAGACATGAGGTTACATAAAGGAAAAACACCCATCATACAATGTAGGAAAGGTTTTCCAAATCTGCAAATAGGTTATGGATATTGAAAAGGGGCAAAAATCCATTGCAGAATACTTAGTTGTAACTATGCTCTAAATTCGTGCCCTACAACCTTATCCACATTATGGCAGCTTAAAGAGTGACTGATGATATACATATATGTATATTTTTGCACTTTCTGAGCAGAGAATCTGGTATTTCTCAAAACCCTAAAATATTCTAACTGAAAACTGTCCTAAGAAAAAGGAAATGTTTCAATTTGAAATCCTTAATTAAAACCACATTTATAATTCTAAGTATTTAAGGAGAAAGTTAAAGAAGAAATTTACTTTTGCACATCACAGAGATTATAATAAACACAGAACCTTGCCAAAAGACATGCCTCCAGCTGCACTGAAGAAACATCACAGTAGACCAGCACTGCAGCTTTAGCAAGAGAAAGACTGAAGGCAAAGTCATGTACAGAAAGGCAAACAACCATAATGTAAAACTCATGTTCCCTGTTGGAGTCAAATTCTGCAAAAATGTATCTTACACGCGCGCACACACACACACACACACACACACACTCAGAGCTACAGTTTTTTTCCAGTATTAACTCAAAAACTGTTAGCTATAAGTCCATTTCCTTGAAGTTCACCAAGGTCATAGATGTTTGCTTCATGAACATTGCCAATCCAGGCACAAGCTCAATCAACTTGTGCCTAAAAATTATTCACATGGGTCTTTACACTGTGGAGCTCATTACTTCAGGGATTTCCCAGATCTCTACATTCTTGGCTGCCTCCTCCAATAAGAGAATACATATTTATTTTGCCAGGATACACATCATAATAGGAAAAAAAAAACCAATAGTCCTATAGAATTCCTGCTAGAAATCCAGTGCCTTAAATGTGGAATGACATATCTGTTAGAGAAACCAGTCACCAGCTAGAACAGGAATAATACTTCCTGGTTCCTCTATCAAAAATATTGATGATATCAGGAGCATGCCTAGAAATGTATACTAGAAGTTACAAAGTAGAAATACTCTAAAGGAATTCAAGGAGTTGGAGCATCTCTTACAGTACACACATATGTGTGAAACACCTTAAAAGAACTACTGAGCGTATGGAGAAGCCAACAAAAAAAAATATGAGTATACTTAGACATACCATGAATTACAGGGCTAATTTTATCTACATCCATGACATCTAGTATCATCTATATGGTGAAGTCATCCATATTGATGGATGAACACTAGATCTGTGTATTCACCATCTTAACAATTCTACTTGGATACTTCAGAGGTATCTCAAGTGTAATATGTTCAAAGTTACTACTAGTTTGCCTTCTTCCAAATATGCTCCTCTTCAGATTTATCTCTTTAATAAAGAACATTATTCTCCCAGTTGAAAAGACATGAACAGAAAAGTCATTCCTGACTTTTCTGCCTCCTCTTCATCCCTCCCCAGATACTTAATCTATCACCTGCTTGTCTATGTCTTTCCATCCCACTAGCAACTGTAATCTAGTCTCTGTGACCTCTCATTGGGGTATGTGCATTAGCTTCCTGAGCTCCCTTCATCCATCCCACTCCAGTTCATCCTGACTTGGAGTCAGAGTGATCTTTTAATACTATAAAACCGACCCAATCTCTTCTTGGCCAAGAAAGCATCACTGGATTCCCATTACTACTACTGATAAAGCATCATGTTCTTAACATGGCCTACAACCCTTCCCATGCTCTGATCCTTGCATCATTCTCCAGGTTCACTGCAGCTCTCTAACCATCGATTCCTTCTAGTTCCATTCTATTCAAACTAAATATTTAATTACCAGGATACACTAGAATCTCTCTAGCTTCAGAGTCATTGAACCTGTCTTAGACTGGAACATTCTTTTACTCCTCACAACTTTGTCCTGTTTATCTTATTCATCTACCAGAAAATAAATTCACTCAAAGTACCTAACTTTCTGTTCAATTCTGACACCCTAGCACCTAGAACAATGAATGCACAAGATGAGCTCTCAATAAATATTTACTGAATGAACTAATGAATCTTTCAGGTCTCAGCAAAAAACATTGCTTCCTCTGGGAGGCCTTCAATGACTATAACAAAAAATTAGAACTTTTCATTCCGTATCACCATAGCATGCTATATGTAGGCTGCAACCTAAAAATTACTTCTAGGCAACAAGTGGGAGAAGTTTGTTTCCCTTTTCTTAGTGATCATGTCTTGTGCTTCCTGTTGTCCAAGATCTGAAACTATCTTTTATATTTTGTCCAGTTTTTTTAGTTGTTTAAATGAGGAAGGCAATTCTGGTTCGTATTATTCCATCTTGACTGGAAGTGGAAGTTCCAGGTCAGTTTTAAAGACTAGAACTCACATGCTTTCCCTTCAATTACTATATATTAGCATTATCTGTGGTTTGGATTCTATTTTTCCCTAAAGCTAGTCTTCTTCCCTTAAAACTCCCTTAAATTTAGAAGGTAATTTCCATTGGTCTAGGACTTTGTTTTGTTTATTACTGTATCTCAGGAGCCCAGAGCGATATGTGGAGCATACAGTAGACATTGTATACATTAGGAGTTAAATGAAACTTGCCCACACAAAACCCTCGATCTTTGCATATTTGCTAACTAAACTACAGGAGGGCACAGGCCTTTGAAAATCGTATAAAAATTGATACATTGATTTTGGAAGTACATAAAATAGTGCATTTTCAATCCTTAGCACTGCAAAAAAATTGCACATTTAATTTTTGGCTATTTTAGTTCTTTATCAATTTACTCTTCATAATAATTAAATCCTATTTATCACATTCCTTACTTTTAAGAATAGGTAAAATTTATGCCATTGATTTGTGCTGATCACCAGAAATGGGCCTAATAATCATAAAAATAAAAAGAGGAATTCATTCTTTTTCACCAAGATATTTGGAGACAGTGGAACCAGATGTTCTTGTGTTCCAGTCCTTTTAGAGGTATTTACATTTCTTAGTGACAGAAAAGGCCTCAACAGAAAACAGTCCTACTTCTCATCTAGCTACACACTTCTTTCCTAACTAGTCTTTAATCCTAGCCCTCAGGAAGAGACTTAACAAAATGCCCAAATAGTTGAGAACAGTGGTGGAAAAGGAAAACGATTCATCCTAGATTTAAATTTTTCTCTCCTGAATAGAGGTAAGACATAAATAAAGTGCATTGGTAGAATTTTGTTTGGACAACAATTTACCTTTATGCATTTACTATTTTGCATCTTCAATGAGTTCCTGTTTATTATTGATGTCTGTACAATAGAAAGTCTCCATTTTATTAATAAGGTAGAGTGAATTCCTGATTACATCATTGTCAACTCTACCAAAAATAGCCAACATTTCACCTGGTTGCTTCCAGTACAGAGTTTTCCAGAATCCTTTGCTTAGGCTGTTTTTCTGCTTGGAATGACATGTCCTACTAAATCTGATATCTAAATCCTTCTTCAAGGCTCTGATCAAATGCCGCAATATTGTTTTCAAAGTGATTTCAATAAACATCTTTTTAGTCGAGGGGAAAATTATTTTAAACAAAAATTCAATTTATAATATAATTATCTTAACTTTAAATGTTACTAATAAATTATAAATAATATTAAGTATTATTTAATTATTACCAACTGTTAAGGTGTGGATATGAGGTATCCCCCCAAAGTTCCTTTTCATGCAGGAATATTCAGAGGTGAAATGACTGAATTGGGAGAGCTGTAACTTAATCACTCCATCTTAGTTTCAATAGGCTGACTAGGTGGTAACTGGAGGCAGGTGGGGCATGGCTGGGAAAGGTAGGTCACTGTGGGCATTGTCTCTGCTTCCTTGCTGCCATGAGTTGGCAGCTGTTCTCTGTTGGGTCCTTCCTCAGGCCCAAAGCAATGGAATGAGCAATCTATAGGCTGAGACCTCTGAAACCATGAGACCCAAATTGATTTTCCCTCTCTAAATTGTTATTTTTGGTCAGTATTGTAAAAGCTGACCAATATACCAACATGCCTAAGAAGCAAACTTATTTTACCTACAAAGTACACAGGATTTTTTTAAAGATCAGGGCCTACTAATAGCAATACATTTGTGGAGGTCAGGGAAAGAAAGCACCTGATTTTTTTTTTCATTTGGATCCATCATTTAACTTTATAAGTGCATACTTACTTATAATCCAATTTGTTACTATGTGGACACAAAATATGATACACACATGTACACAAAGATAAAAATGTAGGCTGAAAACAAAGATTTTGTAGTTTTTATATAGATTTACCATTTGCCAGTATTTTTTTCCAGACTCATCAATGAGCCAGATACCCCCTTTAGCCAAGAAGCCAAAAGAAGTGTCTCTTAAGATGGGCAAAAGTGATAGATAGGGTCTCTTTTCCTGGAGTGTGAATAGACCAGGTGATGGGAACAATAGGTAGGGATAGGAAAGTTATCACTGCTCATTAAACAGACTGAATTAGTTTACATTAAGAAACTGCCACATTATTAATTCTTCCTCATTCTAACTATGAGATTTCCTTCCATATATTTGATTTTTTTAAATTTGGACATTTCATTTTATGTAATAACTGGAATTGCAATAATAATGTGGCTAAACATTCATAATATATTTTAGATTAAAAATCTTGGAACACCACCAATAAGGAAGAGATCATTCTAATTTAAACTAAATTTCACTTTTTAAAATTTTTTCTTTCTAGATATACATGACAGTAGAATATATTTTGACATATTATGCATACATAGAATAAGTATAATTTGTTCCAGTTAGGATTCCATTATTGTGGTTGTATATGATGTAGAGTTATATTGGTCATGTATTCAAACAAAAGGATCAGAAAGATATGTCCAGTTTATTCTACAGTCTTTTCTATTCCCATCCTCCCTCCCTTCCCTTCATTCCCTTTTGTCTAGTCCAATGAACTTCTAATCTTCCCCTCCTTTGTTGTGAGTTAGCATCCACATATCAGATCATTATTTTGCCTTTGGTTTTTTTTTGGAACTGGCTTATTTCACTTAGCATGATAGTCTCCAGTTCCATCCATTTACTGTTAAATGCCATAATTTCATTCTTCTTTATGGCTGAGTAATATTCCATTCTGTATATATACCACATTTTCTTTATTCATTCTCTATCGTAGGGCACCTAGATTGCTTGGGAAAGCACCTCATTCTATCTTGCTACCATGTGAGCTCCAGTGATTTTCCTATCAATTACATTGGGATGTAGCCAAGAGGGGGATACTTTATTTTTCCATATGCAGAATATATATATTAGGATTTCATTTTCATGAGTCCTAAAGTATTAACTAGCCACATGATCAAAATAGTAGGGGAGAGACTAAAAAAATGTGTTTTGGTATGGATGGGAGAATTGGAAAACATCTACTCAGTTCTTCAGAGCATGTGAAATTAAAACTGCAGAGCATGTGAAAAGAAAATTACCTGCAGTTTTTTGGTTTTGGTTTTGTTCATCTTTTCAAAGTATCACATCATTTTAACCTCCATAACCATGGTGAAACTGAAGATAGAGCACAAACCCTGAAAGATGCTAAAGTTTTAAATGAAGGGCCAGCAACAGAAAAATAAACATTCTTAGTATTCATAATTTCTGCAAAAGAGTAAACAATTTATGTTCATCTTGTTAAAACTTCAGGATACAAAGAAACTCAAAAGTATTTTGTGAGGTACAAACATAAACCTACACAAAATAATTTTAAAAAGATGTTTATGGATAAGATATTAGTCCCACTATGATTATTTTTGCAATGAATTCTCTTATTTCTTAATCATAAATCTGCCACATTGTTTCAAACACTGTAGGAAACATTACATATTCACATATTATATATGTATTATATACATGCATTATATACACAGACATATCCCAAACACGTAAGGTAAAAACACATTTGCTGAAATAAAAGGCATGACAATCAAATATAATATTTGTAAAAGATAATTTCATCATTATCATATTTACCAAACATCATAAAAATTATATCCTATTATGTACATTTTCTTAACACTATAGTACACATAATGACCAGTCATAAGTTAAAGGCTTACTAAGGGACAAAAGAGAGACATGCTAATGACTCACATACAAAAACTAGAAAGGAAGAGCACCATAGGGAAAGCTCATGCAAAGAGGAAGGTTCAAAGGAGAAAAACAAAAGGACTCATTAAGAGGGATTTCAAGAATCATCCATTCCACAAAGTAATGGTGGCCTACCACATTACAGGTTTAATGCTAGGTAAAAGAATAGCCTGACGAGCAAGCTAATCAGAATTAGCAATAAGGAGCTGGGCTCAGTGGTGCACTCTTGTAATACCAACTACCCAAGAGGCTGAGGCAGAAAGATCCTAAGTTCAAGGCCAACCTCTGCAACTAAGGGAGAACTTCTTTCAGAATTTTAAAATAACAAGAAAAAAAGGTATGGGGCCATAGATCAGTAGTAGAGAGGTCCTGGGTTCCATCCTCAGTACCAAAAGGAGGAGGAGGAGGAGGAGGAGGAGGAAGAGGAGGAGATAAGTGGAGATAAGGGAGAAGATAAAGGTCGAGAAGATCAGAAAATCCCAAGTCAAGAAAAAATCGATGTGCATGCATTTTAATGCAGAGTTCACCAAGCGCTGCTCCATGAGTGCTTCCTTCATTCAGCAGAGAATGAGAAGTCAGAACATTTTTAAAACAGGGGAGTGATAGGATGAATCAAGAATCTGGTAGATTTAATAGTATAATTAACTGTTTTAAAATAATGTCCAAACTTCAATGGTTTTTATTTGCAATTAGCAAGAAGTATGATCAGATCTTTCTCAATCTACTGAATTTTGAAGACATCAGCCATTAAATGAGTATGAACAGTTTGTAAATGTATAGAGATACCAAAGAAATGCCTCAGTACTGAGTATCGAAATATCACAAATTTCAAATGATTAATATACCAAATAATGAGTTTTCTTGTATAACAAAATCTGCACTATCACCTCTGATTAAATGTTCTTCAGAACAAAAACATACAGTATAAGTTAATTTTTTCAGGGCAAGACTAAGGATCATAATGTCAGTTTTAATATCACGTGAATTCTAGAGTTGGATCTCAGTTTACCTCCATTTTCTTAAATTATTAGACCCCTGTTTCTACAGTGGAGAAAAAGTTATATTACCTACTAGCTCAATTATTGTATGAAAACACTAAATCACACTGGTAAAGAGGTAAAGAGGTCTAGGACATGGAATGTGCTAAATTTAATTATTTATTAGTAGCATCTCCTCCCCATGCAGACGTTTCTTATTTAAAAAAATGTGAACCATGTGGGTAACACAGGATCAGCAATTCTAGTAAATGGGGAAGTAAGAAGGGTAGACAGACAGACAGACATTATGAAAGTCATGGGATCAGGAAAGAAGGAACACTGAGGAGGGAGAGAGAGAGAGAGAGAGAGAGAGAGAGAGAGAGAGTGTGTGTGTGTGTGTGTTGTGAGGGGTATCAAAAGTAAAGTAGAATTCATCTAAGAAATATTCATAAGGATGTGCTTTAAAGAAAACAATTCAGCAAGTCAGACACTAACAAAAATAGTAAAAAATGAGAAGGGGCAGAAAGGATGCAATATTGCAGATACAAAGGGACAACCTAGCACGGGAAAAGTAAGAGTAGTTGCATGGGGAAGAGATGAAAAAATAATTTTTTTCCAAACTTGGGTCAGAAGTCTCCTTTGGAAAACAAGAAATGTGAGCCTTGGTGAAAATAACATGACACAGGAAAATATAATTAAAGCACTTTAAAATGAAAGTGCAAACACACACACACACACACACACACACACACACACACCATACCATTACAAAAATTAATAGAGACAGACTTTAAACATACACACACAAACCCACTGCAGGATAATATGGTCTAAAGTAAGTCCAACAGTGCCTGGTAATCAGACCATAAGGAATGCAGTAAACAAATCCTTCTATAGTTATTTTTCATAAAAATCTGTTGGTAAAATCTGATAATTTACATCCTTCCACTTTAGAAAATTGCTTTAGAATAACTCTTCAGAACATTATTCAGAAATCACCTTTTCTGAGGAGAGAAAAGGATAAATATTTTTTCCTATTTACTTGAAATTATAATTGTCTATTTCAATTTTCTTACTAGAAAATTAAGGAAAAATATCAGTGAGTTTCAATGGGAGAAAAAAATGTAGTGAAATCATAAACACATCAACTCACCTCCTAAATATATGTTGTGACCTTGAACAACTCAGTTAACTTCTTTGGGCTTCGGTTTTCTCATCTGTAAAATGTGGATAATAATATGTTCTATTTGGGGATTATATAAATTAAGGTATGCTAAGCACAAATCTAGCACATACTAAGTACTCATTTGCCCTCTCATATTCTCCTCAAATGGAATAGTCTAAATACACTGAACTACATAATTCATTTATCTATTAAAAGGTGTTTCTCTATAGTCCACAAGGACTTAGTAACTATGCTATGAATAGATTTCCTCAACAAAAACAAGGAATTATGGGAAACCAATTAAATTTGAAACTTCTTTCAATCTGGAATTGTTTTAAAAATATGTGAAAACTAGTAAATTAGCATCATATCCTCATATTTAGTAATCATGCCAGTCTCATCAGTGTCAGATCAGCTACATTCTCTTTTCAAAATAACATGTTTTTTTTGTTTTGTTTTGTTTTATGTATGAACTGAAAATGAGGTTAATTCAGTCTAACAGATAGGGTTTTGTTTGGGCTTTTAAACTTTTATTCTTGGGCTCACTCAACAAAATTTGTGGTTGGTATTTGTGGACAAAGACCAAGAGAAGGCAGAAGAAAGACAAACAGTTGAATGGCAGCAAAGTGCACCAGGAAAGGCACTTGGTTAGGGAATCCAGTAATACTAGTTTGTCTTGAACAAATGGCTACACTCTTCCGAACCTGTTTATTAACTGATAGGATGGCATTGGAGGAGTTCCTGTCCAGCTCTGAAATTCTGTTACTAGTCATGGAATAGTTTTTCCTTCTATTAAATTAATAAAACTGAGCAGAATGTAGGGCAGCAGGTGGCAGGGTGAGGGGGATGCATGACCCTTTCTAAGGTTCGTGAGATTCTATATTCTAATTCACAGCTTGGGTGGACAAGACAGGGTAGAAAACTGCTATAAATTAATAAAATTTTATTAATAAATTTAATAAAACTCTTTAGAACAATTTTGTAAAATATATCCAGAACACAAGATTCACACAGTGGTTCCAAGATGCAATCTTTAGTTTTCGGAGTGGAAGGGTTCCAACGCCCATTTACTTATGTTGTTTAACATAGTTATCGCATTTGTAAAATACAGATAATAATGTAACTAACTGTTTTATAAATGTGAATTGTAAGATTTCAGATTTGCCAAAAGGGATACCCACCAACATTTGTAAATATGAAGAATGTGAATACCATAAAAATTATGAAAATTGGAACTGCACTGATCCAAATATGCAGATACATTATGGTAGGCCAAATTAAAATCAGAGAGAGATTATTTACAAAATAGAGTACATACACATTTTCATTTATTTCTCCTTAGTTTTCATGACAATCTATACAATCTGTTTGAGAGTGGATAGAGAAGTCTTTTTAAACTTGAAGAACATTGTATGCAACTTCTTTGGTTGATTATACACACATTTGGGTTTCATTTATCTTAATGGTTTGGGAGTAATAAAACCAACACACCTGAAGTTCCTATTGGTGAATAGGACTAGACTCGATTCCGTATTGAAACTGATAGAGCTACCCTCAAATCAATAGCCTAGGATCAGCTGACTTGCTGTAGAAGTGGATGAAATAAGGATGCCAAGGAGATATGGAGGGCTGCTCTTGAATAGAGTGATGACTGATATCATGTGTACAGATTATTAAATAGCTTAGAAACTTCATTTTTTTCAGCTGTTTTGACTAACTTCCTCAAGGGAAAGTATAAATAATTGCACTCTGAAGCATTGATTTACTCACTTACTTGGGTAAATTGAACAAGGAGCTTGGTTGCCTCTTACTTGCCTTTATTTTCTGTTTAATTTCCTACTGCTTCTGTAGCAAATGACCACAAATTTCTGACTTAAAACAACACAAATTATGGCCTTTTAGTTTTGGGGATTAGAAGTGTTAAATGGACCAATTGAGCTAAAATAACATGTTGACTGGGTTGCATTTCTTATGAACAGTCTAGGGTAAATCCCTTTTATTTATTTTAAAGTTTTCTTTTTTATTTTGATTCATTGCACACAAGTGGATTACAGCTGTTGTTTCTCTGGTTGTACATAAAATAGAGTCACACCATTTGTGTAATCATACATGTACATAGGGTAATGATGTTTGTCTCATTCTGTTATTATTCTTACACCCTTCCCCAATCCCACCCCCCTTTTTTCCCTATGCAATCTATCCTTCCTCCATTCTTGCCTCCCTCCACCCTGCATTATGTATTATCATCCACTTAGAGAGATCATCCAGCCTTCGGTTTTTTGGGTTTGGCTAATCTCACTCAGCATGACCATCTCCAACTGCATCCATTTACCTGCAAATGCCATAATTTTATTCTTCTTTATGACTGAGTAATACAGATTAATTAGGACATTGCCTCAATACTAAGGCATATGCCTTCCCAGTTTTGATGATTCTGAAATAACTATATACAATCCATGTGATAGTTTTTTGTCCCCAAAAGTCACTGAACTGTAATTTTTACAATTCATAGGGCTCTTGAGCAGAAATATGGAATTAGTTGTATTGTTTGGCTTGGTAAAAAATCATATTGAATTTTAAACACATATTTAGAATTTCCTATGAACATTTAAAAGAAAACTAAGCTAATAAAATATATACATGGATCTTCTTACTTAGGAAAACCGCTTTTACTCATACAGAGGATATATTTTCCAAACAAGTAAAAACTTTCTGTGGGTCATAGAAAAGTCAAGCATGATCTAGAGATCTTTACTTCAAGACTCACTGCTGACCTATAATGATAAATGTGTCTACAACTAAAAGCAGAGTCCAGAATCTGAATGAATTCCTAATGAGGACAAGATTTTTCTTTAGGGGTGGAGATGACACTTGTAAAGCAAGAGAGATTTTACACACACATTCACACACACATCCCTATGTATTCATTCTGTAGTGTTCAATCAGTATATATAAGAACAAATGCCCCCCCCACAAATAATGTAAATATCCAAATGGGTTTTGTGAAGATTAAATTCAGTTTAAACCCAGCCCCATTCAGAACCTGACAACTGAAAAGTACCAAAAAAAATGTGTAAACTATTCTTCTTTCTCACATTTTGACCCAATAACCTCACTTTTGGGAATTTATTTTTAAGATAAAATTGTAAATAAGAAACAAAGGTACTTAATAAGATAATTTGTGGTACCACTGACTGTAGTGGGTGAAAAAACTGCAAAAAGTCAAAGTTTTCGACCAAAAAGTGGTAAAATCCTGATAAGGAATTAAGAAGCCATTGAAGTGATTATTATAAAAGGTAGATGATATTATGGGAAAATATGTATCATACAATTCTAAGTGAAACAAGCATGACCTAAATTGTACATTTTAATGTATAAACATACAAACATGTATATGAGGGCAAAAAAGAAGCACAGAAAAGTGAAATTAGTTGATACTTCGATAAAATGAATATCATTTTTTAATTTTTAAGTTGTTTCAAGGTTAGTATGATATGATTATGCAGTGCATTTTAAAATTAATAGAGTGGTCAAAAATAAAGAAGGAAAGGAAAAGAAAGGACTGTCCAGCACAAAACTTTCCAGGTAAAGGATATTTAATAACTGACAGTTCTGACTCCATCGGGGTATAACATAAGCAACTAAGTCTAATACCTCAGTAGAACCTTCTACATCCTTTCACTGGGTACACACAGTGTTTATAGGAGATGCTTTTGTTATGGTTATTTTAGTGACAGGACTAGATTTTAAACTTTTCTAGGCATTCCATCAAAGTACTTACTCCAAATATCAATTGAACTCAGAAAGAAATAAAAATTAGTAACTTTCTTGATGTAATTTGACTGCAATAAATGCACATATTCACATGCATTACATATAATATTTTCTTAATTTTACTGTCATTCTACTTTCTCATATAGGTACATTAATAAAATTTATGAATATCAGAATAACCTTATCCTGTTTAATAAAATCTTCTAACCTCAAAAATTCCAGGGCTGGAGTTCGGGCTCAGAGGTAGAGCACTTGCCTCGCATGCGTGAGGCACTGGGTTCAATTCTCAGCACTGCATATAAATAAAATAAAGGTCTGACGACAACAAAAAAAATATTTTTAAAAAAAATTCCAAAGAATTTATGATCTGAGTTATAGAATGCATTCAAATGTTTTTATTTCTCAGAGCTTCCCACAAAATGTCAAGAACCACATCCAAATTAGTAGCAATAAGCAACAAAAATCATTTGAATAGCAAGTCCTCAAAACCTCAAAATAATTCCATAAACATGAAAGAATTAAGATTAAATTGAATAAATAATGCAAACCATATAGAATAGCTTCAGTTGAAAAACCACAGATATGGAACATTCATTTCTAAATGATTCATGGAAGGTAAAGAAATTGCATTAGCAGTTGTTAATTCTTAACAGTTAAATTCTTAAATTGAGAGTGTAAAAGGATTAGTTACTTTCCAGCATTAGGGCACAGGTATTTCAGACACAAAACTGGGGATGTGGAAAGTATAAAAAGACAAGCAAAAAACTTAAAAATATTTTCAAAATTAAATGAAAGAAAAAAGAAAATTTTACAGAAACAGAATGTTATCAAAAAGATAAGAGGGTCCTCAGGATTACTTGCACTATTTCTCTGTTGTATTATCCAAATCCTTAATGTCAAAGGTCAACACTTAGCATGACAATAAAGGCTCTGATGTAATCCCAATTATCCTAAATGAGCTTCAGAATAAATTTAGAACACAAACACTTATTTCACTTAACATGATCTTCTCCAATTCTATCCATTTACCTGCAAATGTCATAGTTTTATTATTCTTTATGGCTGAATAATATTCCATTGTGTATATATACCACAGTTTCTTTATCCATTCATCTATTGAAGGGCATCTAGGTTGGTTCCACAGTCTAGCTATAGTGAATTGGGCTGCTATAAACATGGATGTGGCTGCATCACTGTAGTATGCTGATTTTAAGTCCTTTGGGTATAAGTCAAGGAGAGGGATAGCTGGGTCAATTGGTGGTTCCATTCTGAGTTTTCTAAGGAATCTCCATACTGCTTTCCAGAGTGGCTGCATCAATTTGCAACCCCACCAGCAATGTATGAGTGTACCTTTTCCCCACATCCTCGCCAGCACCTATTGTTGCTTGTATTCTTGATAATAGACATTCTAATTGGGGTGAGATGAAATCTTAAGGTAGTTTTGATTTGCATTTCTCTTATTACTAGAGATGTTGAACATTTTTTCATATATCTGTTGATTGCTTGTAGATCCTCTTCTGTGAAGTGACTGCTCATTTCCTTAGCCCATTTATTGATTGGGTTATTTGTATTCTTGGTGTAGAGTTTTCTGAGTTCCTTTATATTCTGGAGATTAGTGCTCTATCTAATGTGTGTGGGGCAAAGATTTTCTCCCACTCTGTAGGCTCTCTCTTCATATTGCTGATTGTTTCCTTTGCTGAAAAAAACTTTGAATTGAAGACAATCATGTTACGTGAAATAAGCCAATCCCAAAAAACCAAAGGCCGAATGATTTCTCTTATAAGTGGTTGATGACACATAGCGGGGGCGGGGGGAGGCATGGGAAGAATGGAGAAGGGATGGATTGTATAGAGGAAAATGAGGGGTGGGGAGGGGGCAGGGAAGGAAAGATAATAGAATGAGACAAACATCTTTACCCTATGTATATGTATGAATAGGCAAATTGTATGATTCTACTTTGTGTACAACCAGAAAAATGATAGTTGTACTCCATTTGTGTACAATGAACTAAAATAAAAAAAATTTTTAAAAAAAGAATACAAACTCTTCAGTGTATCCTGACTCTACCAAGTCCATCTTCTACTTAATTCAACAAATATTTATTGGGGGTTTATCCAGGGATGGGAGTAGCTAAAGGAAAACAGTTAAAAAATGAACAAACATGAACCTCTCCCTCTGGACATCCCAGTCTATGAACTTCAGAAGAAAGAACTCTCCATTATCCTTTAGAGATATCTTGAGGAACAAACAAGACATAACTGGGACAATTCCCTTCTGTTGAGTTGTTCAGTTCCAACTTCCTAAAACCACAAACTAATTCATCAACCAGTTAACTGTCTGACAACTAAAATAAATTGCCTTGTGACAAGTCTCTCATTCCCCTGAATGATTTTAATTATCCCTGTAGCCAAGAATTGTAACTAACTTCTGTGACAGAAGTGGAGAGTACATTGTTGAAAAAGCCATTAACACTCTTTTATTTTCAGCATTAAACCTTTGTAAAGTTGTCCTCTCTACTAGAACACGGTGGCATGGGGGAAGCTTTTATATATCTCTCTCTTTTAACTCTTGCAAATAATGCAATGAAGTAGGTGTCATTATCACCTTCAGGTTTAGAATGCAGTTAAAAAGGTTAATTCAAACAATCACAAAAAGGGCAGAAATTAGGAGATCCCCTATGACAAGCAAGCACTAATGCCATAAACCCTGGAAACATTCACCCATGCCTGAGACCTTGAGCACTGGTATGATATTGCTGAGTAGAGCACAGAGGACAAAGACTAGAACTTCTCAAGGGAGGGAATCAGAAGGGTGATTCCCAGGGTTAAACCATAGTAAAATGTTAATGAGAAAAAAATTAAAACAGAAAAGAACACCTCTCCCCAATCTGACAGCTAAAAAAGCAACCTTGGCAAGAGATGTACAGATGGAGAAAAACAGATCTTTTCTGAAACACATGTCACAGACTGGCTTTCACATGAGCATGTAACCTAAATTCACACTGGTGATATGGATGAAACAAATTTCTCAGTCTTTAGAATTTATTTTACGTAGTCATATGACAAACTGCTGATGCCCAAAGATATCTGGCAAACAACACTTGCTCTCTGGAGAAGAAAAAAAATTCAAGACTGAAAGAATCTCCCCAAATAAGTATCACTATAAAATAGGAAAGCATGAGCAACTAGCAGCAAGAAAAACAACAGACATTAGAATCAGACCCAACAGGATTTCAGATATTGAAATTATCAGGTAGAAAATATGACAAACATCTTTTCTACATTTAGATCAATGTGGTTACACTGAAAAGGTCTAGCAGAACAGAAAGGTGGTATACACAGAAATGACATGTAGATCGACATCTGGCTTCTCAGAAGCAACAATAGATGGAAGAAAAAAACACCAAAATAGTGAAATAATCCCTTAAAGTGACAAGAAAATAACTACTGACCTGGTATTATACACAAAATAAAACTATTTTTTCAAAAATGAGAAAGAAATGAGGACATTTTACGTTGGAAAAAAAAAGGAATTGGGAGAGATTACCATATATAGACTATTACAATTTCTTACAGTAAAACACTGAAATTAGGAATAACAAAAATGTTAATTATTAAAACTCCATTCATTAAAAATACACTGCTTTGGCTGAGGGTGGTGGAGCACACCGGTAATCCCAGCAATTCAGGAAGCTGAGGCAGGAGGGTTGTAAGTTCGAGGCCAGCCTCAGCAATTTAGTAGGGTCCTAAACAACTTGGCAAGACCCTATCTCAAATTTTTAAAAAAGTGGGAGGAGATAGGTTGGAGACGTAGCTCAGGGGTAAAGCACCCCTAAGTTCAATTCCCAGTACAAAAAAACAAAAATATAAGGCTTCTAAACAGCTCATTCGTCAAGTAAGAAATCGTAACATAGACAATAGAGAAAGTTGAACAATTATTTTAAAATGTTAATTATCAATACAGGCTTAATGTTTTATTTCTTAAGGCACAGTCATTTAACTAGGGTTTCAAAGATCACACTAGAAGAAACTCTTAGAGCCACAGGGTCTTGTAGTTGAAATCTGAGTCCAATTCTGTGTCATTTAATTCACCTCACCTACATCTGCCCTAGACCTATTCTGCCTATGCTGTTAACAAAAGGAGCTTTACCCAATGTTGAGTGTCACCCCTACCTACTTAAACATTCATCCAGAGTGTCTCTTCTAAAGTAATCTCCTTGAAAGGGGATTTTTCTTAAGCCTCATCTAAAGATCTCTCATACCCACAACAGATCTGAGTGTATTTTCAGGTGGTCAGTTAGAAAGTCAAACCCAAAAAGAAAAGGTTTGTGCACCAAAAGACTTGTTAATGGTATATTGGTGGGAACTATGTGTGTGGGTGGGGGGGTAAGATCCTAAGACTACTAGATGAGAGAGAGAGAAAAAGAAAAATATTTTTTGAATCAGCTAATTGTTTGGCTATAGGGAAAGTTACCAGAGATGCTATACTTAGTGAAGTAGCCAATGCAACAGGTAGTAGTTCTAATCATGTCAGATGGTTGTCTGAAATCTGGAAAAAATGGTGATTCAGAAAAGGCACTACTACTTAAGGGAAATTTGCACATACTAGAAAAGAGAAAAAGATCTAAAATCAGTAATCAAGTTTCAATTTGTAAAACTAGAGAAAGAAAAGCAAGTTTAGTCTTAAGGAAACAAAAGAAAAATTAATAAAAATTAGAGCATAAATTAATTAAATTTAAATTGAGAAAACAATAAGAAAAATTAATGAAACCAACAGTTGGTTCTTTGAGATTATCAGTAACTGATAAACCTCTAGACAGGCTAACCAAGAAATAGACAAGACAAAAATTACCAATAAAATGAAAGGGGGTATAACTACTAAACCAATAGATAACAAAAAGATAATAAAGGAAAGTTAGGTAAAACTCTGTGTCCAAAAATTTGATAATTTACATGAAATGGACTAATTCCTTGGAAGACACAAATTACCAAAATTCATACAAGGAAGGTGTTATGGTTTGGATATGAGGTCTCCCCCAAAAGCTCCAGTGGTAATGCAAGAATATTCAGAGGTGAAATGATCAGATTATGAGAGCTGTAACCTAATTAGTTCATCCTGGTTTGAATGACTAACTGGATGGAAACTTCAGGCAGGTGGGACATGGCTGGGGGAGGTAGGTTACTGGGGCCATGTCCTAGAATCCCATCTTCCCTAAAACCCTTTCTTCTCTCTCTCTCTCTCGCTCTCTCTCTCTTCCCTGATGTAATGAGGTGAGTACCATATTTCACCACATAATTGTAGCAGATTTTATGCAAATTTATTTGCAAAAATGTGAAATGTGACCATTATGCGAAGTCTTTTATTTAAAAAAAACTATGCTGGTATTACTTAAAAATCACTTATTATTAAACTGTGTTTGGTGAAAGATTAGAATGCATGGAACACTATGAATATACATTAATGCAGAAGCAATGATATGCACTGAAATATGGGTAGCTTTCCTTTGCCAGGGGCTTCTAGCTTCCATCATGATGCTCTGCCTCACTGATGGCCCACTGAAAAGCAATGGAACCAGCCCATTATTATCTGAACCTCTGAAACTGTGAGCCAAAATAAATGCTTCCTCCCCTACATTGTTTTTGTTGGGTATTTTGACCACATTGAGGAAAAAGTAACCAACACAGATGGAGAAATAATTTGCCAATATTTATTAAAGAAATTGAATTGATAATTAATAACCTTCAAAAAAAGAAATCACCATATACATATGATTTCCTTTGTAAAGCCTACCAAACATGTAAGGAAGAAATTATACTAACTTGCCATAATCAATAGAAGAGGACACACTTCCTAACTCATTCTATGTGGTCACCACTACCTTAACATCAAGGTCATATAAATTCAAAAACAGGGATGGAAACTAAAGACCAAGATCTTCTATGAACATAAATGCAAAACTTCCTAACAAAATATTAGTAAACTGATACAACAGCACATAAAATGAAATACACATCACAATAAAGGAGAATTTACCCTAAGTGTACAAACCTAATTCAGTATTCAAAAAACACTGTAATGTACCACATCAACTGATAAGGAAAAAACCACAATTGTCTGAATATCACAGGACTGTTATAATCAGGATAACTGTGAGGTAATGTGGCAGGTTGTTCAAGCAAGTCAAAATAATAAGAACAACATCAAAAATAAGGTGGCATGTTTTAGGTAGTTAAGTCTTTGAAAAAGAAAGGATAACTCATCTATAAGGAGTAACTTAACACCATCTTCTTATAAAGCCTAGGGAATTGTCCATATTAATTATTTGCAAAGTATTTCATTTTAAGAGATAAAAACAAATCTTCCATTTGCCATGGGCAGAGGAAGGGAAAATCCTATATATATAACAAATACTTTGTTCTCTACAAAAAAAAAAAAAAATAAGAAAGAAAAGAAAAGAAAAACACCTCTAATATCAACCCACTAAACTGCCAACATCTATCTCTGTGAAGCATCATGACAAACAGAATTCTCTAGCAATGCCATTTGGGGTGAGTTTAGATCACTATTCATTTTTATATCGCCTTCTGCAGTTAAGATTCTCCACTCAAAGATTTGAGATCTGCAAAAGAAACACACTAAAGAACCATATTAAGTAACTTAGATCCAATGTAGAGTTGTAATCTAATTAGCAACAACATTTGTTGCAAAATAATCAAATAACTCCATCTTTTTATAGGGAAACCTTGAGTAGTCCCCAGAAAAGTGCTCAAACCAAAATGAGATGAATAAAGTCTCTGTCCTTAATGGTACATATTGTATATAATGTTTTAATGGAAGCAATTTTGAGATTAAATTTTTAGGATAGAAATCATTCATAAACTATTCTTGATATAGTGAAGTAAATTGTGTATAAATCTTATTGTATCATCAATGAGTGCACAGCAGAAAAGAAGCAGAGCCCAACAGTGCTTGGAAACAGAACTGGCCTCAAAGAAGACTGACATATTCCTATCTACTTTAGTTAGCTTTTATGCTGCTGTGACTAAAAGACCTGAGAAGAACAATTAGAGGAGGACAAGTTTATTTTGGGGCTCACAGTATCAGAAGTCTCAGTGCTTTGAAGACTGGCTTCATTGCTCAGGGCATGAAGTGAGGCAGAACATCATGGTGGAAGAGTGAGAGAAGCAGCTGAGAACATGGCACCATGAAGCAGAGAGAGAAAACTCTACTCTCCAGGGGCAAAATATATATCCCTAAACTATATCCCCAATTACCTACCTCCTCAAATCACACCCTACGTGCCTTCAGTTACCACTTAGTTAACCCCTATCAGGGGCTTAATTCACTGATAGGGTCAAGGTTCTCATAACCCAATCATTTCACCTCTAAACCTTCTTGCATTCTCATGTATGAGCTTTGGGGGGGACACATATCTAAATCATAACACTAGCCTTGGGTCTCCTCCTGAAAATCCAGAAAACACCAACCTAAAGACTCTTCATTGGTGAGAAAAAATGGTCTAAAAGCCACCCAAATGAGCAGTCTAAATGCCACTAAAAATGCCCAGGGATGTATAATACTGACTAAGCACCATGGCTTGAAGACACATGAATCAGAGCAAATGAAATAAAATTAAAGCTCTCATTAGGGTCATCTCAGAAGGCTCTTCAAAAATTTTAAACAGATTTCTTGAAAGGGAAGTATTTTAGGACTTAAATGTAAGGGAAGACTCTTCAATAAAAATAAATTATCAACTGAATGATTGGTAGAGCTCATATCCACAAATAATTGAGGGGAATAAAGTCAATAGCTATTTTTTTTCATTTTCCCATAGCATCTTTGAGGGAAATGAAATTTAAGAAAGTGAAAATGGAAGATTTAAGCATAGCGAAACCTAATAGAATTTCTCCAATAAAAATAAGAGACAAAACAAAACAAAAAACACTACAAATTCTCAAACCAACACAATTTAGAATCAGTTGGGGCATTTATGTTGCTGGAAGGAACCATAAAATAAAAACTAAGATTGCTCCAATATGTTGCCCAAAGGCCAAATAGCAAGCACTTCTTAATCCAGGACAGCCACACTTAGTAACTTGCTGTAACGTCAGATGTATGTCTGATCCAGTATCTTCTTACATACAGAATGAATGCTTAATAAGAAAAGTTACCCTGGTCCTATGAAAAATCACCCTACTTGAAGCTGAGAAATCTGAACCACAGGAACATTAAGATACCTTCCCTCTATATTTAAAGGCAAAGGGAAAATAGAAGATGGACATTCATTTGCTGCCAAACTTTATTGAATTTTATCACATTCCAGATGCCCTGCTAACTAAGCATTCAGAGAATCAGGGAGGGATACGATGGGCTTCAAACTAAGGCCTTACATCAAAGATCAACTTAAGGAAAATCCATAATAGAACTTATAAAGCAATATTCAAAAAATATATATGTACAGTATAATCTCAACAATTTCCAAAGTTATATGTTCTGAGACAGAAAAAAGCACTGAAGGAAATATGGCAAATCATTAATAGTTTCTTTCTTTGATGGTAAGATTATTTTGCCTTCTAAATACTTCTATGTCCCTCAATAAACTTGCATACAATTTTTATGTTATTCTATATGCTTTTCTAAATTTTCCATATATTCTACAATGAACAAGCAGTAAGAAAATAAATTTCAAAATAAAAAAAATGAAAAAGAGGAAAAATTTTGTTCTAAGGGAATGAGTCTAGGATTTTCTTCAGAATGTTATGATCTGCTCTGACTGTTAACATCATCAAAAGCATGTGACTGTGCTTTACCAACGTAACAACAGACTAACATGCCCCAATCTCTGGTCTTTTCTGTCACTGAATTTCCTCTGTGCAAACTTGCTAAAATGCTCACAATAATCTCATTCCACGAAAACTGTATGAATGAGAAGAGAAAGGGAGAAATTTGTTGTTGGGGAAAGAATAAATATTTGGAAAGGGAGACCAAAAAGAGTGAAAGAAACTTTCAGAGAAATATGCACGTGCAGAAATGCATACAAAACTCCAAAGGAAAGTTATGCCTGGTTCATTCTCCTGTCTTTCCTATTCCCATCCTCCCTTCCTTCCCTTCATTCCCCTTTTGTCTAATCCAATGGCCACAACGTTCCTATGTTCATAGATGAATATATGACCAATGAAAATCCACATCTTGTGCAACCATAAGAATGGGATCCTAATTAGAATAAGTTATGCTCCACGTATGTATACGTCAAAACACACTCTGCTGTCATCTGTATCTAAAAAGAACAAATGAAAAAAAAATTTAAAACTCCAAAGGAGGTAATATTAAGGCTGTCCTAATAGGGAGGGGAGTTCAGAAAGAATGTAATGGACGGGAGAAAGAAGAATAAAAAGAAAGGATAGCAGGAACATACAAACTTTGAATGTTTTTTTCTTTTCACATAGGATTCACAACATTCCTTAGAAAATTCAATTTAGTTGCCCTGTTCTAGCTTGCTAACCAGAACCAATTTAATTTTATATCTACACACAGAGCCAAGGGGTATGAAATATTTTGCAATTACTTTTAGCTCCCTGTTGGAAGGCAAAATAAGATTTAACCAGTTCTGCTCCGGCTGTGATAACTATCCAGGTTTGTCAGAGGCCTAAATGGTGTCCTTGGGCTGAGGATTAAAGAATGGAAAACTCTGTACTGAAATTACTTGCTTTGTTTAACAAGTTAATGGGAGTAAATTTTGAGAATGTGACAAATTGCTTTTGATTTATCTGCACAGAGCATGAAATACTGGTGCAAGAAAGTAATTTGTTACACAGACAATGTCTACTTTTTGCTATAAATCTGTCCACTGTCACATTATATTTGACATCTAGTTAGGTGATTTTCAAAGAACTAGTTTATTACTACATTTAACAAAGAGCAGAAAACTGATATATGATTCTCTTGTTGCTTCTCAGCTACCAGAAACACATTTCTCAGATATCAGTCAATGCAAGTGGTTTTTGGTTTTATCCTCTATTGTGACAGATAGGTAAACAAGCTGAAAAAATCAAGTACTTTGAAAAAGGAAAAGTTATCATATTTATATATGCTTCTGGCTTGTCACAAAACTTCAAACACTGTCTGGCTCTGCTTACCATCTGAACATATTAATTCCAAATAACATAACAAAGTTTGTTTCTTGATTTCTTTCAACATAAATAGAACCATTAAGTTAGGGGGATGTTTATATTCTAGGAGATAGTCAGATCATCTATTCTGATTAACCTTAGCACATAGACTTGGCTGCTGCCTCCACACATAGCTCAGCCCCAGCTATCCTTGTCAAAATTTCTCTTCAGTCATCTCTAGAGCATATACCTTCAAAACCATTTATTCCTCACCATGCCTAATACTGGAAGGAAATAAGGCTGCTATAGGTCTGGTTGAAGATCCCCTTGGGCTGTGTTGTGGTCTGTCTTTATAAAAAGCAAAATAAAGGCCTCTCATGGGGATTTGGTAACTATTCCAGATTATGCCAGGCTTTTTGATTCTTGCTTTTTTTGGTAAGAGAAGTAGAATAGGAGGAAGCCATTTATGAAAGTTATCCAAATAGACAGATCCACCCAAGACTATTTTATCAATGTCAATTTAAACACAGACATCCTGCCCACACCAATTCATTATTAGTTTGTTGAAAACTGAAGGAATTTGTGGAAGAAATACTACCATTTTCAATAGTAATAATTCTCATATGCAAAATGAGAAGAGCTAAGCTACAACTGCTCTATAGTTCTAACTACATGTATTAGGTATTCAGTAAATACAATGGTGATTCCAGAATTTCATTTTGTATTCCATTATCTAGTTGGTATCATTAGATTCCTAGAGTGAGTGGAAAAACTCAGCAATATGAATTATATCAGTAATGTTCAGATGAGTGGATGGGAATGATTCTAAAAGAAATGATTCTAGACTCAATTGTGGAAAATATTTCAGAGCACTAACTCCTGTCTTCAAATCCTAGCACCACAACTTAACTTGTCTGAGTAGCCAATTCTTCATTTTTAAAAGAAAAATAATATTTTTTCCTCATAGAGTTGTTATGAGATTAAGTCACCTAGTTTGGGGTCTTCATAAACCCACAATAACAGGCACCTACTCTTATAATTACTATTTATTCTTTTTAATGGTCTATTTACTTACCACTGTAAGCAGAACAAAGAATGAATAAATGAAGGAACAAATGAACATCATTGTATAAGAGAAACTGGGAGGCACTGAACCAGGAAGCTTCATTTCCTTAAGTCTTTCTAATAGCAGTACCCAAGGTATTTTAATGAGGAGCAGTCAAACATCACCAGGAACATTTTTCTGCAGATACTATCCAATACAATTGTTCAGGTATAGATTACATAGAACAAAAAATGGTAACAGTTTAAGACCCTTCCTGCAAAATTACTCAGGCCGTCAATTCTTGAAATATATAGATATATAGATATGGTACAAAAATGATGTTGCAGATCCAGCAATAAGGCAAATAAGGAAAATGTTCTCAAGTAATGAAAATGGTAAGCTGTAGTAACAAAAACACTATGGTACTGACATAAGAACAGGCACTTAGATCAAGGAATAAAGGACAGAGACAAACCCATGCAAATAAACCTATACAATTCATTTTTGTGTGTGTGTGCTGTTCTCTTTATATTTTATTTTTTTATTTTTTTATTTGCTTATTGATTCATTGAGCACAAATGGAGTACAGCTATTTTTCTCTGGTTGTACACAAAGTAGAATCACACCATCTGTGCATTCATACATGTACACAGGGCAATGATGTCTGTCACACATTCTGTTATTATTCTTAACCCCGACCCCGACACCACCCCTCCCTTCCCTCTATGCTATCTATCCTTCCTCCATTCTTGCCACCCTTCCCCCCGCATTATGCATCATCATTCATTTATCAAAGAGACCATTCGGCCTTTGGATTTTGGGGATTGGCTAATCTCACTTAGCATAACAGTTTGCAACATCATCCATTTACCTACAAATGCCATAATTTTATTCTTCTTTATGGCCGAGTAATATTCCATTGTGTATATATACCACAGTTTCTTTATCCATTCATCCACTGAAGGGCATCTAGGATGATTCCACAATCTAGTTATTGTGAATTGAGCAGCTATGAACATTGATGTGGCTGCATCACTGTAGTAATCTGATTTTAAGTCCTTTGGGTATAGGCCCAGGAGTGGGATAGCTGGGTCAAAAGGTGGATCCATTCCAAGTTTTCTAAGGAATCTCCACACTGCTTTCCAGAGTGGCTGCACCATCTTGCACTCCCACCAGCAATGTATGAGTGTACCCTTTTCCCCACATCCTCGCCAACACCTGTTGTTGCCTGTGTTCTTAATAAAAGATATTCTAATTGGGGTAAGATGAAATCTTAAGGTGGTTTTGATTGGCATTTCTCTTATAACAAGGGATGTTCAACATTTTTTCATAAATCTGTTGATTGCTTATAGATCTTCCTCTGTAAAGTGTCTGTTCATTTCCTTGACCCATTAATTGATTGGGTTATTAGCGTTCTTGGTGTAAAGATTTTTGAGCACTTTGTAGATTCTGGAGATTAGTGCTCTAACTGAAGTGTGTGTAGCAAAGATTTTCTCCCACTCTGAAGGCTCTCTCTTCACATTGCTGATTGTTTCCTTTGCTGAGAAAAAGCTTTTTAGTTTGACTCTATCCCAATCATTGATTCCTGCTTTTATTTCTTGCGCTTTGGGAGTCATGTTAAGGAAATCTGGTCCTAGGCCAACGTGATGAAGATTTGGACCTATTTTCTCTTCTATTAGGTGCAGAGTCTAATAGGTCTAATTTCTAGGTCCTTGATCCACTTTGAGTTGAGTTTTGTACAGGGTGAGATATATGGGTTTTGTTTCATTTTGCTGCATATGGATTTCCAATTTTCCCAGCACCATTTGTTGAAGAGGCTGTCTTTCTCCATTGTAAGTTTTTGGCTCCTTTGTCAACTATGAGATACCTGTATTTATGTGGTTTGTCTCTGTGTCCTCTATTCTGTACCATTGATCTACCTGTCTATTTTGGTGCCAATACCAAACTGTTTTCATTACTATTGCTCTGTAGTATAGTTGAAGATCTGGTATTGTGATACCCCCTACTTCGCTCTTCTTGCTAAGGATTGCTTTAGCTAATCTGGGTCTCTTATTCCTCCAAATGAATTTCATGATTGCTTGCTCTATTTCTATAAGGTCCGTCATTGGGATTTTAATTGGAATTGCATTGAATTTGTATAACACTTTTGGAAGTACGGCCATTTTGACAATATTAATTCTGCCTATCCAAGAACATGGGAAATCTTTCCATCTTCTCAGATTCACTTTAACTTCCTTCTTTAATGTTCTGTAGTTCTCATTATAAAGGTCTTTCACATTTTTGGTTAGATTGATTCCCAAGTATTTTATTTTATTTGAGGTTACTGTGAATGGGGTAGTTTTCCTAATTTCTCTCTCAGAGGATGCATCACTTACAAATAAAAATGCATTGGATTTATGAGCATTAATTTTATATCCTGCTACTTTACTGAATTCATTAATGAGTTCCAGAAGTTTTCTGGTGGAATTCTTGGGGTCTTCTAAATAGAGAATCATGTCATCAGCAAATAGGGATAGTTTGATCTCTTCTTTTCCTATACATATTCCTCTAATTTCTTTGGTCTGTCTAATTGCTCTGGCTAGAGTTTCAAGAACAATGTTGAATAGTAGTGGTGAAAGAGGGTATCCCTGCCTTGTCCCAGTTCTCAGGGGGAATGCTTTCAATTTTTCTCCATTTAGAATGATGCTAGCTGTGGGCTTAGCATAGATAGCCTTTACAATGTTAAGGAATGTCCCCACTATCCCTATTTTTTCTAGTGTTTTGAGCATGAAGGGGTGCTGTATTTTATCAAATGCTTTCTCTGCGTCTATTGAAATAATCATGTGGTTCTTGACCTTAAGTCTGTTGATGTGGTGAATTACATTGATTGATTTCCTGATGTTGAACCAACCTTGCATCCCCAGGATGAAACCCACTTGATCATGGTGCAGTATCTTTTTAATATGCTTTTGTATGCAATTCTCTAAAATTTTGTTAAGAATTTTTGCATCTATGTTCATTAGAGATATGGGTCTGAAATTTTCTTTCCTTGATGTGTCCTTCTCTGGTTTTTGTATCAGGGTGATATTAGCTTCATAGAATGAGTTTGGAAGGGTTCCCTCCTCCTCTATTTCATGAAAAACTTTGAGGAGTATTGGAATGAGCTCTTCTTTGAAGGTCTTGTAGAACTCGGCTGTGAATCCATCTGGTCCCGGACTTTTCTTTGTTGATAGGCTTTTGATGACTTCCTCTATTTCATTGCTTGAAATTGATCTATTTAAGTTGTGTATGTCCTCCAGATTCAGTTTGGGTGGCTCATATGCCTCTAGGAACCTGTTGATGTCTTCCAGGTTTTCTATTTTGTTGGAGTATAAATTTTCAAACTAGCTTCTTATTATGTTTTATATTTCAATTGTGTCTGTTGTAATATTTCCATTTCAATAACGAATTTTAGTAATTTGGAGTTTCTCTCTCCTTCTCTTCGTTAGCATGGCTAAGCGTTTATCAATTTTGTTTATTTTTTCAAAGATCCAACTTTTTGTTTTGTCAATTTTTTGAATTGTTTCTTTTATTTCTATTTCATTGATTTCAGCTCTAATTTTGATTATTTCCTGTCTTCTGCGACTTTGAGTGATGATCTGTTCCTCTTTTTCTTGGGCTTTGAGCTGTAGTGTGAGATCATTGATTTGTTGACTTTTCATTCTTTTATTAAAAGCACTCTATGCAATGAATTTTCCTCTTAGCACTGCTTTCATAGTGTCCCAGAGATTTTGATATGTTGTATCTTTGTTCTCGTTGACCTCTAAGAATCTTTTAATTTCCCCCTTAATGTCTTCTGTTATCCATGCATCATTCAATAGCATATTATTTAATCTCCAGGTCTTGGAGTAGTTTCTGTTTTTAACTTTTTCATTGATATCTAATTTCATTCCATTATGATGTGATAGTATACAAGGTAGTATCTCTGTGTTTTTGTATTTGCTAAGAGTAGCTTTGTGGCATAACATATGGTCTATTTTAGAGAAGGAATCATGAGCTGCTGAGAAGAAAGTGTATTTGCTTTTTGATGGATGGAATATTCTGTATATGTCTGTTAAGTCCAAATTAGTGATTGTGTCATTGAGTCCTATGGTTTCTTTGTTCAACTTTTGCTTGGAAGATCTGTCCAACAGTGAGAGAGGAGTGTTAAAGTCTCCCAGTATTATAGTGTTTTGGTCTATTTGGTTCCTGAAATTGAGAAGGGTCTGATTGACGTACGTGGATGCACCATAGTTTGGTGCATAAATATTTATGATTGTTATGTCTTGCTGATTTATGCTTCCTTTAAGCAGTATGAAATGTCCTTCTTTATCCCTTCTGACTAACTTTGGCTTGAAGTCTGCTTTATCTGAAATGAGGATGGAAACTCCTGCTTTTTTACTCAGTCCATATGCATGGTATGTTTTTCTCCAACCTTTCACCTTTAGTCTGTGGGCATGTTTTTCTATGAGATGAGTCTCTTGAAGGCAGCATATTGTTGGGTCTTTCTTTTTAATCCAATCTGCCAGTCTAT
>JAJEJO010005200.1:45511-99435 GCA_020662805.1 Glaucomys volans
CCCCTGTAGTTAATCTGATGCTTTTCTCTCACAGCCTTTAAAATTCTATCTTTGTTTTGTATGTTAGGTATTTTCATTATAATGTGCCTTGGTGTGGATTTGTTGAAATTCTGTATGTTTGGTGTCCTGTAGGCCTCTTGTAATTGATTTTCCATCTCATTCATCATATTTGGGAAATTTTCTGATATTATTTCATTGAACAGATTATTCATACCCTTAGATTGTATCTCTGTGCCTTCCTCAATCCCAATAACTTAAATTTGGTCTTTTCATGATGTCCCATATTTCTTGGAGGTTTCGTTCATGATTCCTAACCATCTTCTCTGTTTGTTCGACTTTGTTTTCAAGATTAAATATTTTGTCTTCATTGTCTGAGGTTCTGTCTTCCAAGTGATCTCTTCTGTTAATTATGCTTTCTATTGAGTTTTTAACTTGGTTGATTGTTTCCTTCATTTCCTTGTTTCCTTCAAGGTTTTCTGTTGTTTTTTTTCTCAGAACTTCTACCTCTTTATTGAAATGATTTTTTGCTTCCTGCAATTGCTCTATTAGCTGATTATTCATAGCCTGAATCTGCTCTCTCGTCACTTCATTCTCTTCTTAGATCATTTTAATTAAAAACATTCTGAACTCCCTTTCTGTCATTCCTTCTACCATGCTGTCTTTGGGTTCTCTTGATATATCGTCTAGGTTTGTTTGGGACACTTTTTTCCCGTGTTTTCTCATGTTGTTCATGTATCTTCCCCTCTGATGTTTGAGAGGTGCTTGATCAAGTGGTGACCCAAGAAAGCTGCTGTTCCACTTTCTCCAGTTTGGGAATGATCAATGCTTCTGTCAGAGGCAGCCGCCGGAGCCAAAGACTCGAGCCCCTCCAGGCCAGACTGCCTAGGAGACGCTGCATAGTGGCGGGGAAGACCGGAGTCCAACTCTGCAGACTCAGGCAGTCCCAGATAGTCGCTCTCTGCCAGGGACGCCACAAAATGGTGCCAAAGGGTCCAAACTCACCGCTGGAGCCAGAGATTCCAGCCCCTCCAGGCCAGACCTCCCAGGAGACGCTGTGCAGTGGCCGGGAAGACCGGAGCGCAGCTCTGAGGGCTCAGGAAGTCCCAGATGGTCGCTCTCTGCCAGGGAAGCGCCAGAGCCAGAGACTCCAGCCCCTCTAGGCCAGACTGCCCAGGAGACGGCCGCGCAGTGGTGGGGAAGACAGGAGCTTGGCTCTGCGGGCTCAGGAAGCTGCGTTTCTCTTATAACAAGGGACGTTGGACATTTTTTCATAAATCTGTTGATTGCTTGTAGATCTTCCTCTGTAAAGTGTCTGTTCATTTCCTTGGCCCATTTCTTGATTGGGTTATTAGTGTTCTTGGTGTAAAGATTTTTGAGCACTTTGTAGATTCTGGAGATTAGTGCTCTATCTGAAGTGTGTGTGGCAAAGATTTTCTCCCACTCTGAAGGCTCTCTCTTCACATTGCTGATTGTTTCCTTTGCTGAGAAAAAGCTTTTTAGTTTGACTCTATCCCAATCATTGATTCCTGCTTTTATTTCTTGCGCTTTGGGAGTCATGTTAAGGAAATCTGGTCCTAGGCCAACGTGATGAAGATTTGGACCTATTTTCTCTTCTATTAGGTGCAGAGTCTCTGGTCTAATTCCTAGGTCCTTGATCCACTTTGAGTTGAGTTTTGTACAGGGTGAGAGATAAGGGTTTAGTTTCATTTTGCTGCATATGGATTTCCAGTTTTCCCAGCACCATTTGTTGAAGAGGCTGTCTTTTCTCCATTGCATGTTTTTGCCTCCTTTGTCAAGTATGAGATACCTGTATTTATGTGGGTTTGTCTCTGTGTCCTCTATTCTGTACCATTGATCTACCTGTCTATTTTGGTGCCAATACCATGCTGTTTTTGTTACTATTGCTCTGTAATATAGTTGAAGGTCTGGTATTGTGATACCCCCTGCTTTGCTCTTCTTGCTAAGGATTGCTTTAGCTATTCTGGGTCTCTTATTCCTCCAAATGAATTTCATGATTGCTTGCTCTATTTCTATGAGGTCCATCATTGGGATTTTAATTGGAATTGCCTTGAATTTGTATAGCACTTTTGTAAGTATGGCCATTTTGACAATATTAATTCTGCCTATCCAAGAACAGCCCTCTTTCGCCACTACTATTCAACATTGTTCTTGAAACTCTAGCCAGAGCAATTAGATAGACCAAAGAAATTAGAGGAATACGAATAGGAAAAGAAGAGATCAAACTATCCCTATTTGCTGATGACATGATTCTCTATTTAGAAGACCCTAAGAATTCTACCAGAAAACTTCTGGAACTCATAAATGAATTCAGTAAAGTACCAGGATATAAAATTAATGCTCATAAATCTAATGCATTTTTATTCATAAGTGATGCATCCTCTGAGAGAGAAATTAGGAAAACTACCACATTCACAATAACCTCAAATAAAATAAAATACTTGGGAATCAATCTAACAAAAGAAGTGAAAGACCTCTATAATGAGAACTACAGAACACTAAAGAAAGAAGTTAAAGACAATTCTTGAAAAAAAATTGCTAAAAACATACACTGGAAAAGACATAGCCTCTTCAACAAATAGTGCTTGGAAAACTGGATATCCAAATATAGAAGACCGAAACCAATCCTTATCGCTCACCCTGTACACAAATCAACTCAAAATGGATCAAAGATGTAAGCCAGGTGTGGTGGCATAGTCTATAATCCCAGGGGCTTCGGAGGCTGAGGCAGGAGGATCATGAGTTCAAAGCCAGGCCCAGCAAAAGCAAGGTGCTAAGCAACTCAGTGAGACCCTGTCTCTAAATAAAATACAAAATAGGGCTGGTGATGCGGCTCAGTGGCCAAATGCCCTATGTTACCCTGCCCCAAAAGGATCCAAGATGTAAATATAAGACTGGAAAGTCTGAAACTATTAGAAGAAAACAGGTAAATACTTTAAGACATAAGCATAGGCAGCCACTTCCCAAATAGGATTACAATAGCTCAGGAAATAATTCCAGGAGTTGACAAATGGGACTGCATCAAATTTAAAAGTTTCTGCCCACAAAGGAAACAATTAAAAGAGTGAAGAGACAACCTACAGAATGGGAGAAAATGTTTTCTAGCTTTTCTTCCTACAGAGAATTACTACCCAGAATATATAAAGAATTCAAAAAAACACCAAAACACCAACAGAACAAAAATTGAATCAATAAATCAACAAATGAACTGAACAGATATTTTTCAAAAGAAGATGGGAAAATGGTCAATGGTTATGTAAATAAATGTCATCAGAAAAATACAAATCAAAACTATGTTGACATTCTCTCACTCCAGTCAGAATGGCCATCAACAAGAATATAAAAATAATAAATACTGACCAAGATGTAGGTAAAAGACACTATTGGTAAAATTGTAAATTAGTACAACCACAATGGAAATCAGTATGGAGGTTCCTCAAAAGACTAAAAATAGAATTACCATATGACCCAGTTATAGCACTCTTTCATACAGACCCAAAAGAATTAAAGTCAGTAAAAAAGAACAGGCACTTAGATCGAGGGAATAAAGGACAGAGACAAACCCATGCAAATAAACCCATACAATTCTTGAAAAAAAATAATTGCTAAAAACATACATTGTAAAAGACATAGCCTCTTCAACAAACCGTGCTTGGAAAACTACAGAGATACCTGCATGCCCAAGTTTATCAAGGCAAAATTCAAAGTAGCCAAGTTATAAAATCAGCCCAGGGGCCTGTAAACAGATAACTGGATCAAGAAAGTTTGGTACATATACATAGAACATTTTGTAATCCCAACAACTTGGGAGGCTGAGGCAGGAGGATCACAAGTTCAAAGTCACCCTCAGCAGCTTAGTGAGACTTTTAGACTTCTCACTAAGTTGCTTAACTTAGTAAGACCCTGTCTCAAAAAAGAAGAGGGCAGGGCTGGGGATGTGGCCTACTGGTTAAGTGCCCCTGGGTTCAATCCCTGGTACAAAAAAAGAAAAAAGGAAGAAGCAGAAGGAGAAGGAGAAGAAGAACATTTGCAGGAAAATAAATGGAGATCATTATTTAAGTAAAATAAGCCAGACACAGAAAGATGTATCTCATATGAAATCTAGAGAGGGAGGGAGAAAAAGACATGATGGTAGCAGAGAGAATATTAGAGGAAGACTATCAGAGGGGAAGGGGCGATCAGGAGGAGGGGGAAGAGATGGTGGAAAAGGGTGATGTGGGGTGGGTATCAAAGTGTTACTGCATATATAAATATGACACAATGAAACCTACTATTCTGTGTAACTAAAATGCACCAATTAAAAAAGAAGATGTAAACATCAATGACAACAAATTCATTTACTGAATATTGAAACCGAGTTTCTTATGGTTCCTTAAGTATATTTTTGTTTTATTTAGTTCCATCGCACACAAATATCTGTTCAAAAGGACTCTGTTGAATCAATATTTACTGAATATCTCTCATGGGCTAAGCACTGTGCTAGATGCAAAGGTGGTAAATAAAACTAAATACAGCCTGTGCCCTTGAGAAAAGAGGACAAGTAGCTATAATTATAGACTTCTAATTATAGACTGGTAGGAGATTTCATCAGGAGTGAATGAAGTACCCAATTTTGACCAGAAATCAGGAAAAACTTCAAAGTTAATGTGGTATCTGACCAGATTTTTGGTAGCAGTGTGTCAAATGGACACAGATGAGTACATTCTATGAAAGAAATTTATATAGGCAATGTAGAGAAATATAATTGATTTCATACCACTGAATAGAAAGTAGAAGGGGAAAAATAGGAGATAAAGTTAGCAAGCTGGGCAGAAGTAAGTTTGTGAATGGATTGTGGAGTTTGGCTGGTTTTTTCTTCTAAAAGCCAGTAAGTCATTGAAGTTCTCTAAAAAGGTCAGATCTGTGTTTGGTAATTGTTTGGAAGGTAAACTAAACAGCAACAAAACTAGAGGCAGGGAGAATAGATAGAAAGCTGCTAAAATAATTCAAGAAAGTGAGGATGAGAAAACACCTAATCTAACAGCACAAAGAACAGAGAAAAGATAAATTTTAAACATATTCAAGAGACAAAATTAACAATCATTTTAGATTAATCAATGTGTATAGGAAAATAAAATTGAGAAGTATGTATAAGAGTGTTCTTTTTGCTCACATGAGGAAATTTGAAGCATTTAGAAAAATTATTAGATACCAAAATGGCAAAGTTTTAATAGATTAAGGAAAAAGTCCAGAAAGTTGGATCTGATGTCTAGAAAGGAAGGGATGAAGGGATTTTTATAGTTAATGTCTTAGATACCAAGGCATTTACTTTAAGAGAAAATTCCACTGAAATGAAAAGTCTGCTTCTTAATTTGCTTGACAGTGACAGTAAATTTTAAGACAATTTCCCTGTTTGGCAAGGCAATATGTAACTGGGGCAGACATAGAGGTGCCCTGCTCAGATCTCCGTTCAAGAGAACCTGCTGCTAGAAACATAGCTTTCTGAGGGCCTCCAGCTGCCGTACCTTTAGATCCACTGCAGCGTTCATGCTGAAGCTAGGCTCTCCATCCCAACCCCTCCCCTCTGACCCTGTGCTGCTCCCGGACAATGACTAAGCACAGAACGTGCAGTAGGGTTAGGCCAGCTTCCCTACAATATGGGATTTCACTAATGGGGAATTTTTTTTGCTTAATGCTCCCTACCACCCTGGCCAAGACCCAGAACTTCACTGTGGCTTGAGGCTCCTTCTGCTCTGTTCTTTCTCTTTCTCCTGTTCCTTCCATAAGTGTCAGACCTGCGTCATCAGTTGAAGGCTCTTACTATCTATCCCTATACCTTTCAAACTTACTGTGCAAGGGCATTTCTCAAAATAAAATTGACACATCCAAGAGAGACACCCCTTTTGGTATCTGCTTCTCAAAAGACCTAAACTGACAGCTTAAGTTTACTAAGAATAAGAATCACAAGGAAACGTGAGTCCCCCCTCAGAGAGTGTCACACCTAAACCACCCCTGGGAAACAGAAATCTAACTGGCCCTCAAGGTTTTCCAAGATTATACAACCTAGCCCAGTGTTACAACAGCCTTCACAATTAGACATTTTATTCTTGACTTACCCACCTCCCTTGGGTCATATGTTCTATTCTAACTTCCAGAACATCTTTTACTAACATTTCATATAATTAAATTAAATTAGATTAAACTTTCCATAAAAACTGGATTGAACTAAAAATAGTGAAAACTCTATCCATAAGAATTTTATTTTGAACTGAGCGAATTCTCAACTTAAATAATCATAGTCTCCTCTTTGAGCCCCAGGGGCACAAGCAATGCAGGCAGACAACGTAGCCTCCTCTGGAGTACACATTCATCTACCCTCTCAGGAGAATTTGCCTTTCCTGCTGCAAGCAGCTTCATCCAGCTGCCAGTAGAATATTTGGATGACATTGCCTCAAAGTCAACACATAAGAATTCTAGTCAAGGGAGGCAGTCTGGCATAATAGTTAAGTACACTTCTCCTACACACTTGGTTTAAATACTGGCCCCATTAGGTGCTCAAACTGGGTGACTTTAGAAACATTTTTCCTTCCTTTCTCTGATCATCAGTTTACTTGTGTGTAAACTGAGTATAATAATAGTACCTGTGTTGTACGTTTGTTGTGAGGACTATTGCTATCTGCCAAGGCAGATAAAACATTTAGTACAGTTCCTGGCATGGATTGAGTACTCAGTAACTGGAAATTATTTATTTATGTCATCATTGTTAGCAGAAGCATCTGCTCTGGATGTGGACAGAGTTGCTTATCCACACTTGGAGAAGCCCGTGGTCATATAAAATGATCTGGCCTCTTTTTCGACTCGAAAGCTGAGAAGCTATGTAAATGGCCACACATTAAGGCTCAGCCTTCACTCACAACAGCAAAAGGGAAGCTGGCCTCTCTCTGAATAAGGGACAGACAGCTGGAGAGGGCCAAAAGAGGGATTACCAGAAGATTATGATGGTCAGGGGAAAGCTGAAATAACTATTTTAACAGACGATTTGTGCTCCAATTACCATCTAAATGTTCATGGTAAATAAGGATCCATAAAAACACATCTGTAAACCCCAAACTTTAGTGACTGGAGCTTTGCATGGTTCATTAGCACGTATTCCTTTGCCCAACCGTGACGTCACTTATCAGCACAGACACTCTCTTTTCAAAGTCTATTCCCCAGGAGTTGGGACCAGTGCCCTGTGATGAAATTTTATGAAATCAGTGAGGTAACAGACCTCCTCCCTTGAGTGCAGGGAAATTCATTAAGGGAATGTCTTCTATGGTGTTCTGATACTTATCCTTGTATTTATCTTTTAAGGTAAAAGTTGGTAACTATAAACTAGAAAGTGACAATTCATCAGGAAAGACTGATGTGCTAGATTCAAGTGATCACCTATAAGGAAGGGCTAAATCCAGGATCTGTACTCCAGACTTTCTCTGTTCAACAGAATTGTGATGTGAGTCACAAATACACGTAAGATTTGCAATTTTAAAATTTCTATTAGCCCCAAGAAGGAAAAATAAGAATTATTATATTAAATAACAATGTAAATGAATTACCAACATATCTAAAACTTATTTCCACATGCAGTCAATACAAAACTTTGAGTGAGATTTCAATTTTTTCTACCATGTTTCAAAATCCCATATTTGTATCCCATAAGTGTATTTTACACTTATAGCACATCTCAATGCACACTAGCCACATTTGCAAGTGCTTATTAAGTCCACGTTGCTAGTAGCTACCAAATTGGCTACTGCACTTCAGGAGAGTTGGCCTGGGAAAGAGTAGAGTTATGTAAAAGATCAGGGTTCTGTTATGGTTGTCTGTCATTTTTGGCTGCTGAGAATCTTTTGAAAACTCTTCCTATGTTAGGGTAATTTCACATTATGAATCTCATTTCATGAATATAGTAGAAAGAACTCACCTTCTCAGATTCTCCTTCAATTAAAGCACTAGAATGTAATGGCCAATCAGAAACAACCACATGAGATTTGAATTATATAGAGAAAAGCATGAAATGGCACTGCATATGTGGAATCAGTGTTCTGAGGAGTGATGGTGAAGCTTTAATAGGCACCAGCAAGAGGGATGTGAAGTCTAATACTCAGAACCCATGGATATATGATATTATCTACTTTAACTGTAGCAAGTAAAAGTGAAAGTGGGGGCCTCATGGAACTATTTCAGTTTTGGATAATGTTTCCATTTAGTCTCCAAATCTGGCTCTCTGAGCTGCCTAATATCCTCTATTTCTTTTGATACTTTAGTTCTATTAATTGGATATGGAAGTTCCCCCAAAGGCATGTGTTGAAGGCTTCATCTCTAGCCTGTGGAACAACTGGGAAGTGGTGGAACTTTAAGGAGGTGGGGCCTAGTGGAAGGAACGTATGCCACTGAGGATGTGCTCTTGAAGAAAATAGTGGCATACTGGTCTATTCTCTCCCTTTGCTTCCCAGTCTCTATGAGGTAAGCAGTTTTGCTCCACCACACACTCCCCACCATGATGTTTTGTCTTGCCACAGGCCCAAAATCAATAGAACCAACCAACCATGGACTGAAAGCTTTCAAACTGTGAGCCCAAATAAACCTTTCCTTCACAAAAGTTGATTATTTCAAGTGTTTTGTCAATAGTAATGGAAAGCCGACTAAGACAACTAGATAGTGTGGCCCCTAAGACTTGGGCCTTCAGAACTATGAGTCAAAATAAACCTCTTTTTCCAAACTTTGCCAGTCTGTAACATTGTGTTATTAGCAGCAGAATATTAACTATGATGGTCCTTCCTCATATGTCACTGTTTTAAGTGGGAATTCTTTGACCATTCTAAAATCATACCCTCTTTCTTCAACTAGGTCTAGAATTACCAGCCCCCTTACCCTGAACTACTTTGCTTGTTTGTTTGTTTTACTATTAGTATTAATTCATTTTAACCAAATTTTATTTGAAATAATTGTAGATTGACATGCAATTGAAAGAAAGAATGCATAGGGATTCCATACCTTTTACCCAGGTTTCCCTATGGCAATATCTTTTATAACTATAGTACTTTATCACAAATAAAACACTGACAATGATACAATCAAAATATAAAACATTTTCATGATCTCAAGGATCCCTCAAGTTCTCCTTTTATAGTTTTCCCTCCTTTGCTCACCATCAAAAACTTCACCCTTGGCAAACACTAAACTGTCCCCCATTTCTATAATTTTTAGCTTCAAGAATATTATATAAATGGAGTATCCAAATATGTAATCTCTCAGAATTAGTTTTTTTTTTCATTCAGTATAATTTTCCAGAAAGTCATCCAAGATGTGTGTATCAGTAGTCCATTTATTTCCAGTGCTGAACAGTATTCCATGGTTTGGATGCACCATAGTTTGTTCAATAATGAAACTATTGAACAACATCTAGGTTGTTCCAAGTTTGAACCATTACAAATAAGCTACTATAATTGTGCATAGGTTTTTGTGTGAACACTCCTCAGTTTATACCCAAAGGACTTAAAATTAGTATACTACAGTAACGTAGGCACGTGAATGTTTATAGCAGCTCAATTCACAATAGCTAGATTGTGAAACCAACCTAGATGCCCTTCAATTGATGAATGGATAAAGAAACTGTGGTATATATACACAATGGAATATTACTCAGCCATAAAGAAGAATAATACGGCATTTTCAGATAAATGGATGGAATGGGAGAATACCATGCTAAGTGAAATAAGCCAATCCCAAAAACCAAAGTCCAAATGTTTTCCCTGATAAGTGGATGATGATACATAATGGGGGCGGCAGGGTGAGAGAAGATGCAAATTTAGTTTGATAGGATTTCCCTTTACTGAACAAAGTTGGTTCTTGTTGATCACCACTTTTTTGTTCTAAATGATCACAAACACAAGCTTTTTAATTCCCCAAATTGTTTTTACAGATATGAAAACTAAAAACCACTCTACTGTTTCCAGAATCCATTCTTTTTGCCTTAAAAAATGACCTTTTACTCACACATGATTGACTGATAGTTTTCCTTACTTATTACTTTTATAGTTGATGTGGAAAGATTTTCCCATTGCTTTCTTCCTTTACCTTTAATCGAACAAATGCAGTATAAATTGTGAACCATCAACATGATGGAATATAAAAGTCATTATGTTATCATTCTGATTGCCATCTAGAAAGTCAGGAAATATTTATTACATACTAATAAAAGAATAAAAAGTGATCGGCAAATATTGTTTATAATTCCATACATATTTGGGGGCTGTGGAATAGACCCAGAAGGGAATGTGCAAAAACACATTAAGTAAATGAGATTTGGGATCATTCTTTTCTCCTTTCAAAGTTTTTCTTTAATATTCTATCTTTTTTTTCTTTTTAGAGAAAATTTAAAGGTACTGAAAGAGAGACAACTAAGTAATACTAAGTCTTTCTGTCCCTTGAAATAAAAAGGTCATTCATTTTTTTCCCACATTTTTTAAACTGGTGCATAATAGTTGTATATATCATTTTATCATTCATATTGCAATATTTCATCATTGTCCAATCCTCAAAATTGGCTGGTGATACAGACAGAAGATGGATTATTGTTTCTAATTTATATAGAGAGAGGTAAGACTTCCTTTCACAGTGATAGAAAAAAATAACACAATGTAGTCAAGTTTTTCAGAAGAACTTTTGCTTCTAAATCTAATAATAATCCTTGAAAAAAGAGAGCGAGCAATAACCCTACCACCACCAACACACACACACACACACACACACACACACACTAACCAGGGAGTTTTTCTTAAGAGGTGCCAAATATGGACCCCTTTCCCTTCCTGAATGCAGTGTAACCCAAGGTGGGCTAATTAGTCTTTCCTTGGCATTTATTAAATAGGAGCCAAGAATGAAATTCAGTCCCACTCTGGTGGCAAAGCTGTTACAGACCTAAGAAATGGGAGCTACTGTTACCAAGTTTCCAGCCACGAAAAAGTCAGTCTTATTAAATTAAACAGAACTGAGAGTAGCAGAATTTACACATGAAAAGTAACAATTTTATGACATTGTTGTCCCTGGTGTTAGTAATCCCTAAGCCTTAATTTCACCCCTTTCTGAATTTATCAGCATCAATATGTTTCCACTTTGTTCGCCTAAGTTGATCTGAGCTGTATTTTTGTCACTTGAAATAAAAAGGTCATTTCTTTTTTTCCCACAGTTTTTTAAACTGGTACATAATAGTTGTATATAATGATGCTATTTGTTGTTACATGTTCATACATGCACACAATAAAGCAATATAATTTGGCCAATATCACTCCCCAGCACTCCCCACCTCCCTCCCCGCCTAGTCCTCTTCCTCTACTGATCTCCCTTTGATTTTCAAGAAATCCCCATGCTCCATCTTTCTTTTCCTTTTTCCTCTTTAGCTTCAACATATGAGAGAAAATATATACCCCTTGAACTTCTGAGTTTGGCTTATTTTGTTCAATATAATGGTCTCTAGTTCCATCCGTTCTCCTGCAAATGACATAATTTCATTTTTCTTTATGACTGAATAAAACTCCTTTGTATATATAAACCACATTTTCTTTATCCATTCATCCACTGATGGACACTTAGGCTAGTTCCATAGTTTGGCTATTGTGAATTGTGCTACTATAAACATGAGTATGCATGTATCAATGTAATATTCTTTAGGATAAATGCCAAGAAGTGCTATAGCTAGGTCACATGGTTGTTCCATGCTTAGTCCTATGAGGAGCCCTCATAATGATTTCCGGCATGCTTGTATTAATTTACAATCCCACCAACACTGTAAAAGTGTTCCACATTCTCTCCAGCATTTATTATTTGTATTCTTGTTGGCTGCCATTCCAACTAGTATAAGATAAAATCTCTCAGTTTTGATTTGCATTTCTCTAATCGCGAAGGATGTTGAACATTTTTCATATATTTGTTGGCTATTTGTATTTCTTCATTTGAGAAGTGTCTGTTTAATTCATTTCTTCACTTATTAGTTGGGTTATCTGATTTTTTGCTGTAATGTTTTCTGAGTTATTTGTATAATTCTAGACATTAATCCTCTGTCAGACGCGTAGCTAGCAAAGATTTTCTCCCATTCTGCAGGTTCTCTTTTAATATTCCTAATTGTTTCCTTTGCTGTGCAGAAGTTTTTTATTTGATACCATACCATTTATTAACTCTTTGCATTATTTCCTGCACATCAGGGGTCCTACTGAGAAAGTTGTTACTTGTGCCTATATGCCAGAATGTTGACCTTATCCTTTATTCTAAGAGTTGAATAGTTTCTGGCCCAATTCCTAGGTCTTTGATCTACTTTGAGTTGATTTTTGTGCAGTGTGAGAGATAAGGCTCAATGTATGGATAACCAGTTAAAAAGGCCATTTCTTACATAATAATATTATTCCTGCTTTAAACATAGGAAACCTGAAGCTCAGAAAAAAATAAGATAGATTACAAAATCATTAAGCTTTGGTTTTGAATCATGTATGTTTTCTATATGGACAAGTTGCATCCTATAGAAGGAAAAGGTAGCTAAAGAAAAAAGGTATCAAATAGAGAAATAAGGACAAGAAAGCCAAAGTGCAGCAAATGGAGAAAAAAACATTATAAAAATACCTGATAGATTGTAACAGTATTTTATCCATTAAAAACAAAGAAAGACCAGGTTTTCTATATTATTTTAGGAAAACAAAACTCTTGAGAATCTTCAGTAACAATTGATTCCATCTTAGTGTTAACTGGGCCTTCTGCTTCTGGGTTCCTCACATGGGCCTCTCCTGAAAGCAAGACACAACATGGTAGCTTGCTTTAACAGAACAAGAATGCAAGAAGGCAAAAAAGTGTGAAAGAGATGGAGCGAGAGCGAGAGAGGAGAGAGTCCTAGTGGTTTGGATATGAGTTGTCCCCCAAAAATCCTATTAATGAAAGAATGTGAAATGATTGGATTGTGAGAGATGTAACCTAATCACTCCATTGTAATTTGAATGGACTAACTGGGTGGTAACTGTAAGCATATGGGGTGTGGCTGGAGGAGGTGCGTCACTAGGGGTATGCCTTGGAAAGGTACATTTTCCCTGTGGCCCCTTTCCTGCTCCCCCTCTGCTTCCTTGGTACCTTGAAAGAAGCAGCTTTCCTCCACTGGACATTTCCACCATGATGTGCTGCCTCACCTTGAACCCAGAGCAATCAAGTTAGTCATCCATAAACTGAGACTTCTGAAACCATGAGCCCCAAATGAACTTTTCCTTCTTCAAGTTGTTCTATTTGGGTGTCTCATCACAGAGGTGAAAAAACCTAAAACACCTAGCAAGATTAAAGTCAGTCTTTAGTAATCTATATGAAGTAACTTCCCATATGTTTCACCATATTTTGTTCTTCAGAAGCAAATCACTAGATCCAGCCTACACTCAAGGGGTACCCCGAGGCATGAATACTAGGAGGCAGGGATCAGTGAGAGCCATGTCATATGCTGCCTGAGACACTAGTGGTACTCAAATTAATGGTGCAGCTCACAACTGAAATCTTAAATTCACTGAAATAGGATCAGAGGTGCTAATATTTGTCAAATGATCAAAATAAAAAAGATAAAATGTTCCTATCCTTTCTGACAAAATCAACTATATAATTTTCCTGCTATGTTATCAATGTTTCTAAATGTTTCTGACCATATCTGGTGGTATCAACTTCACTCACATTGATTTTCTAAAAGTATACGATCACAGAGATAATTAACCCAGCATTTCACTATGTTATTATGTGATGTGAGAGAATACTAGCACCTTTCTATTTTCAGTGTGATATGGTCATGTGCACTCTCAACAAACAAATCAGCATTCCCATTTCAAATCATTCATTCAAACAGATGAGCAATTTAAACTTTAAGCCATTACCTGACAACACACAATATCTTCCAAAAACTACAAAATGTCAATGAGCCCATTAAGTAAAGTGGTAATAACTCCATCCCCTTCACTAATTTTTGGCATTACTGTTTATACATGTTGACCTCTGTCTAGCTTTCTGTGCCACCTTAGGTCAGAGACTGTAAAGAAGGAAAGTTCATGTGATGGCAATCCAAGTCAGGCCCGTAAGTATAAGTGACAAGAAGCAGTGGTTAGCCCCTTTCTCAAATTGTGAATTTAACTACAGAAGGAACAGAGTTGCAAGATTGGGAAGATGATGAAAGAACCATTTTATCAGTTTAAGGAGACAAATCCTGGCCCCTTTTCTTTTTTAAAACCAAAAATGATACTGCAATAACCCTGTTTGGATAAAAGCAGTCTGACTTCAGAAATATTACAGAGTTGATTCTAATAGAGAATAGGAGCAAAAATATTTTTATGGGTACCATTATGATACATTGATCATTCTTACAGAACTATTTCATTTTTTTTATAAGAAAATATACTGTCTTCATGAAGAAATGACAAAGTTGGCATGTGTGATACATGAAGCCTCTGAACTAAATGTTCTTCCAAAGAAGTATCCCCACTTTGTATGCAAGAAAAGGGTCTATTTTGGAGAAACACCAGGGAAGTGACAAAAAAATAATACATGAAGTATAATATTTGGCCACATCTTACATAGGACTAGGAGGAAAGATGCAAAAAAAAAACCTAGTGTAGCTGACTTCAAAAGGTTTAAGAAGACAGATAAACTGTGTGTGCAGGAAAGCATGACAGTGACTTTACTGGAAAACAGGAATTTTGAAAATGTCTTTAAAAACTTCAGTTTCTATGGGTGCCTTTAATTTCATAGGAATTCTGTATGCTGATTTTCATATATGTAAGCTCCCTGAGGACAGGAAAAGGACATTATTTCTCTTTGTATTTCCAAGTATAGTGTCCTCTCCAGGAAATGATTAAAAAAATAATAAAGGTACTATTTATTCATACTTAATGAGATTTTTGTGCTATAAACTTAATACACATTACACAACTAAATCCCCGCAGCTCTTTGAAGAGGTATTATCACAAGCCCCAGATTATAGATGAGGAAATAAAGCCTTGGAGGGGTAAAATGATTTGCCAAAGTTCATACAGCTTCATACAGTTCATACAGTTCATACTAGGAAGCCAAGATTCAAGCCCAGGTAGCTGATTCCAACATTATAACCACGACACCAAATGTTTTGCCCTACACTAAATGTTGCTTATTTGAGTTGATGTAGGTACAGAGAATGATGATGAGTGACTTCCTTCTGGTTCTGTTTTATGGAATTTTGTTTTTCACTTTTTGTGGTCAGAATAATCTATTATTTGGAGGTAGACACTCTGATAAGTGAGGTGCTAAGCAGATCACCTTTTTCCTGTGTAAAAGAGAAAAATCAAGAAAGCCAAGGGCCATTGAGGAAAGATTTCCTGATCAAAAGGATTTGGAGGCGTGTGCATCTGTGCGTGTGTGGTTTTGGGGGGGCCAGGAGGGAGTGGGACAAAATGGGTCAGAGTTGGGAGGGTGAAAAACAGTGGGAGATAGGTTGCAACAAAACTAATTTTAAGATAACAAATCCTTGCTGCTCTTGGTTAAACTTATCAGCCACTTACAACTCAATGTGATTTACTTTGATATGTTTGCTTTCCTTTAGGGACAGAAAGAATTCCTGCTGCTCTGGCCAAAGATTATCAACTACAGAGGACAAAGGCTCTGATGATAAAGAAGTAGTCACAGCTGGGGCTTCTATAACAAAATACCATAGACTGAGTGGTTTCAACAACCAAAATTAATTTTCTCACAGTTCTGGAGGATGGAAGATCAAGGTACCAGTGTGGTGGGGTCCTGGTGAGGGCTCTGTTCCTGGCTTATAGATGTCTACCTCCTTGCTACATCTTCATATGGCCTTTTCTTGGTGCAAGTGCATCTCTCTCTCTCTCTCTCTCTCTCTCTCTCCCCCCCCCCCCTGTTTTTTTAAGGCTTAGGACCCTACCCTCATAACCACATTGAACCTTAATTACTTCCTAAAATTCCTATCATCAATAGAGTCACAGTGGAGTTAGGGCTTTAGCATGTGAATTTGGGGAGCCAGGAGGGACACAATTCAGTCCACAGCAGTAGTGGTAATAAGCTCTAAAAAGAACAATGACTCATGACACACTGCACCTATACTCCCCCCCACCCCCCACCCCACCCCCGTCTACCAGAGCCTCAAATAAATCTAAGAGAGTGTTGCTCAGTGGGGTGGGGGTGCCAAAGGCTTCTCCTGATAGAGCAGAGGGATTTTTTTTTTTTAAGCAAGAGAGCTGGGCTTCCTTCTGGTAGAAGGCTGACCTGGCAATTCTGAGAGACCCCCAAAAGGCTTCAGTTCTAAGATTTCTGTGAAATCTGTAATTCATTTCGGGAATGTCCTTGGTGTAGGAGTCTCTTCATATGATTGGAACTTCGCTGACTGGCCTTATCTCACATCAGGCATGTCTAATCCAGTACTGCCTGTGACTCTTCAGCCTCATCAATGCTGGCTTTCCTTGCCATGCTTCTGCTCAACATGGCAGGCATCTGGGAAGACTCAGCCACCTCACTCTACATCTCACTTTGCCTAAGGTCTGGTGACCCTCCCTACCTTTAGCCTAGGTCTGTATATTGTGGTACCCTATATTATTTACATAGCCTAACTGACAGTCTGTTTGTCTGCTCCATCCAAACCAAAAGGAAAAAGCTCCAAAGCTCCATATTGAGCAAGTGGTTGAGATGAATTATTTTTGGGCTTGAGGAATTAAGGGAGATGGTTAACACAATCCTGATCATATGCAGCCACTAAACTCTACTGGTAGAAGCACTATTTATATCAAAAAAGAAGGTGTGATTCACTGGTTAAAATGAATCACATTTTAACCAGTGAACAGAATCACAGAATCACAGAGATAAATGCTTATAGAGATATAAATAGAAGGAATTTTAGCCTACAATTTTCATTCACTTAGAAAAAATTTTATTGAGTACTTATTAGTCATTGTTTTCTCTTTAAGGACACCACAGTGAACAAGGAAGATGAGGTCTCTGCTTACAGAACTTACATTCAACGTAGGAGAGACAAATGAAAGAAGGGAAGAATTTCTAGTTATTAAAAGTGCTATGTATAAGACAAATCAAAGAATCATGGTATGACAGAAGATAGTGTGTTCATGCACAAGAAGGATACCTTAAATTGGTTTACAGAAGTTTGTCTGAATATAAAAAAAAAAACTGCAAAATAACAATAGCTTAAGTAAACAAAGTTTATTTCTTTATCATTTAAAGAATCCTGGAGGTAGACAGTCCAGGACTACTTTATGGACTCACAAATTCATTAGGGACTCAGGCCATATCTAGTTAATGCCATTTCTCCCAGAGCCCAATATGGCAGCTAGGGTACAGTCATCACATCAGATGTTAGGAGGAACAGGACAGAGAAAAGGAAGAGAAAGAACCCTTTCTTTGATTCAGATTTTGTTGACCCAGAACTTAGTTACAGGGCAACACCAAGCTCCAAAGGTGGCTGGATGTTTTTTCAATAGTGTGGCAATATACCTAACAGTAGAAGAAAGAAGGACATTGGGAAGCAGCTATCATTCATGTGGAGGCCTCAAGGTCAGGGAAGGCCTCTTTGAGGAGTTAACAAATGATCTGAGGCTTCAATGAGGAAGGAGGGAAACATGGAAAGATCTGGAGGTAGAAGATTTCAGTAAGAACAAAGAACAAGTATAAAATCCCTGAACTGGGAAAGAACTCTGTGTATCTTGGAATCAAAACAAAAGGAAAGAAGGGCAATGGCAAAAGCTCAATGAGGAATAGAATGGTAGAGCATGTTGTCAGTAGGTTCTCTTGTTAGACCTTATAAAAGGTCATGTAAGAAGTATAGATTAGAGTACTTCCAATCCCTTTGAAAGAGTCATCCATAAGGCCATGTTGCCCTGAGACCATCAAACAGCCAATTTACCTAAGTCTCTGTTGTGAATGCATGCCCACATAGTTGTCTTCTGATTCCACATACTCCATCAATAAAACAGCTCTGTTCTTCAGTCTCATTGCCCCTCCCCCAACTTCCTTAGCACCTTTTCCCAATTGTTTCACTGAAGTGCTTGGGCTTTAAAAACATCATATAGGCCTGTCATGAATAGAAACACAACTCAAGGTAGTTAAATCTTAAATTCCCTCAAAATAAACATATCAGTCAAGTAATGTAAGATTACATTCTTAGCTTCCAAGAAAAATATTCAGAAAAGACGCTCTTAACCTTTGTTTGCAATAAAATAAGCAGTTCAACAGTTTCCCTCCCGTTTCCTCTAGATTCCGTACAGGGACTTACAGGGAGTGCTCACATTAGCAGAGAGAAGAAACGAAACAGCTGGAAGGGTTGTCTCTCCTTCCAGCATTTGTTCTCTGTAAGTTTTGACAATCTGAGTCACTGATCTTCCAGTGACTGAACTTCTAGAAAGTTCAGCTCTTTAAAGATGGATCTTTATTCCCATGAGATCAACAGGTTTGTGACAAAAATAATGTCCTATAAGTATGGTTGCATCTTGGAGGGCTTTCATTGTTCTCACATTGCTCACCTGCACAAATGCCACACACACACACAATTACACATATACCTATTTATATATATATACAAAAGCTAAACCAGGCCAAGTAATTTGCATGTGAAAACATTTTGAATATATGCATAGAACCTGGCAGGGAATTGTAAAAAGATTAATCCAAAAGATAATATTTTTTTTAATGCAAGAAAAGAGTTTACACAGAGACCTATGGAGGGAAAAAACAGAATCTAATGGAAAAGCAAAGTTGGACATGGATTCAATAAATTAATGATGATGATAATTATTCATGCTATTTTTATTCAGCACTTGTTACATGCTAGACCATGTACTAAGCACTTTACTTAAACTTATTTAATAATAACCATAAAAGACAGGCATTATTATTATACTTGACTGATAGCTAAAGAAATTGAGTACTAGAGAAATGGAATTTCTTTCCAGTGCCTGAGAACTAAAAAGTTATGGAGCTGGACTCAAACCAAATCTACTGAACTCAACCCTGTGCTCTAACTGCTTTTTATGTTTGTGTGGTGCTCATATGCCACAGGGGTAGAAAGATGGATAAAGAAAGATGCAAACTAAAGCTACATTGAAATTATAAGTTTATAATGTTTACACTATACTATATTCTTGCCATGTTTCACCTGGAACATCATATCAAATTAGGAAACAAATTTAAAGACATAGACTTTTGGAGTTAGAAAATAGCAGCTCCTACCACTTCTAGCTTTGACTAGTTCTGTAAGATCCTCAATTTCCTCTCAGAAAGTGGGGAAAATATCTATTTTACAGAGTAGTTGTGGAGATTACAGATACTGTGTATGAAGTAAAAAACAGTGTCTAACATAGCAATCATAGAAGGCAATATTTATTATTATTCCAAGAAGAAGGCAGCTAGGATACTGATCATGTTTCCTGAACATCAGTCTGAGATGTGAATTTCTACTTTCTAAGAGTGCTTTCACTATTACTTTGCACTGTACTATAAATTATAAGAAGCTTAAAGTTGGGTCCTTCTGAGACAAACAAAATGGATCTTATAATAATTTCACATTCTGCACAGAACTGAGGATTCTCTTCAGTCTCTTGTCAAAATTATCTCTGGGTGAAAAAATGGCCTGTGGGAAAGGAATCCCAGTGGCTGCTGATGTCCTGCCAAATCCAAACACCCATATCTCTTCAAAGGTCTATCCCATAAAAAAAAATAACACTTTCTGTCTTGACTGACAGCTTTATCTGGGTTACAAAGCATCAAAGCACTGTTTGTGCCCAAGATATTTTGTGAAATGATACTAATGTGTTCAATGATCTGCATTTGAGAGGTTGCATTTTTGAAATGATAAACTCCAACAAACCTCACTAGTAAAGTCCATTTTCAGTATATAAACTTTATCAGCATTCAAAAAGGCACCATTATTCATATTTACAGAGGCATTTATAGTCTAAAGCAGACATACAGAGGGAGTGGAGGTGGAGGGCTTCATGTAGATTGAGGCAACTAGAGAGAAGGTATTAGTAATACAGGAAAGCTGACACAATTCATTCTTCTTAAATGAAAGGAACTATGGGAGCAGGAAAATAAAAACACAAAACAGAAGTCTTCCTCCTCCTTTTCTTTCTCCTCTTTCTACTGTCATCATAGAAGCCAGTATGCTTCTGCACAGTTTTTCTACAGGGATATCCTTGTCTAACATTCTGCTGAACAAAAGTCCACTGACGTCACTTCTTTTATGAACTCTGCCTCTTTCCTGCTGAGATCACACCCATCAAACCTAAAATATGGACTGTGGATCCACCAAAGTATTTCCACGAAAGTAAGAATGGCACCACAGTGGTAGGGGAAGGCATTAAATAACATTGACTCACATAGGGGGAAAGGCATTACATTTTCAGCTCTTTCTGAATTTCTCATTTGTTAAGAAGCATGTCTCAGTGCCATGCTAATATGTCATTAGCACCTCTCTAACACTTGCTAAGTTTTCTTTTTTATAAGGACTTAGTCTCAGAGCCAAGGAACAGGCAACACTACCTAGATAGAATTTAACAACACCATTTTATTTATACTGTCTTTATTTTTAGTTACTGTCTATTTATGGTGCTCAAACTGTTTTTCCATTTATAGAAGTGAAATAAAGTTCACTTTCTAAATTCATTTATTTGAACGATTAAAGAAGATGTATCAAATATAAAATGTTATGCAAATAAGTAAAATTATGAAAGTAAGTTGAGAATGATTAAATTTGGGAAATACTAATTATTATATAACCTGAAAACAGAAAATTTAAAAATGTATCCCTATATGACCCCGACGCAGAACTAATCTCTCCCTCCTCTGCAATCCTGAAGCTATCTCTGTGCCTCTAATATAGCATGAATTCATCTTCTCTGCATTATAGTTATCTACATACATTTTTCATTTTCCCCAAATAGAGTGTAAGCTCCTAGAAGACAGAGACCTTGCTTTGTCTTGTTTTGAGGACGTCCTTTAGGTTATATAGAATACATTCTTTGTGAATGTCTGATATGGGAACAACCATGAGCATGATTTAACCGCATGTATGGAATATTAGTAATCACTTTAAACACCTCCCAGACAAGCAAAGCATGAGATTTCTTTATAGCCTGATTTTCATTACTGACTATTTAAGATCAGATAATAGACAATCAATTCTTGATCCTAATCAAGAATGTTAGGAAAGATATGCTTTCCTAACATTCTATCGCGTTCAATCACTTTAGGGAATGTGGAATAAATCAAACAAGACTATTTTAAAACTTTTCTTCTGATCTTAAAAGTTAGAACATGATAATTGCAGAGAATTTAAACTATACAAAAAGCAAAGGCAAAAAGGTATAAAAACAAAACTATAAAACTCCATAATCCCCACATTTTCAGATAATTGCCGCTACTTATCAGAGTATTTTCTTCCAGTCTCTTTTGTTTATTTTCAGCACTGAGGATATATTTGTATATTGAATAATGTCCCTGGATTTCATCTTCTCATTCATTCTCTCATTCACTCTTCTGCCATCTTGTTTTGTATTGGATTTCTATGTGTCAGTCACATGAATTACTAGTAATAGAGAAACACTGAGAAACAAAGTAGTATGGGTATCAACATCCCCTTACAGTCTTTGTCCAGGTAGAAGCATTCCATAACTTAAAAGGAAACAAAGAGTTTCAAAAACAATGTGTCCGAATGTTTCTTTAGGTGAAGAACATCAATGGTGAATATTTATAGTACAGAATTAGTCACAGAATCATAAACTGTATAGACTGTAAAAGACTTGAGAGATACCTTTATAGGCTAGTAAGTGAAGGTCAAGATACAGTCATTAACCTAACAAAGAACATTCATTAGGTTCTATTATCTAGACAATGCCAAGTAGAGATAAACTTATAATATTTCATGTCATAATATAAGTCAATGGAAACACCGGTGACTGTACACACAATTTAAGGAATAAAAAATAAGAAATACCTGCATAGCTCAATGAATCCGCCCACAAATTTTTCCCTACTCCAGTGCCTATTCAAGGACTTGTGACCATCACGTTCCTGAATTTTGATTTTGCCTCCTCTCAACAACTTACCCTTTCCTAATGCTGTAGACTTTATTTTATTTCCAGTTAACTTCTGTTTTCATTCTCATGGATGTATAATATAAGCAATTCCTATTTCAAGTTTTCTGTATACAGAGCTAAGTTCCTTGAAGGAAAACAAAAATTACATATTATAAATAAAGGAGCTTATTAGAAATGAAATTGGCTGGGCGTGATGGCACACGCCTGTAATCCCAGTTCTCGGGAGACTGAGGCAGGAGGATTGCGAGTTCAAAGCCAGCCTCAGCAACTTAGTGAGGCCCTAAGCAGCTCAGTGAGACTCTGTCTCAAAATAAAATACAAGATAGGGCTGGGAATGTGGCTCAGTGGTGGAGTGCCCCTGGGTTCAATCCCCAGTACCAAAAAAAAAGGAAAAAAAAAAAGAAATGAAATTAATTTGGTATTCACTGGCATTACTTTCATTTTAGTTCTTTTCCCAGCTAATTAGATTATTGTTTTAAAAATAATTTAGAAGTCATATTATCTGCAAGTATCAAGCATCTGATAACTGCTACCCTGCTGATTACATTTGATTTCTGAAAGCTCTTTCCTTCTTTTCCATAATATTCCTCTAGTCTGCTTCTTGGACCTTCTAATCATTCAATTTATGTTTTAAGCATCGAATCCCCTCCTTCCCTGTAGATGATAGTATTCCCCAAGGATCTATTCTCAGTCTTCTGCTCTTTTCTATATCAAAACCCTGTATTCCTTAGTGATTTCAATTGTGTGCAAGACATTTGCTACTTCTTTCATTATTCAACTATGAAATGAATCTCTCAAGCACTGACTTCTCTTCCAAGCTCCAATCATATCTTAACATGCCTACAGAACATCTATAATTACATGTCTTGCTATCATCATATGAATGACCCAATTTCATTATATTTTCCTCCAAATCAATGCTACCCCCTGGTTTCTCTTTCTCTCTTAATGAAGGTAAACCATTCCCTTAGATCATCCAAAACCTTAATGTCATCTTTGGCTTCTCTCTCCTGCCCATTACATTTCTATGAAGGATTATTAACACTACTTTGATCTTCTTTCGAATATTTGTGTGTTTGTGTGTGTGTGAGTGTGTGTAGATGTGTGTATCTATGGGGATTAAACCCAGGGCCTCATGCATGCTAGGCAAGATACACATCCTAGCCATTCTTTCTCAGATTCGTAACTGCTTCCCATGTTTCCATTTTCCATAGGATCTTTTTTTGCATCATGTAGAGACCACTGAAATACCTTCCTTACCAGTTTCTCTGTCAACAAATTCTCCCTCTAATTTATGTTATGCATCTCTACCAGAGTTATCTTTCTGATCAAAAAAAAACTTTCATCATTTAATTCCCCTGATCAGAAAAAAGATTTTTAATAGATCATGTCATCCCAAGAAGAAAGCTCCAATTTACCTCAAGTTCTCCACAATCTATTTCCAATTTAAGATTCTTATTTGGGGACTATCTGTAAGAAGTAGCATGGTAAAATATATAGAGAAATAGATTCTAAGAAGGAAAAGTGTTCAAATATCAGTTTCTACTATTTGCTAGCTGTGTGAATCTCAGTAAAGTCACTTAACCTCTATTAATCTCAATTTGTTTATATAGACTATAAAGATAAATAATAATGTTTTCATATATTTTAAATAAATATAAGTTGTTAAAATATTAACCTTTGCAATATATGGTTGACTTTCAATCATGGCCATTTGAATCTGAACATAAGCTATCTTCCATCTCTAAAGTTCAATCACTTTCTCCAACCTCTCCCACTCTAATCCAACTCCCATATTCACTCCTCCCAAATAGGCATTCTTCCATTTGTATATACACACCTTTATGCCTATTCAAAGACTAGCAACAAGTTTGCTTCAAAACCCACCTACTTTTTGTGAGGCCTATAACAAAATCTCAGCTAAAAGTGGTCACTGCCTCTTGTAAGCACCCAAGTCTCTTAACTTATTAGCTGTCTTATATTATGAACTTTTCGCATATTCAGAATATATCTTGAAGGCTGCTATTCTGCATTGTTATTCTTTGTACTCCCCATTCATTCATTCATTCATTCATTCAATATCCTTTTTGATGAGGACTAAGTTACACTGAGTTTTAAAGGAGAAGGAGAAGGTGGCAAGGCAAAGAGAAGAAGGGAGGAAATTTCAGACAGAAGGAACAGCTTTTGTCAAGGTCCTGAGAACAGAAATAACTTAGCAAATTAAAGTAACTTTAAAAATGTGATGAGGTAGATAGAAAGGGACTAGATAGCAGCTAGCTCCAGTGGCTAGCTCCTTCACCTGAGTACATTCTATCAAAGTATAACGTTTCTTTTTAAAAGTGAAGGTAATAGTATTGAATGTGAGCTGTTAATACTATAATGAAAGACTTCAGAGACAATAACATGGAAACTGCCAGGGTGACCAAAAGGGAAGAGAGTTAAATGGTGGTGCTTTATTTTGATCACTGCTTTCCACCAAACAATGAAGATACTCCCCATCCCTTTTCTGGCCATCCCCCTCAACTTAGTTGATGTTACAATTCTTCTAGGTCAGAGTTCAGATCATGCAAGGTTCTTTCAGGGTATGGTGAAAAGTTAGGGTTTCATGAGAAGGAGCTTATAGCTGCTTTGCAGGAAGCAGCATTTTGAGGAGAGAGCAGCTAGAAAGTAGTAGACTCCAACCAGTTTTCTTCTGAGCATTTAGCTGGCAGTTTCCAGAGGTTTAAGCTCAAAAAACTGATATGGATATTGGAGCTTAGAAGCTTAGAATAAGCTCAGAGGGAACAAAACATCCCAGAAATAGCTTAGCACATACAACCATATTAGTCCTACCTCAGCCATAACCAAAATGTGGTCAGTTCTCTGAAGTTCGATACTATGGAGTACTATAACACAGACACGAATTAGTCATTATTTTCTTCTCAACACTTAACCGGGGAAGCCTTCCTTTCACAGGTTTGCTCTTATCTAATCCTTCAACTAGAAAATGTGAAATGTCTCCAAACCATCTGAGATTGTAAATTCCCTGTGATTTATCTCAGCACAAATACAAACCCTTTCTGGGAAAGTCTGAGGAAAGTTCATCAGATATTTGTATGCTTTATTTAATTTTTCAAGTGGAAAAAACAATAGACAGTTCCCCATTTAAAAAGAAAAACTAAAACTGTTTACTCTTACATACAAATAACTCAAACCAGCTGAACTTTAAAATGTCAAACTTCACATGTGGTCAAGCCTTGGATGAACACTAAGCTAAGTTTAGGAAAAAGAATAATTTAAATAATGAACTGGTAAAGCAAATAAAGTAAAATACTTGGATGATGATTCAGTTGAGCAACCACTAGTGACCCCAAACTACCACTTGTTATGGGTAGATGCCTTGAAAGATTTTAACTTGGGAGAGTTCAGAAACAACCCAATTATGGTGGGTGTCTTTCCAAATTGACCAGGGGCTAGAAGCAAAAGGGGAAGGAATATCTGACCCAGTCAAGATTAAAATTCTTACTCCCTGGGGAATACTGGAAAAAAAAGTGCATCACACATATGACTCACTTACTCCTGGCTTGAATTATGAATTTTTCAGATTAAGGACTAAGACCTTTATAGCACTGAAAAAATATGAACTTTTCTCTCCTTACACATCCCCCACCATGTAATTAAATAAAAACAATACTAATCTATAAAGGAAAAATAAGGAAGCCTAACAAATTTCTGATTTTTCCATGGCTGCCATTTTTATGCCCTTTAAAAAAATAACTTCTTTTTAAAAATCTGGTGACCCTATTTTTGCTGGCACTCTAAGTATATACTTAGTTTACTTTGGGGGCAATTAGCACTGTCTGGATCCATGTAGCAACATTATTCAGATTTCTTACCATTACTATTTCCTGAATTCCATAAAGTTACTATTGTGGAAACTCTTAGGTAAGTTTTCTTTTTAAACATAAATCAAAGTCACTTTACATTACTGGATAATTAAATGGTTATCTGTAATTTTAAAAAATGAAGAGCACAACATCCCAATGAGATTCCTGTCTGGTCTTCTCATTCCTCATACAACAAACTATTCAAGACTAAGCATGACATATATGTTTATGCACCAAGAAAAATTTATCTTGGCTTATGGAAAACTATGTAAAGCCAGTTTATTTAAGTCAAGTCTTAGTAACTCAAGGATTTACTATACTAACTTTTCCTTTTTTCCACCTGCTTTTCAGCACCACAAGGAAAATGTCCACATTTCATTCCTAGATCAGATAAGTTATTAGTTGCTTTAGTCTGAAGCCCAATGCCAACTATTTTTGTTCAGACTTCCCCTATTCAGTAGGAAATGAAGGATCCCACAAAATAGCAAATGGGAGAGTTTGTTCTTTAACCCTTTGTTCTTCATGTTTCTTTTTTTTTAAATTTTCCTAGGTAAGTGCTGGTATTGGGTCCCCCTCTAGGTTAATTAAGAAGCAGTGGGATATGGCTCCTAGAAAGCACCTTTGATTAAAGACAGAAGACAGTATGACATTAAGCCAGTTACTTCCCCTCCTGCCTTCAGTCCCTAACTAGTGTCCCAGGAATTTACACCAACATGACCTCAAAGGTCACCTTTGACATTTTATAATTATAGAAGCCTCTCAACTTCATGAAATCATGGAAAGGGTTAGATTAAGGATGGTGGAAAATGAAGGACTCAGTGATACTTAAAAGAGCACACTGACTTAAGTATTTACCCCTTTTTACTACCATTGAACCTATAACAGTGTTGATCACAAATAAGTCACCTAAGATAGATTCTGTTTATTGAACCAAGTATCTGAAATCACCCCATAATTTTGAGTGAAAGAGCATTATTGCAAGATCAGATGTGGAGAGGCAAAAGGTCTTCCAACAACAAGTCATATATTGCAAAATGAAAGAAGTTCCCTATGGCATGGAGGTTAGGGTGCTTCAGGAAAGTGATGAGGGAAAAAAAAGTAGTCAGAAGTCAATGATGTGCACATTAAGTTTTAAAAAGTCATCTGATACTTGATAAAGGTGCCAAAAACATTCTTTGGAAAAGACAGCCTCTTTAACAAATGGTGCTAGGAAAACTGGAGACACAGAAGAATGGAATTTGATCCCTATTTCTCACACCATATAAAAAGTCAACTCAAACTGGATCAAGGACCTAGGAATTAGACCAAAAACTCTGCAACTACTACAGGAAAACCTAGGGTCAACACTCCAGCATATTGGCACAGGCATCAAATTTCTTAACAAGACTCCTAAAGCATAAGAAATAAAACCAAGAATCAGTAAGTGGGACAACATCAAATTTAAAAGTTTCTGCAGAACAAGGGAAACAAGAACATGAAGAGAGAGCCTACAAAATGGGAGATCTTTGCCACTGCTCCTCAGATGGGACATTAATGTCCAGAATATATAAGGAACCCAAAATACTTAACACCAAAAAAAACCCCAAAAACCTTATCAATAAATGGACAAAAGAAAAAATGCAAATGGTCAATTAAAAACTTGAAAAACTGTTCAACATCTGTAGTAACCAGGGAAATGCAAATCAAACCTGCATTAAGATTTTATCACACTCCAATAAGAATGGCAATTATCAAGAATACAAACAATAATAAATGTTGTTGAGGATGTGTAGAGAAAGGTACACTCACACATTGTTGGTAAGACTGAAAATTTGTGCAACCACTATGGAAAGCAGTATGGAGATTCCTCAAAAACCTAGGAATGGAACCACCATATGACCCAGTGATCCCACTCCCTGGTATTTATTCTAAAACTCTGAAATCAGCATCAAGAATGTAGTCACATCAATGTTTATAGCAGCACAACTCATAATAGCCAAGCTATGGAACCAATCTAGGTGTCCATCAGGAGATGAATGGATAAAGAAAATGTGCTATGTATACACAATGGAGTATTAGTTATAAAGAAGAATGCAATTACAGCATTTGCTAGTATATGGATGGAAATGGAGGTCCTCATGCTGAATGAAATAAGTCAGAATAGAAAAATCAAAGGTTGATTGTTTTCTCTAATATGCAGAAGCTAGACCAAAATAAGGGAAGAAAGAAATAAAAAGAGAGATAGAAAGAAAGATAGATAAAATGAAAATAAAAGAAAGAAGAACAGAGTAGAAGAAGGTTCAGGGGGAGCGAGGAGGAATTGGAAAATGGAAGAATGGTGGTATGAATCTGACCAAATTTTCCTATGTACATATATGGATCTATCACAGTGAATCTCATCTTCAGGTATATCCACAAGACAATAATTTTTTAAAAACCTATAAATAAATAGAAGAAAGATCAGCAGAGTAGAGGAAATGGAAGAGAGCAAAAGAGGAGAGAGGGAAAAGGTAAATACTGGGAACTGAATTAGAGCAAATTATATTCCATGCTTGTTTAATTATGTCAAAGTAAACCCTAATATTATGTAGAACTAAAATGAACTAATAAAAAAAGAAATCTTGAAAAAAAAATTAAAAATGAATGTAGTCAGAAGTCAATCATGTGCATGTTAAGTTTTAAAAAGTCATTTTCCCCCTAAAAGTTTAGATGGAACCAATAAAGCAGTTAGCCATGGTGTAATCAAATCTGTATTTCAGAAAGAAGCCTCTGATCCCATTTAAACAGTTTGTGATATAATGCACATAGCCACCAAAACTAAGAGGTTTTCCTGATTCAGAGCAGTTTCAAACTCGACAAAAATACACATAAGAATTCCTAAAAAATAATTAGTCATATTCATTTATCCATTCATTTTACTAACTAAATTGACAAAAATCTTAACATTTACTATTCTGTGCCAGGCACCAGAGCTACGCTATCTAACAAAAAAAACCAAAATCTATTCTTTCAAACAAGTTACAGTTTGTAAAGTATTTATGTATTTTAAATTTTTTCTGAAATTATTGTAACATTGTTTTTGTTGTTTTATTTCATTCATGATTTTAAATGCAGATAATTTAATTATTATACTGCTTATGACACATTATTTTCACGAACCCTTGCAAAGACCATATCTTCTTTCATTTTTTCTCTTTATATCCATACCATAGTCACATCCCCCATCCTTAACAAAGATAACCATTTAAATGTTTTTAGTATATTTTCCTTTTATGTGTTTTTATAAATGTGTACTACTGTGAAAGCATGTATTTTGAATTCATGTAAATGGTATTATATATCACTGTTTCTTTCACAATTCTTTTATGATACATTCACCATTGCTACATATAACAGCAAACTGGTTGCTTGCAACTGCTGCATAATACTCCTATTGTGTTTTATAATGCATTTTATATATTCATTGTCCTCATAATGAACACCCAAATTGCTCCAACTCCCTACATGAATAAAGCTCCAAAAAATACCCTTGTACATGTCCTGGTATAGACTCACATGAGAATTTCCATACAGGAGTAAACTCATAAGTGGAATTTCAAAGTCAGAGGATACACTTCATCTGTGTTCCAAAAATGGTTATACCAGTGTACAGTCCCACTAGCAGTGCATGAATGTTCCACTATACTCTCACTTGTGCTTTCTTGCCTCCAATATTTCATGTTTTTGAAGTCACAATTTACATCTTTTCATAGTTTGTAGCTTTATCAAATGTGAACAACTTCTAAGAACAAGAATATAGTGTTTTTGTCAGGGGAAAAATAAGCAGCCTATGTTGGAATTTTCCAAAAGTATATTTGGGTGATGTTTTCTAATCTTTCTGCCTTTCCATAGTTTACAAATTGTCTATAATGTGTGAAATGGAAAACATGAAATAATTTTTTAAAAATACCTGTATCCAACCACTTTATCTTCTTTTTTTTTTTCCATTTTACTGCTAGTACTAACACCACTAACCTATGATGATATAACAAAATCCTTGACAAAAGAGGGATTCAAAACACAAGGGAAACTGAACCAGTAAATAGAATGATTCATAATATCAAATAGTTTTATCTTTATCTTTAATATGGGATTTCAAAAGACTGATGCATCTTTTTAGAGAAAAGTATTACCTGGTAACCAAAAAACTAGATTACATAAAAAATGGTGGAAAATTCTGAGTTGTATGTAAGGCATAGTAATTCAACTTTTAGCACCAATATATTCATCATGAGTACCCATTATATTGATGGACAGCACAATCTATTCATTATTCAAATTATATTCCCTTGTTCCCTTTGGTTGTTAATAAATATCTACCTATAATTGCTAACCGAAGACTGATTGCATAGATACTAATATTTTGGAAGCTGGAATTAATGTTGACTAGGGACAATACCAAAGCTGTACTAGTGGGAAAACAATTCTATTTGTGTTGTCATTCTGATCTTCACCATATCAGATTTATTATTTATGTGTCCAATACAGGAGATGAAATTTTATATTTCTCTTCTTTGAATGAGCAACAACTAGATGAAGGCTGAACTTTGAAAATAAGAATGTTCTAATTTAGTTTCAATTTTATCTTCTTCAACATTATTTCCTAAGTGGATTCCAGTTTCACTTGTGTTTGAGTGACTGTTTTTCATGAAATTTTCTTATCTTTGAAGGAAAAACTGAAACAGTTGCTCAGATTATAATGCTAATATATTTGGCTGATTAGTGTGCACTCTGCTGCTCACACACAAAGGAAAACACTACTGTGAGATCACATTAACTCTTCAAAGAAATAACAGCCACTTTTTCATAAGATTTTGCTCTTCTTTCTTGCCTTTTTTTTGTATCTATATCATAGGAAGGGATGAGAAGAAAAAATATTTATAGAAAACTATCAGTATATGTAATTTATTCAGGAGTTCCCCTTTCATATCAGAGGTGTTTGAGACCTAGCTCATGTGCTTCAAGAGATTGAAGACGGAGAGTGGATGTAAGGGTAAATTATTTACCTGAGAAGGCAAAAACAGAGACTAGAACTAGATTAGGTTTCTGGTATTCAATTCACTGAACAAACTCTTTAACCTGGGGGACTTCTTCAAAAGTTAGAAGAGTAAAGATTCAGAAAACCTGAGATTTGGAAGGGATTTTATAATTCATTCACCTTAGACAAAAAAGGTTAACCAGTACAGATTTTAGAAATAGAATGAAGCTAAGAAAGATTGTTTCTTCTCCCCATTTTGTCCACTTTTTCTTTAAAACTCCTTACTTACCTAACCTTTCTAGTTTATTCCCCTACCAAGTTCAAGATTCCTTATTTGAGTAGAGATTTAGGACAATTATCTCTGAGACAGATTTTTGTTCTATCATCTTTTGTTCTTATCATCAGGATTCAACTATATTAGTCCTTTCTTCTATATTAGTCCTTTCTTCTATATTAGTCCTTTCTTCTAACTATATTAGTCTTCTTCTCTAGAAGATATCACAGAGCTCACGGAAAGTGAGTATGTCTCATATTTCTCCTGTATCCCCAACAAAGGCAAGTACAACAATAGTTACTAATAGTTAATGCATGTTAAGTACTTGCTATGTGCCTGGCCCTGTTCTAAATGCTTTACGTGTATTAGCTCATTTAATCCTTACTACAACCTAATGAAGTAAGTACTATTATGATTTTCATTTTATGGGCATGACTTACCTAAGGTCATATGTCTAGTAAATGATGGGGGACAGAGCCTGCATTCCACTACACAATCTGGCTCCAGAGCCTGCCTTCTGTCTTTCTGGGGATAGGGGTGAGAGGTGCATATTACATATTTTCAATAAGAAAAATTGGGTGGCTGGGAAGATATTCAGAATGTAATATACTCTGAAAAGACAACTTCTTAAGTATAGCTGAGCTGTGTTTTGTACACACTGCCATCTGTCTGTTGAGAGTTGGCAACATAACCATTCCTCACACCTGAAGTAAGGAACTGTTCGTACTGTCATAAAAATGGACTTGACAGCGGTTGCTGTCTGTGCTTGGCTAAAAATGGCTGCTCAAAATATCCACATCAAATCCCTGGAACTTCTGAATGTTACTTTATTTGGAAAACTGAGTCCTTGTAGATGTAATTACATTAAGGATTTGAGATGAAATTATTCTGGATTATGAGTGGGCCCTCAGCCAAAGACAAGTGTGCTCATAAGAGAGACACACAGGAGAATAAACAGAATAGAGGAGGCAATGTGACAACAGAGGTGGAGACTGGAGTAACGAAGCCAGGAGCCAAGGAATGCCTACAGTCACCAGAAGCTGTAAGAGGTAAGGGGTAGAATTTACCCTAGAGCCTTCTAATAAAGTCTAGCTGGGCTGACACATTGATTTGGCCTCTAGAACTGGCAAAACAGGATTGACTGTAAACTCATAAGAAGGATAGCTAGCCCAGACGTAATGATAGTAGAATCTGAAGAGCAAATAACTTAATTTGTCTGTAACTTTACTCTAAAACAAATAATAAAAAAGGGGGTGAAACATATTTTCTGCCACAGAAAACTTCTACATTCTCATTTAAAATAGGGTACTTATAAAAATAATATATACCTTTTATGAAATGTTGACATTTACTTAGTATTATGTTATACATTTTATACAAATTAATTCATATTACCTAAAATTACTTAGGCATATGAATTACATACGAAGTATTATGAAATATAAACCTCATACATTTTATACATTTTATACATATGGTTACATATTTTATATATTTATAGTGTATATAAAACAATATACCATAATTTCACTACTTTTACAAAAGGAAAAATAGACTCAGGGACAGTAAGTATCAGGCCCAAATCCAATAAAAGGTCGATTTTTTTTTTTTTTTTTTTTTTTTTTTTTGCGGTACTGGGGATTGAACCCAGGGCCTTGTGTTCGCGAGGCAAGCACTCTACCAACTGAGCTATATCCCAGCCCAAAGGTAGATTTTTCATCAGACTTAATTCCACAATCTGAGGTCTTAGCCACTACACCAAATTTGTTATGCAAATGTTAAAATTTGCAAATATTGTTAAAGTATTTTTTTAGATTCATATATTTTTTAAATAAACACATGCCTTTATATGAACATAAGGAAAAAGGGCTATAGTCTCAAAGGAATCATCTTCTATCAGCAGGCCTTCAAAAAAAGGTGGTATAGGGTCGTAGCAAGATATCTGGTGAAATTAACCTGGCAATATTGTGCTGTTTTACCATGGTTATATTTTAACCAACCAGTGGTTTCTTTCATTATTTGCACTTATTAGTAATATACTTCACTAACTTCAGCTTCTGTTCACTTAACAGTACCCTGATCATAAATTTCCAAGTTTTATTTACAGGCTATTATGTGAAATACATGGTAATAAAGCATGTAGCACTTTCAATTTTTTTTGTTCTTCCTGATTCATTCAAAGACTCATAAAAGGCCTGAAAATGGCAAAACATAAAAAAAAAAAAACCTGTGGTATGCTGTTATAGTTGATCACTGTGTTCCCTGAACCAGTACTTGCAAATTTGTCTACTTGCTAAAATTTATTTGTAACCCCCACGTGAATACTAGCCGTGCTTTCTTGGTCATTTTCTAACATTTGTAGAATGGCAAAAAAATGGAGTCACCTGACATGCACATTCACAGCTGAAGTCAAACAAGGGGAAGTTGTACCTTCTTCTTTCAGTTCTCAAACTGTAAACAAGTATCCTTCTCTTGGCCTATGTAGTGCCACATTTTCATATTTTCGTGTTTCATTTCATGATTTTTCACTGTTTAAAATGGATCCCAAGCATAGCGCTTAAGTGCTGTATAGTGTTCCTAAGTTAAAGAAGGCTATGATGAACCTTATGGAAAAAATATGTGTACAAAAGAAATTTCCTTCGGACACAAGCCAGAGTGCTGTTGGCCATGAATGCAATGGTAAGGAATCAACAACCTACCTCCAAAAAAAGGAAGAAGCAATTTGCTGATCTATACCTGAGGCCACAACGGATAGTGCTAAAATAACTTCTATAATGCAAGATATGGTTATGAAAAAGAAGAAATTTAACTGTATTTGTGGCTTCATGAGATGATGACCTACCTTCTAAAAGCTTATTGGACAGCATTGTTGTGAGGCTGAAAGTCAAAGAAGTTTATAATGACACTATCCATATTTCTCAGTCAGGAAAATACACCCCTCTCAGCTAGTATTATAAAGAAATTATGCATATAATTACCTATTGTATATTAGATAAGATGTCTTTAAACACACACATATAAAACAAGATTATGTACTGATTAGTTGTTAAAGATGTGACCAGAAGTTCATAGAAACCTAATCCTATTTCTCCAAGAGTAGTAGTTCAGTATCTACTCAGATAATAACTACCAGAGTAGATTACTAAAAAATGAACAGCAAATAAAAAACAAAAAAATCCTTGATTATTGACACACTGTTTCAAACATTTTCCCTATTTTCAAAAAAAAAAACAAAATTTGAACAATAGCAGAAATGTCCAGAAAAGGATTTTGCAAGGAGAAGGAGGGAAAGCCACAATGGATTAGCCTCAGAAAAGATGAAGATGGTTATTCTAAACCAGGCAGGAATGGCAACTAGGAAGGCAAAATATCCCTTTTTTCATGGCTTAATTCAAATAAAAATAATACATTCCATGTGAGATGAATACCACAGACAGGTGATTATTACTACAAGCATCTTAATTTTTGTAGTTCTCCATAATCAACAATCCTCATCTTGTAAAGGCAGAGCATTTTGAATCAGAGGGATCCCAGCTCAGATTTAAACTCTGCTGCTGTCTAGCCTAAGCACTACTGGATAACTCAATGTTTCTTAACGTCATCTCTAAAAGAAGGATATCATCCACTTATCAGAGATATCATTCGGCCTTTGTTTTTTTGGGATTGGCTGATCTCACTTAGCATAACATTCTCCAACATCATCCATTTACCTACAAATGCCAAAATTTTATTCTTCCTTAAGGATGAGTAATATTCCATTGTGTATATATACCACAGTTTCTTTATCCATTCATCTACTGAAGGGCATCTAGGTTGGTTCCACAATTAGCTATTGTGAATTGAGCAGCTATGAACATTGATGTGGCTGCATCACTGTAGTAATCTGATTTTAAGTCCTTTGGGTATAGGCCAAGGAGTGGAATAGCTGGGTCAAATGGTGGTTCCATTCCAGAGATTTCTAAGGAATCGCCACACTGCTTTCCAACCCCACCAGCAATGTATAAGTGTATCTTTTTCCCCACATCCTCACCAACACCTGTTGTTGCCTGTATTCTTAATAAAAGACATTCTAATTGGGGTGAGATGAAATCTTAAGGTGGTTTTGATTTGCATTTCTCATATTACTAGAGATGTTGAACATTTTTTCATAAATCTGTTGATTGATTGTAGAGTTTCTTCTGTGAAGTGTCTGCTCATTTCCTTAGCCCATTTATTGATTGGGTTATTTGTATTCTTATTATAAAGATTTTTTAGTTCTTTATAAATTCTGGAGATTAGTGCTCTATCTGATACGTGTATGGCAATGATTTTCTCCCACTCTGAAGGCTCTCTCTTCACATTGCTGATTGTTTCCTTTGCTGAGAAAAAGCTTTTTAGTTTCACTCTATCCCAATTATTGATTCCTGCTTTTATTTCTTGTGCTTTGGGAGTCATGTTAAGGAAATCTGGTCCTAGGCCAACGTGATGAAGATTTGGACCTACTTTTTCTTCTATTAGGTACAGGGTCTCTGGTCTAATTCCTAGGTCCTTGATTCATTTTGAGTTGAGTTTTGTGCAGGGTGAGAGATATGGGTTTAGTTTCATTTTGCTGCATATGGATTTCCAGTTTTCCCAGCACCATTTGTTAAAGAGGCTATCTTTTCTCCATTGTATGTTTTTGGCTCCTTTGTCAAGTATGAGAAAACTGTATTTATGTGGGTTTGTCTCTGTGTCCTCTATTCTGTACCATTGATCTACCTGTCTATTTTGGTACCAATACCATGCTGTTTTTGTTACTATTGCTCTGTAGTATAGTTGAAGGTCTGGTATTGTGAAACCCCCTGCTTCTCTCTTCTTGCTAAGGATTGCTTTAGGTATTCTGGGTCTCATATTCTTCCAAGTCAATTTCATGATTGCTTGCTCTATTTCTATGAGGTACCTCATTGGAATTTTAATTGGAATTGCATTGAATTTGTGTAATGCTTTTGGTAGTATGGCCATTTTTACAACATTAATTCTGCCTATCCAAGAACATGGGAGATCTTTCCATCTTCTAAGATTTTCTTTAATTTCTTCCTTTAGTGTTCTGTAGTTCTCATTATAGAGGTCTTTCACCTCTTTTGTAGATTGATTGTCAAGTTTTTGTGGTTTTTTTTTGAGGCTATTGTGAATGGGGTAGCTTTCCTAATTTCTCTTTCAGAGGATTCATCACTTATGAATAAAAATGCATTAGATTTATGAGCATTGATTTTATATCCTGTTACTTTACTGAATTCATTTATGAGTTCCAGAAATTTTCTGGTGGAATTTTTTGGCTCCTCTAAATATAGAATCATGTCATGGGCAAATAGGGATAGTTTGAGTTCTTCTTTTTCCTATTCATATCCCTTTAATATCTTTGGTCTGTCTAATTGTCCTGGGACAGAGGCAAGAATGGAGGATGGATGGATTGCATAGAGGAAAAAGAGGTGTGGTATCGGGGTGGGGGTTAAGAATAAGAACGGAATGAGGCAAGAGCTCTACCACTGAGCTACAACTCCAGCCCTGTTTTAATTTATAACAGTGGTGGAATATTGGCAATTTCATATGATCAAACCTAATAATACTTCATAGCTCAACTTTTTAAAAATATTTTTTAGTTGTAGATAGATACAATATCTTTACTTTATTTATTTTTATGTGGTGCTAAAGATTGAACCCAGGGCCTCACACGTGTGAAGCAAGCAGTGTACCTCTGTGTTACAACCCCAGTCCCAAAGCTCAACTTTCAATGTTAAATAACAACATTTATTAGAACAACATTTATGGCTAGTAGCTATATATTCTGGTTGACATGTCAAATGTGTTTCCTTTATAATTCAATTAGGGTTAGGGTTAGGTTAGGGTTAGGGTATTAGAACTATTCCAAATTCCAACTATTTCAGTAGCTATCCCTCATAGAATCTCTAGCCAATGATGGGAATATGTTTATACTAGGTAGCAAATTACCAATATTGAGAATGTAAAATATTGAGAGAAAAATCAAGTATACCAGCCACAAGACAAAACAAAAAACTCAAACAGAATCGACTCCACACTTATATAACCTGAATAAAATATAACTAGTCAAACATATTCCAACACTGCCTAAGCTACTCCCTTTTCTTTATAGATATCTTTATTCTTTCATGCTCTCCATTTGTCCTATACCTCTGCATTTTTTAATCTCTATCACCGAAATTCCTGTCCAATGTTTCCCTTTCTAGGTGTCAGAATCAGTATGACATAAATGGGGAGAACATGGGCTTTGGACATAAGCATGTTTAACCCTGGCTCTACCAGTGTATTAGTGTAAGATCTGGGACAAGACCCTTAACATCCGTATCTGGAAAGTGGGGCTTATAGTCTCACAGGATTAGTGTAAGAGTCATTGAAATGACATTTATGAAAAATTAGTTTTTCTAATTTCTCCCTCAGAGGATGCATCACTTATGAATAAAAATGCATTATATTTACGAGCATTAATATTATATCCTGCTACTTTACTGAATTCATTTATGAGTTCCAGAAGTTTTCTGGTGGAATTCTTAGGGTCTTCTAAATAGAGAATCATGTCATCAGCAAATAGGGATAGTTTGAGCTCTTCTTTTCCTATTCGTATTCCTCTAATTTCTTTGGTCTGTCTAATTGCTCTGGCTAGAGTTTCAAGGACAATGTTGAACAGAAGTGGAGATAGAGGGCATCCCTGCCTTGTTCCAGTTCTCAGGGGAATACGTCCAATTTTTCTCCATTTAGAATGATGTTAGCTGTGGGCTTAGCATAGATAGCCTTTACAATATTAAGGAATGTCCCAACTATCCCTATTTTTTCTAGTGTTTTGAGCATGAATGGGTGCTGTATTTTATCAAATGCTTTCTCTGCGTCTATTGAAATAATCACGTGGTTCTTGACCTTAAGTCTGTTGATGTGGTGAATTACATTGATGGATTTCTGGATGTTGAACCAACCTTGCATCCCCGGGATGAAACCCACTTGATCATGGTGCAGTATAAATAAGTAAATAAAGAAATGGTCCATCAACAACTAAAAAAAAATTTTTAAAAACTCTTTCTAATACTGATATCTTTCGTTATCATCCAATTCATGATCTGCCTAGTAGCTATTTGTAGCTCTATAACCTTTCCCAACTCTCACTCACCAATATATCTAAAACTAATTGCATATTTCTACAGCAATTTTTGTGTATTCATCCCTACTCTTTTCAAAAAGTCAGTTCCATTGTTCCTAAGTTTTTTGAGTTTTTTATATATCCTGGAAATTAACACTCTGAGGTGGAGGTAGCAAAGATTTTCTCCCATTCTATAGGCTCACTCTTCATGTTCTTGATTGCTTCCTTTGCTACGAAGAAGCTTTTTAGTTTGATGCCATTCCATGTACTGATTATTGATTTTATTTCTTGTGCTTTATAAGTCTTGTTAAGGAAGTCAGTTCCTGAGTCAAGATGCTGGAGTTATGGGCAAAGGAACTGAACAGACACTTCTCAGAAGAAATACAAATGGTCAATAAATATATGAAAAAATGTTCAACATCTCTACCAATTTGAGAAATGCAAATCAAAACTACATGGAGATTTCATCACATTCCAGTCATAATGGCAATTATCAAGAATACAAGCAACAATAAATGTTGGCAAGGATGTGGGGAAAAAATACACTCATATATTATTGGTGGGACTGCAAATTGGTGCAACCATTCTGGAAAGCATTATGGAGATTCCTCAAAAAAGCAGGGAAGGAATCACCATTTGACCCAACTATCCCACTCCTCAGTTTATATCCAAATGATTTAATATCAACATACTACAGTGGCAAAGCCACTTCAATGTTTATAGCAGAACAATTCACAATAGTAAGCTATGGAATGAACGTAGGTGCCCTTCAACAGATGAATGGATAAATAAACTGTGGTTTATACACACAATGGGTTAATACTCAGTCATAAAGAAACATGACTTTATGACATGTGCAAGTATATGGATGGACCTCGAAAACATCATGCTAAATGAAATAAGCCAATCCCCAAAAAACCAAAGGTTGAATGTTTTTGCTGATACATGGAAGTTTATCCACTATAAGCAGGAAAAGGGGAAGAAGAGATATTCAGTAGATTACAAAATTGGGAATGGAGGGAAGGAAGGGAAAAGGAAAGACAGTGGAATGAATCCAAAATAATTTTCCTATATATTTATATGAATATATCATAAAGAGTCCCACAGTCATGCATATTCATAAGAATGGGATCCTAACTAGCATAAGATATATTCCATGCTTCTCCAATTATATCAAAACAATTGTACTGTCACACGTAACTAAAAAGAACCAATAAAAAAAAATAAAAGTTAATTCTGTCCTTCCATTCATATATTCTTTTCAACTTCATAAAATTAAAGTGAGACCACTTAGCAAGGTTGTGTGTTTTTCTCCAACAACCTTAAACTGTTTGGAAACAGTTCTGAAGCAGACTTTCCCCAAGTGACTCCACTGTCTCTGATACACTCTCTGACCACTCTTCAACCATCTCTTTCCTTTGATCAGTTCCTCATATATTTCTCTAAAGCCATATGGCACTGGTATCTTTCTACCCATGTATAAATGACTCAACTGCATCTTTTATCTTTATCTTCATTCCCCATCAAATTTTTTTTTTTATAAAGAATAAAAATTTATTTCTCTCAGTTCTCGGGGTGTTGAAGGTCTGGTGAGGGCTCACTTGCTGCTCCAAGATGGTGCCTTGTTGTTGGTTCTCCAGAGGTATTCAATGTTGTATGTTCACATAGCAGATGGAGAAAAGGGCCAGGCGGTGATCTGAAGCTCTTTTGTAAGGATGCTAATCCCATTCATAAGGAGAGAACCCTTATGACTTAATCTCTTCACCAAAGGACAAACATCTTAATTCTATTGTATTGGAAATTTTTAACACGAATTTGGAGGGACACCAACATTCAAACCAGAGAAATCTTTAAACATTTTTCCATTTTAAATAAGACCCTGAGTTTTTTTTGTTTTGTTTTGTTTTTATTTTTTTATTTGCTTATTGATTCATTGAGCACAAATGGAGTACAGCTATTGTTTCTCTGGTTGTACACAAAGTAGAGTCTCACCATCTGTGCATTCATACATGTACACAGGGCAATGATGTCTGTCACACATTCTGTTATTATTCTTACCCCCCCCCCCTGACCCCACCCCTCCCTTCCTTCCTCCATTCTAGCACCCTTCCCCCCGCATAATTCATCATCATTCACTTATCAGAAAGACCATTCGGCCTTTGGATTTGGGGGATTGGCTGATCTCACTTAGCATAACCATCTCCAACATCATCCATTTACCTACAAATGCCATAATTTTATTATTCTTTATGGCTGAGTAATATTCTATTGTGTATATATACCACAGTTTCTTTATCCATTCATCTACTGAAGGGCCTCTAGGTTGATTCCACAATCTAACTATTGTGAATTGAGCAGCTATGAACATTGATGTGGCTGCATCACTGTAGTAATCTGATTTTAAGTCCTTTGGGTATAGGCCAAGGAGGATAGCTGCGTCAAATGGTAGATCCATTCCAAGTTTCCTAAGGAATCTCCACACTGCTTTCTAGAGTGGCTGCAATCACAGCCCATCAAATTTTAATATCTTAAAAGACACAGTATTTTACCACATCTTCCTCAATACAAAATAAATTCATATATTAGTCAAATTTACTTTTCAAAAAGAAATGGTATAAATTATAAAAATATATTTTACTGTATAAAATAATTTATTGTTTCCTTAGACTTTGAGGAAATAGAATATCTTTCCCTTTTAACATTTTTCTTTTTTAGGACTGATTTCATAATTTAAATAGTTGTTTTTTCAGTAACGTTTGGATTTTTTTTTAATATAACTTCTTAGTAATAATTTTCTAAACAGGCCAAAATACGACATTTTAAAATAGAAAATGTTAATGTATTCCAGAAGAGAAGCATCAAATTATGTTACTGCCAATTATTTACTGGGAGGATCTTTAGGGAAGCTGAGGCAACAAGGGTTTTAATTTCTAAGCCATAGCCCACCTTCTGTGTTAAATCACTGGAACACAATGGGATTTAATTCAACTCAGTAAATTTTCATTGAGTACCTACTATGTACAATTAATTCTGCTCGATTCAAGGAGAAAATAAAGAGGAACAAGAAAAGCCTTGCAGTCAAGAAGCTTATTATAAATGGTCCATGACACCCGACTGTTCAACTTATGATTTTTCAACTTCATGATGATGCAGAAAAATACACATCCAGTAGAAACTGTACTTTGAATTTTAATCTTCTCCTGGCCTAACAATATGTAGTATGATACTTTCTCATGATGCTGGGCAGCAACAGAGGACTGCAGTTCTCAGCCACATGACAGCCAATACTCTACAGTATACTGTACTGTGAAGCTATGATGTTTGGTAAGTTAGGTGTATTAAACATATTTTCAACTGACAACATTTTTAATTCATAATGGGTTTTCTGGGATGTAATTCTATTTTAAGTAGAGGAGTATCTTTACAAGGAGATGAGAATTATGCCTACAGAGGAGGCACAAAGCAATTGAGGAAAAAAGTAGTATCCCTCTTCCCTGCAGGCATTCTTAATAGTAATCAGGTGCAAATTAAAATGTGATATGGGAATCAAAATGTCTGCATATTTTACTGGTTGTAAACACAGAGTTTGAAGTAAAATGGCATTGGTTTCCAATCCCGTCTATATTTCTTTGTAGCTTTTTGCCCTTGAACAAACTCTAATTTCTCTGAGCCTCCATTCACAATGAGGATAATAGCTATGGTGGGAATCACTACATACCCATCACATACATACCCAATTTCTAGTTCTGGGAAGATAGGATTATACTTTCTTGTGTTTCTCTGATCTCTTCAATCCCTATGAATATTTGTCATATTGAGTTAAAACCATGGTCCCTCCATCTAGTTATTCACCAGTGAAAATTCAGACAGTGAAGATGACCTAAACTTTATGATTAATGCTAAAACAGAAAACTGCAAGAGAATAGAACAGGGAGTAACTAACTGCTAGAAATGCTGGGTAAGGCTTACACTAAAAGAGTTATCAAGCTAGGTCTCAATGAATAAAGGACATCTAGGACATCTGAGCCAGAGAGAGCTACATATACAAAAATATAAATATAAATGTATAATTTCATATTCTGGAAAAGTCAAGTTGCTCAGACATATAAACTTTCCTAAATTTTCACAATGAAATATATTTAAAATCGAACATAGCTGTCCTGATGAACATCAGTTTCAAAGCTGAGGACTGTCTCCTTCCTCTTATAGCCTAGATTCTCTAAATAACTTATGGAAGTGCCATTCATTAAGCTTTTCAACCTTTCCTCAGGAGATATTATTTTTACTCTTCACTACCTTTTCAGTTAATAAGTTCCAGAAATTGTGCTAAAAAGTTCTTATTTCCTTTTACTTGAGCTCACATCTAAGAAAGAAGCTTCAAGGATGGTCCTTTCATCCCTCTCTGCATCACATATCACTTCCAATCTGTAAACATGGAAGTGTGGAACATCTCCATCACCATCATGCCTCCTCATTCTGTATTATTTTATCTGACTTTTCTGATTCCATTGTTTTGAAATATAGTGACCAAAAAGTTATACATGGTTATATATGGTGTCCTAGATAGAAGGGCACCAGCTCTAGCCAAACACAAGAGTATATCAATACACTTCTTCTGCCACAGCAATGACAACAAGAACACCATTTCCTAGCTCTTGTTTTCCATATTTATAGCCACACTAAAGTTTTGTTTTGTTTTGGGTTTTGGTTTTTGGTTGTTTGGTACAGTTGTTGTTGGTGGTGTTGTTTTGTTGTTTTGTTTTTGGTTTTGTTTTTTGGGTTTTTTTGCCATGATTGCACAGAAATTAAGCCTCTAGGCTCTAGAGTCTGACTGCCTGTATTGAAACTGTGAATTCACCATTTTTTTAAGCAATAATTTGAACAAATTATTTACCTTACTTAAGTCTTGATTTACCCCCATTAGATGTATTAGATAATCCTACTTCATAGGGTTGTTTTGAGAATAAAATGAAATTATGCCTATAAAGCAATACATAAAGGGTATGCTACATAGTAAACACTAACCAAAGAATCAGAAATGACTATTGCCAATATTATTATTATGCTGATTATGCTGATATACTCCATGTTTATATTTCAATTTCCAGACAAATTTAGTTCAACTTGGATCTTTGAGGGAGTCATTGTATGTTTTTACTTCCAGATTAATTATAAAAATATTAAATCTGAGTCTTCTTTACGATCCACAAGAACTCTAATATTATACTTTCTTCTTAAGTAATCACTTCTGCTTTGTCCAAACACACCATTAAGAAAATAAATAAGTCAAATAAAATGAGAAAAAATAAATAAGGGAGTCATTGACTAGAAATAAAATATATAAAAGAACATGTATATCTGACAGTGGACCTACATAGAGAACACAAAAAGAAATATTTAAAAATCAGTAATAAAAAGGCAAATAGTGGATCCATTCCAAGTTTTCTAAGGAATCTCCACACTGCTTTCCAGAGTGGCTGCACCAACTTGCACTCCCACCACCAATGTATGAGTGTACCCTTTTCCCCACATCCTCGCCAACACCTGTTGTTGCCTGTGTTCTTAATAAAAGCCATTCTAATTGGGGTAAGATGAAATCTTAAGGTGGTTTTGATTTGCATTTCTCTTATAACGAGGGATGTTGAACATTTTTTCATAAATCTGTTGATTGCTTGTAGATCTTCCTCTGTAAAGTGTCTGTTCATTTCCTTGGCCCATTTCTTGATTGGGTTATTAGTGTTCTTGGTGTAAAGATTTTTGAGTACTTGGTAGATTCTGGAGATGAGTGCTCTATCTGAAGTGTGTGTGGCAAAGATTTTCTCCCACTCTGGAGGCTCTCTCTTCATATTACTGATTGTTTCCTTTGCTGAGAAAAAGCTTTTTGTTTGACTCTATCCCAATCATTGATTCGTGCTTTTATTTCTTGTGCTTTGGGAGTCATGTTAAGGAAATCTGGTCCTAGGCCAACATGATGAAGATTTGGACCTATTTTCTCTTCTATTAGGTGCAGAGTCTCTGGTCTGATTTCTAGGTCCTTGATCCACTTTGAGTTGAGTTTTGTACAGGGTGAGAGATATGGGTTTAGTTTCATTTTGCTGCATATGGATTTCCAATTTTCCCAGCACCATTTGTTGAAGAGGCTGTCTTTCCTCCATTGCATGTTTTTGCCTCCTTTGTCAAGTATGAGATACCTGTTTGACCCCACTATCCCACTCCTTGGCCTATACCCAAAGGACTTAAAATCAGATTACTACAGTGATGCAGCCACATCAATGTTCACAGCTGCTCAATTCACAATAGCTAGATCATGGAATCAACCTAGATGCCCTTCAATAGATGAATGGATAAAGAAACTGTGGTATATATACACAATAGAATATTACTCAGCCATAAAGAAGAATAAAATTATGGCATTTGTAGGTAAATGGATGATGTTGGAGACTGTTATGCTAAGTGAGATCAGCCAATCCCAAAAATCCAAAGGCCGAATGGTCTCTCTGATAAATGAATGATGATGCATAATGTGGGGGGGAAGGGTGGCAAGAATGAAGGAAGAATAGATAGCATAGAGGGAAGGGAGGGGTGGGGTCAGGGTGGGGGGTAAAAATAATAACAGAATGTGTGACAGATACCATTGCCCTGTGTACATGCATGAACGCACAGATGGTGTGACTCTACTTTGTGTACAACCAGTGAAACAATAGCTGTACTCCATTTGTGTTCAATAAGTAAATAAAAAATTGTGAATCAATAAGTAAATAAAAAAAAATAAAATGAAATGAAAAAAACAAAGGCAAATAGTCCCACAACTACCAAAACAAAATGAAATCAGGCAAAACACTTGGACAGACACTTTATCAAAAACCTTATTAAGAACTTTATAAGTGCTGATGAATACATGAAAAAAGGATCATCATTAGTCACCAGGAAAGTACAAATTAACCACAATGATATTAAATGCAATGCAGTACCATGGACTGAATCTTGAAACAAACAAAAAAAGATATTAGTGGAAAACTGAGGAAATTCAAATAAAATTTGTAGATTGATTAACAGTATTGTAACAATGTTAATTTCTTAGTTTTGATCGATGTCTCAGTGTAATATTGATCAAAAGTAAGATATTAGCACTAGCAGAAGCTGTGTGAAGAGTTTATGGGAACTTGTAAGTTTTTTGTAAATCCAAAATTATTTAAAAATAAAAGTTTAAAAAAACCATAATGAGATATAGCTGCATTCCCATTAGAACTGGCAAAATGAAAAGGAATTAATATTTATTGGAGGAAATGTGGAACAACCAGAATTCTCAGATATTGTTGGTAAGAGTATAAAATGGAACCACTTTAGAAAATGGTTGGACAAAAAAAGATATATTCTCTGCTGTATAATTATATCAAAATGGGTTCTACTGTCATGTATAATTAAAAAGAACCAATAAAAAAAAAAAGAAAAGAAAATGGTTGGGCAGTTTCCTAAAACACTAAGCCTAGGTGTAACTACTCTATGACTCCACAATTCTAATCTTGGACTTTGTTTTTTTGGTTAACATACTATTTAATCAAAGTGTATAAGTACAATAATCAAAACACTGACACAGACTGGGTATAAAAATAGCCACGTCTGGCTAGAATACTGGCTATAAGAAGTGTGTGGACCTATTTAAGAATAGCTGACTAGCTGTGAGCATTCTACCTGCTGAGAGCAAAAGCCAGGAGGATGTTTTTCAGAGGGCAAGAGAATATTTAACCGTACAAGTTAGTCAAAGGCAGATCAGTTAAGAGTTTTAAAACCTATGTCAAAAAAAGCCTTAAGAATGGACACAGAGTCAGGCAGAGTGGCGCACACCTGTAACCCCAGCAGATTGTCAGGAGGTTGAGGCAGGAGGATTACAAATTCAAGGCCAGCCTCAGCAACTTAGCAAGGTCCTAAGTAACTCAGTGAGATTCTCTTAAAAAAAAAAAAAGAAAGAAAAAAATATATATATATGTCTGCAATGTGGCTCAGTGGGAAGTGCCCTTGGGGTCAATCCCTGGTACCAAAAAAAAAATGGCCATAGAAGCTTTATTCAGCATAGCAAAGACCATAAACAATTCAGATGCCCATAACAGAATAATAGATAAACAAACAGTGGCATATTCATAAAATAGTATAATGCTCAGCAACAACAACAAATTGAAGTATTTATTCAAAGAGCAACGCAGATGAATCTCAAAAACAATGTACTGAAAGAAGTAAGACACAAAAAAATGTACATGCTACATGACTCTGTGTAAAGATCTAGAAAAATAAATTGTTTTAATCAGCTTTTTTGCTGTGTGACTTAAAGACCTGACAAGAACAATAGTAGAGAAGGAAAAGTTTATTTGGGGGCTCACAGTTTCAGAGATCTCAGTCTGTAGACAGTAGCTTCATTCCTCTATGCTCATGGTGGAAGAGTATGGCAGAAGGAAGGGGCTCACATGATAATCAGGCAGAAAGAAACTAAGCTCAGCTCACCAAATATATACCCCAAAGGCAAGCCCCCAATAACCCAGATCTTCCAGCCACACCCTACCCTCCTTCAGTTACCATTTAGTTAATTCCTCTCAGGGGATTAATTGGGCTCTTATGACCCAATCATTTCTCCTCTAAACTTTCTTGCATTGCCTCACAAATGAGCTTTTGGGCAACACCTCACATCCAAACTATAACATTCTGTCCCTGGTCACCAAAAGCTCATGACTATCTCATAATGCAAAAGACATTGAGTCTATTTCCACAAGTCCCATAGTCTCAACAATTCCAAGACTGCCCAAAAGTTCAAGTTCAAAGTCTCCTCTGAGACTCAGGGCAAACACCCAACATGAGCACCTGTACAAATCAAGAGCAATTTATAAGTATTCAGTATATAAAGATACAGAGTACATATTTCCATTCAGAAAAATAGGGGCATAGAAAGAAGGGATGGAACCAAAGCAAAACCAAACTCCCGCTGGGCAATAAGTACTACAGTTCCATGACTGGCACCTGGAGCACATGGCATCGTGATGTTCTTTCCTAAAGTCTTTTGTAGCTCCATCCCTGTGGCTTTGCTGGTTGTAGCCCAAGTGGCCTTTCTGTTGGCTTCTTTGCTCGATTCCTGCAGCTTTCCTCAACAGATGTTCCATGGTACTGGCATTTCTTAATCTCAGGAGTCTCCACTGCAGCTTCAACTTCCTCTTCAAAGGTCCACACATTGCCCTTTCAGGGGTGCCCACAGAGACTCTGACCTTGCTGCACTTTGCCTGATCTCCCAGGCCTTCCTTTGAAACCTTGGTGGAAGTCTCCATGACCCCCAACTCTAGCATCCTTCATTCCTGCAGAACCAGTACCACATGGTTGAGACCAAGTCTGCTGCCAGACATCTGGACCAGTAGCCAAGTCTCCAGCAACCCTGATTGCATCAGCCTTTGAGTGCCTGAGCACATTGAAAAAACATCCTAGGCCCCTTGTACAGGAAGAGTTCCCCCAAGTCTCTTCTCAATAGAATTTTTACTTTTACTCCCTTGAGACTGAGATGGGTGTTGTCTTGCCAATTCCTGAGATGCCCTCAGGCCAACTGTCTTATAATTTCAAAGTTTTAATCAATTCTTTAATGGAGTAATGTCTTTAATAACTACAACTTCTTTAGCCCCAGTTTTACTCCTGCTTTTCTAGTCCAAGTTTTTCAAATCTTTCTGCTCTGCTTTCTGATCCTGAATATCACACAAAACTTGGCTAAAAGCCACCAGCAATATCCATGCCACCACCTGAATGCTCTGCTACCTAGAAATTTCTTCTTGCCAGATTATGAAATCCATCACTTTTAAAATCAACCTCACAGAAAGTCTCAGGACACAGGCAAAATGCAAGCTCCTCAGCCAGAACTTAACACAAATGGCCTCTACTCCAATTACCAATAGTGTCCTTCTTTTCCTCCAAAACTTCATGAGCAGTTTTTACTATGCACAATCTTATTGGGATTCTGGTTTTCTGAGCTCCCATGAGAATCACCCATTAAGTTCTGCTGACAACAACATTCTAAAGCATTTCTAGTTTGTACTGCTAAACATCCCAAAATTCCTCCAAGCAATTCCAAAAATCTCCACAAACTTATGAACCACATGGACATGGTTAGGTTAGCCAGACAACAACCCCACTTCTTGGTAACATCTTCGGTTTCAGTGAGCTTTGTTGCTGCTGTGGCTAAAAGATCTGACAAGAACAATTTTAGAGGAGAAAAGTTAATTTGGGGGCTCACAGTTTCAGGTCTTAATCCACAGACAGCAGGCTCCATTCCTCAGAGGTCAAGGTGAGTCAGAACATCATGGCAGAAGAGTGTGGTGGAGGGAAATGGCTCACATGATGACCAGACCACAGAGAGAGAGATTCCAGATACAAAATATATAACCCAACAGCACACCCCCTCAATGACCCTCAATGACCCACCTCCTCCAGCCACACCCTTCCTGCCTTCAGTCTCCACTCAGTTAATCCCATCAGAGGATTAATTCATTGATTGGGTTAATGAATCTCATAACTCATTCATGTCTCCTCTAAATCTTTTTGCATTATCTCACGCAAGAGTTTTGTGGGGACCACATCACATCCAAACCATAACAAATTTAATCTATAGTGACAGAAATCAAACCAGTGGTTGTTTGAAGGTGGGAATGGTGAGGATTGATTGGAAAAGAGCATGAGTGAACTTTCTGGGTGTGACTGCAACATACTGTGTGCTAATAGGGTTAGGATAACAAGGATTTGCATTTGTGAAAACTGATCAAATTGCTCACATAACGTCGTTGTACTTCATTATATGTAAATTATACCTTCATAATAACCTAGGTATACATTTATTCCTTCCTTTTGCTTCCTGTCCCTAAATAATGTCCATACTATAATCAAACAGACCCTTCCCACTCTAAATTCAATGCAATTACTATATTTTAAAGGTCTTGGATTAAAACCCTTGTTATAGATTTTTTTAAAGTCTAGTTGGATTATCCACTTGTTCCCCTCAAAGTAGCTGGCAACTTATAAACAGGAGATTAAAGGGACTACAGTATTTCCACCATTTGTATTTTATACTTTGGTACACATTTCACACACAATTTAAGAATATACAAATAGTCCTCTTATCTGAAGGAATCCTAAGTGTTTTACAAATCTTCAAAACAGATTTTTAAACTATCTAATATTTTATAGGAGGAACACTTCATGTACACTAAAGTACAGCCACATCTGGCCTGCAACATGGCAGCTGTTTAACAGTCATGACACCTCACAAAACTTTAGGACAGGAAGTGAAGAATTCTACAGCCAACAGAGGTGAAGATGAGGAAGGCTGCAGAAGCAGAAGGCTGCAATGGCTGGGACTGGAGCACAGCCAGCATGATGTGGTTAACACGTCTGTCATAATGAAAAGCACAAGTGTCATTAGTGGTCAGAGTCTTGTCTCACAGAAGGCACCTTCACAGCACAGTGACCTTTACCTTCCATCAGGGGCAGAAGTTTATTTCTAATACAATAGGGAAAATGTTCCTCCTAGCCACACCCAGGCTATTTCTTCCTGAAGTCTCCATTACAGGTACTACACCACATGTAAACTTAACTGTGCTGAAATAGGACAAAGTTTTTATTCTGATGTCAGAAGGTCATGCCAGCACTTAAGTGGATATATTTCATAGCAGGCAAATAGAACAGAGAAATCTGTGATTGAGTTAGGGGACTACAGACAAATACACTGTCATCCAAGCACTCTTCTTGTATACAGGTCATTTTTGAAAACATTTTCCCAAGATTAAAAAAGAACATTTGAGTGGTTTTTTAAAAAAAATTTATTTCACCTTCAAGTATCTTCCTGATGAAAGTTCACCTAGTTTCTGTTGGGCCTAGAGGAGAATTCTAAATATAGAAGAGATGAAAGAACACCATAGATTCCTCACATGATTTTGGCCAGTATTATCTGCCTGTGAAAGTTTTTTTTGAGAAAGACATGAACACGCCTGTAAATAATCATCACACCTTGGCTTCAACTGCCTAGAAACATAGATCCTCCCTTATTTAGCTCCAAACTCTTCTGGATCCTAGACCTCAAATCATTTTTTCCGAACAAAGGAACTGAACAATATCACTTAGCCTTCCAGTAATTCCCCATCAGTCTCAGAATTACATAAGAATTTGTGCACTGAATTTCAATGCCTCCCCCTTGATAGTTATGCACTTACTATATGAAAGGTCAAGTAAGGATAAACTAGTACTCAGAGTTCTGCACCACAGTAGGGGACAACCCATGAGAAAGGTATGTTCTACCCAATTACAAGGCCTATAAGGTTGTAGTGACATCTCCTGGATAACAGAGGATAGTAAAGTGACTCCAACCTTGTAAACTCTTGTCAATGTCAATGAACAAGTTTTTATTCCCTGTGATTCTTCCCAAAGAGCAAAACAAGTCAGAAAGAGAATTCCAGTTAAGGCTAGAACTAGATTTATCTATTACTGCTTAAGACTAAATACATGGGTATATATATATAAACTGATATAGATAAATATATATATATATATAAATATATAGGGGCTTTGGGGGGTCAGCAAAGTTGAAGGAAAAGGAGAAAAGTGGTTACAGGTGAAAAAAAACATTTAAATCACTGGCCATGTGGTATAACCAAAGTACTCTTCTATATAGCATAAACAGTGGAGTAAAGCAGGCAGAAATTATGAAGAGATCATTCACCATAGTACACAGTAAAAAATACAGAGGAAAAACATAATTTGTGCAAATAATTAGACTTTGAAGACTCAGATGCAACAAACATTTGTGGGCAATTACCAGGTGCCAAGAAGCTATACCTGAAGAGTTTACATGTTTCTTATTTATTTAATTTTCCCAACATCCATTTGATGGTAATTATATACTCTGAAGTGATTCATCCAAAGTCACTCATATGATGACCAGCAGAGGTAAGTCCCCTGAGTTCAAATCTCAAATGTCTTCCTATACACTGTGCTGTCTTTCCACAGGGACACTCTTTACTGAAGCAATTTCACTGGAAGTGAGACATGACCTGGGACTTGAAGGATATGCAGTGGAATGAAATAGGGAAGGTATTTTAAGTAATTTGACTAGAATTTACCATGATTTTAAAGCAGAGAATGCCAAACTAAATGTGAGTTCCATGAGCAAAAAGTTATACAGAAAGGAGGAAACTAACACTTTAAAGACAGGCCTGGATCGGAGCATGGAACCATTCCACTATTAAGCTTAGGAGTTTTACCTTATTCTCTTGACAGTGAAGAGCCACTACAGTTCTTTGCATGTCATTATGAAATTCACTTTTAAGAAATGACATTTGGTATGGGTTATGGTAGATGGATTAATGGAGAAAGAATAAAGCAGAGAAACCAGTCTGAGATGGTTGTTATAGCAGTGCAGATGTGGAATGATAAACCAGGACAGAATGGAGAAGAAGAGAAAAATAAAACAATCCCTGGCACACTGTGGACAGCACTTAATAAATATTTCCAAAATGCAGAGCAGAAAATAAAAAGGAGTGGAAGAAAAGAACCATTAGAACTTGTTCACTTACTGGCTATAGAAAACAACAGAAAAGATGAATCAAATGTCAGACTCCAGTAACTCTGATGATATTGAACCCATTAATAAAAATAAGACATTAAGGAGACGGGAACCAAACTCATGAAAGAAAAATACTTTAAGATGTAAATAACAAAACAAAACGCACACTCCAAGGTGTAAAACAGTAACAAATGGTGTATGCAACCTTAGAAAACTGCGAATAGGAAAAGAAAACTGGATTTGACAATTAGGAAGTCATAGTAACTTCAAGAGTTCAGATATATGCAAGTAATGACAAGGGAGGCATATTTCAGAGAGCTAATGAGAGTGTGGATTGAAAAGGCAAGTTGAGGGACAAACTACTCATTTTAAAAGATTGGCAATGCAAGAAGAAAAAAATAAGGATTTTATATTATGTGCTAAGCTTAATATACCTGAGAGAACCTTAACCTTTTCAGTCCATTATTTTAAAATTTATTTTTATAGTAAAATTCTATTATATAGCACCACAATGCTGTAATATGCATTAGGTTATACTGTGGGTCAAATCCAGTGGCCTGTGTACATGGCATTATACAGAATATTGGTCTCAATATACCAGAGAAAGTATGAGTATCAACCTTATCCACACCACCTATCTGTGACATTATAGGGGTGAACTATAATTTGAACTTATAAAACCAATGTTGCTTCATTGGGACTTTAATGTGTTTATTATTTGAAATAAATCACCCCATTTCTCTAATCACTCTCTATTGACAATTTTACTAATGATAATGTCAGAGTGTGAAAAACATTTTGAAATAAGATTTGTGCCTAAACTCAGATGTTGAGACATGTTTAACTACTATGGAGCCTGATATTTATTTTCTCTCACTGCAGGTGACAGCATACATACAGCTTAGTGAACACTTAGGAGAAGTGGGTTAATGTACTCACATTTCACTACTGGAACTTTTGTTTCTAATTTTACTAAATTTATCGATGAAATAAGCTTGATGAACTTGTACAAAACTCCATAGTCAACATGCTTCGCTTCATGTTAAATTTTCTACCTAATTGCTTCTGTATGGCAGACCTGGTGCTACAAAAATTTCTCTAGTACACAGCTATTAAAACAACTTAGGCTGTGATTATATGAATTCTTTTAGTATAAAGAAATAAAGACATGATAGACCTAACTTTCAAATTTTTCCTTTCAATGAAAAAAATCAGTGGACAGAAAAGGCACTTTACAACTCATTAAATACCTAGGCAAGGAAAGAGTCAACCAAAGGAACACAGCCACCTAAATCAGTAAGTGTTTTGGAAAGGCCTGATGGTACTATTGATTATTATAATTCAGTGTTAAGTTGAAGGTCTGAGTGAAAAAGTATGACATAAATTTAAATATGAAAATCTTGGAAGGTTATACTCTATCAAGTCACAGCTATAGTGCCTTACTAGTAGAAAAACAGAGGTCAGGATAAAGAGCCTGCAAGCTTTTTCTGTAAAGGATCAGATGGTAAATATTTGAGACTTTAGAGGCCAGATGATCTACAACAAAAACTCCCAATGATGAGGTATGTACAAGGGACAGAGAAATCAACTGGAAAAGTTTCACATAATCAAAGCTGAAACAATATGAATAATGAAATATGTAAAGTAATATTGATTAAAACTCAAAATATAAAATAAATATCCTGTTGGGTGCACCTATGCCACCTATAATCACAGTAACTTGGGAGGCTGAGGCAGGAGAAGTTGAAGACCAGTCTCAGAAACTTAGGCCCCAAGAAACTTGGTGAGACCCTGTGTCAAAATAAAAAGGACAAGGGAGGTGAGCTTACAGCTCATTGGTAAGAGTGCTTGCCTAGCATGTGTGAAGCACTGGGTTTGATCCTCAGTACCACATAAAAATAAATAAATAAAATAAAGGTATTGTGTTCATCTACAACAAAAACAAAAAGGAAA
>JAJEJO010005200.1:104435-213935 GCA_020662805.1 Glaucomys volans
ACTTCAAGCCAAAGTTAGTCAGAAGGGATAAAGAAGGACATTTCATACTGCTTAAAGGAAGCATAAATCAGCAAGACATAACAATCATAAATATTTATGCACCAAACAATGGTGCATCCATGTATGTCAATCAGATCCTTCTCAATTTCAGGAATCAAATAGACCAAAACACAATAATACTCGGAGACTTTAACACTCCTCTCTCACCGCTGGACAGATCCTCCAAGCAAAAATTGAACAAAGAAACCATAGGACTCAATGACACAATCTCTAATTTGGACTTAACAGACATATATAGAATATTCCATCCATCAAAAAGCGAATACACTTTCTTCTCAGCAGCTCATGGGTCCTTCTCTAAAATAGACCATATGTTATGCCACAAGGCTACTCTTAGCAAATTAAAAAACATTGAGATACTACTTTGTATACTATCAGATCATAATGGAATGAAATTAGATATCAATGATAAAGTTAGAAACAGAAACTACTCCAAGACCTGGAGTATTGGTACCAAAATAGACAGGTCGATCAATGGTATAGAATAGAGGACACAGAGACAAACCCAAATAAATACAGGTATCTCATACTTGACAAAGGAGGCAAAAACATGCAATGGAGAAAAGAGAGCCTCTTCAACAAATGGTGCTGGGAAAACTGGAAATCCATATGCAACAAAATGAAACTAAACCCATATCTCTCACCCTGTACAAAACTCAACTCAAAATGGATCAAGGACCTAGAAATCAGACCAGAGACTCTGCACCTAATAGAAGAGAAAATAGGTCCAAACCTTCATCATGTTGGCCTAGGACCAGATTTCCTTAATATGACTCCCAAAGCACAAGAAATAAAAGCACGAATCAATGATTGGGATAGAGTCAAACTAAAAAGCTTTTTCTCAGCAAAGGAAACAATCAGCAATGTGAAGAGAGAGCCTTCAGAGTGGGAGAAAATCTTTGCCACACACACTTCAGATAGAGCACTAATCTCCAGAATCTACAAAGTACTCAAAAATCTTTACACCAAGAACATCAATAACCCAATCAATAAATGGGCCAAGGAAATGAACAGACACTTTACAGAGGAAGATCTACAAGCAATCAACAGATTTATGAAAAAATGTTCAACATCCCTCATTATAAGAGAAATGCAAATCAAAACCACCTTAAGATTTCATCTTACCCCAATTAGAATGGCTTTTATTAAGAACACAGGCAACAACAGGTGTTGGCGAGGATGTGGGGAAAAGGGTACACTCATACATTGCTGGTGGGAGTGCAAGTTGGTGCAGCCACTCTGGAAAGCAGTGTGGAGATTCCTTAGAAAACTTGGAATGGATCCACCATTTGGCCCTGATATCCCACTCCTTGGCCTACACCCAAAGGCCTTAAAATCAGATTACTACAGTGATGCAGCCACATCAATGTTCATAGCTGCTCAATTCACAATAGCTAGATTATGGAATAAACCTAGATGCCCTTCAGTAGATGAATGGATAAAGAAACTGTGGTATATATACACAATGGAATATTATTCAGCCATAAAGAAGAATAAAATTATGGCATTTGTAGGTAAATGGATGATGTTGGAGACTGTTATGCTAAGTGAGATCAGCCAATCCCAAAAATCCAAAGGCCGAATGGTCTCTCTGATAAATGAATGATGATGCATAATGCGGGGGGGAAGGGTGGCAAGAATGGAGGAAGGATAGATAGCATAGAGGGAAGGGGGGGTGGGGGCGGGGTGGGGGGTAAAAATAATAACAGAATGTGTGACAGATACCATTGCCCTGTGTACATGCATGAACGCACAGATGGTGTGACTCTACTATGTGTACAACCAGTGAAACAATAGCTGTACTCCATTTGTGTTCAATGAATCAATAAGTAAATAAAAAAAATAAATAAAAAATAATAATAAAAAGGAGTAGGGATGTGGCTTAGTGATCAACACCCCTGGGTTCAGTCCCTAGTACCCAAAATAAATGAATAACTAAATATCCATAAACCATACTGATATTAATAAATAATTGAATAAATTTAAAAGCTCATCCATGCAGTTGCAAATCCCATGATACCTTTTTTTAAAGTCTAAAAAGGATTCCATTGCTCATATTAGCCACAATTTCTTCATCCATTCAACCAATGGTGAACACTTAGGTTAATTATATATAGTGGCTACTGTGAATAGTGCTGCAATGGACATGGGAGTGAAGACACCTCCTTAATGCACTGATTTCATTTTCTTTGGATATATTCCCAATAGTGGGATTGCAGGATCAAATGGTAGTTCTATTTTTAATTTTTTGAGAAACCTCCATAGTGTTTTCCAAAATGGCTGTACTACACTAATTTACATTCTCACCAACCCTATGCAAGAATTCCCTTATCTCCAATCCTTGGCAATACTCATTACCTTTCATCTTTTTAATAATATGCATTCTATTGGGTCTGAGGTAATATCTCATTGTGGTTTTAATGTGCATTTCTCTGATTAGTGATGTTAAGCACTGTTTTGTATACTTGGTAGACATCTGCACATATTTTTTAAGAACAATTTATTTAGGTCCTTTTCTCATTTTAAAATATTTAATTAGTTTAAATAATTAAATCTTTTTCTTTCTTGTTTTGTTTTGTTTTGTTTTGTTTTGTTTTGTTTTGTTTTGTATGGGGGAATGAACCGAGGGACACTTTGCCCTTTTTATTTTTTATTTTGAGACAGGGTCTCTTTAAATTGCTGAGGTTGGCCTCCTTCAGGTCCTCTTGCCTCAGTCTCCCAGTCTCTAGGATTACAAGTGTGTACCACCACATCCAGCTAAATCATTCTTTAATCCATTTTGAATTAGTTTTTGTATATGATGTGGGAAGTGGGTTTCATTTCATCCTTCATGTTGGTACCTACTTTTCCCAACACCATTTATTGAAAAAACTCTTCTTTCCTCATTATGTGTTCTGGACACCTTAGTCAAAAATCAGTCAGTCATAAATACATGATTTATTTCTGGGCCCAATATTTTATTCCATTGGTCTGCTTTTATACTAACCCCATGATGTTTCAATTGCTATAGCTTTATAGTCTTTTTAGTCAGATAATGTGATATCTGAAGCATTTTTCTTTTTGCTCAAGATTACTTTGGCTATTTAGGGTCTCTGTGGTTCCATATGAATTTTGGGATAGTTTTTTCTATTTCTGAAAAAAAAAAAAAAGGTCCTTGAAATTTCAACAGAGATCACATTGAATCAGTGCATCACTTTGGGTAATATTGACATTTTAACAATATTTATTCTTTCAATTAATGAACATATCTTTACATTTATTTTGTCTTCTTATGTTTCTTTTATCAATGTTTTATAATTTCCAGTGTACAGGTCTTTCACCTCCAAGGTTAAATTTTTTTCTACTTTTTTCGTAACTATTGTGAATGGGATTATTTTCATGATTTGGTTTCAGATTTTTGCTGTTGTTGTTGAAGTATTAAAGTAATCCTGGTTTTTATATATTGATTTTGTATCCAGAAACTTTACTAAATTCCTTTATTCATTTTGATGACTTTTTGATAGAGTCCTTAGGATTTTCTATATATATGATCATGTCATCTGCAAACAGGACAACTTAATTTCTAATCTAATTTGGATCTCCTTTTCTTTTTTTTCTTTTTTTCTTTTTCTTTTTGTCTTATTTAAGTTAGCTGTGGGAGCTGTGGGTTTGTCATATATGGAATTTATTATGTTGAGGTAAATTCCTTTCATACCTAATATGTTGAGAGTTTTATCATAAAAGATGTTGAAATCTTGTCAAATGTTTTTCTAGTCTATTGAAATGATTTTTTTATCTTCATTCAAATAATGTGGCATGGCATGCTTACAGACTTGCGTATGTTAAACAAAACCTATATTTTTGGGATATTAAAGTTGATTGTGGAGAATGATCCTTTTAATGTGCTGTTGAATTTGGTTTGCTATTATTTCATTGAGGATCTTTGCATCTATCTTTATACAGGATATTGGCCTATAACTTTTATTATAGTATCCTTGTCTTCCTTTGGTATCAGGGAAATGGCTGGCCTCCTGAAATGAGTTTGGAAGTATTACTTCTTTTTTAATTTTTCAGAAGAGTTTGAAAAGGATTAGTATTAGTTGTTCTTTAAATGTGACAGAATTCATTAGTGAAATCATCAAATTCTGGAAATTTCTTTAATGGAAGTCTACTTATTGCTGACCAGATCTCTTTACTAGTTATTTGTCTGTTTGGATGTCCTATTTCTTCATAATTAGGTCTTAGTGTGTTGTATGTGTCTAGAAATTTACCCGTTTCTTCTAAGTGATCCAATATTTTTGGTGTACAATTGTTCATAATAGCCTCTGAGAATCCTTAGTATATCTGAGTTATCAGTTGTAGTGTCTCTTTTTTATTTGTGGCTTTATTTACTTGAGGCTTCTCTTTTTCTAGTGTAACTACAGGTTTGTCTGTTTATCTTTTCAGAAAGCAACTCTTACTTTTGGTTGATATTTCCTATTGTTTTCCTAATCTGTTTCATTTATTGCTTCTCTAATCTATGATTTCCTTCCCTCTATTAATTTTGAGCATTTTTTTCTTTTCTATTTTCTTTAAATGTTTCATTAGGTTTAGATTTTTTTTTTGACTGCTATAGACTTCCTTCATACAACTACTTTTGTTTCTTCCCATAAGTTTTGGTGTTAGGTGTGTCTCTTCTCATTGGACTCAAGATATTTTTTAATTTCTCAATTTTTTTCATTAATCCATTAGTTGTTCAAAACCATGTTACTAATTTTTGTGTGCTTGTGAATTTCCTGAAATTTCTCTTGTTAATTGATTTCTATTTGTATATCACTGTAACTGGAAAACGTAACCTGATTTCAGTCTTTTTATTCAATATCTATCTTATTTTTTGTCCTAACAGTGATTTATAATGAACAATGATCCATGTGCATTTGAGAATGGGTTTTCATTATTAGTGAAGAGAATCATCTATATATGTAGGTACATTTGGCTGTAATGTTTAAATGCAGTGCTTCCTTACTGAAGTTCTCTTGATCTGTTCATTGCTGTAAAGGGATATTAAAGTTCCCTGTGAATACTGAATCGTAGTCTGTCTTTCCCTTCAGATCTTTTAATATGTGCTTTATATATTTAGTACCTCCAGTGTTAATTGCATATATTTTTACCAGTATAACCTCTTGATGAGCTGACCCCTTCTCCAGTATCTCCTTTTATAATTTTTGAGTTAAAGTCTCTTTTAATCAATAAGCTTCTTTTGGTTTCCATTTGCACAGAGTATCTTTCCATTCCTTCACTTTCAGTTCATGCACACTTTTGGAAGTGAAGCAAGTCTCCTGTAGATAGCATATACCTGGATCTTGTTTTTTGTTGTTGTTGCTTTTTATTTTAATCCATTCAGTCATCCTGTGTCTTTTTTACTGGATAATTTAATCCACTTACATTCAAGGTAATAACTGATAGATAAAGAATTACTACTGCCATCTTGCTAATTTTTTCTGGCTCTTTTGGAGATTCCTTGCTCCTTTCCTTTCTATTGTCCTTTGTGATTAAGTGATTTTTTCTCTAGTTATGTACTTTGATTCCTTACTTTTGATCATTTGTATATAAACTACAGGCTTTTGCTTTGTGGTTCCCCTGAGGCATAGATGAAACATTTCATAGTTGTAACAGGTTAAATTTAATTCTGATCACTTAAAAACACTCAACACTTTTATCTGCCCCATTTAACACAAACTTTTGTATTTTGTATTCCTCAAAATTATTATAGCTGTTATTGAATCATTTTGTCTTTTAAGCTTCATATTTAAGATATGATTTATGCATTCCTTTTATAGTAGCAGGGTATTTAGGACTTGTATACTTACTTTTACAAGTGGATTTTATACCTTCATTTGTTTTTGTGTCACTAATTAGAGTGCTTTTCTTTCATATTGAAGAACTTCCATTAATCATTTCTTTAAAGACAGGTCTGGTGGTGATGAGTTCCCTCAGCTTTCATTAGCCTGGAAGACTTTATTAGTTCTGTATTTCTGGAGGATACCTTTGTCAGGTACAGTATTCCTGATTTGCAGTTTTCCCTCCACTGCTTTGAATACAGCATTTCAGTCTCTCCTGGACTATAAGGATTTTGCTGAGAAGTCTGCTGTACATTATTGAAACTACCCTATGTGTAATCTGCCTCTCTCTTTTTGCTACTTTCAGGAGCCCCTCTTTTGTCATTGAATCTGAACAGTTTGTTTATAATGTCTTGATGAATTCTTGTTTGGGTTGAATCTGACTGGAAACCTCTGACCTTCCTTTATCTGGATATCTATATCTGTTCCCAAATTTGGAAATCTTTCTGTTAGTATTTCTTTAAATAATGTTTTACTCCTTTGCATCTCTCTTCTCCAACTTTCAATTTTATTTATTTATTTTGGTACCAGGGATTGTAACTCAGGGGCACTCAACTACTGAGTCACATCCCCAGCCCTATTTTGTATTTTATTTAGAGACAGGATCTCACTGAGTTGTTAGCACCTTGCCTTTGCTGAGGCTGGCTTTGAACTGATAACCCTCCTGTCAGCCTCCCCAGCCACTGAGATTATAAGCATGTGCCACCACACCTAAACTTCTTTAACTCAAAAAAATTGGCTCTTTTGATGCTGTCCCATATATCCCAGAAGCTTTCTTCATTCCTTTTCAGTCTTTTTCTCTTTCTTCTTTGGCTATATATCTTTAAACAGTCTTGTTTCAAATTCATACTCTCTCTTCTGCTTGATTATGCCTGCTACTGATGTTCTCTACTGCATTTTTTTTTCATTTTATTCATTATATTTTTCAGTTCTGGCATTTTTGCTTAATTTTTAACAATTTCAATCTCTGCGAAACTTCTCATTTTGGTTGTTGCTTTACTAATTTCACTGAATTACTTCTCCGTATTTTCTTGAAGTTTGGTGAGTTTACTTATTTATTTTGAATCCTTTTTCAGGCAGTTTGCAACCATTTGTTTGGGGTCAGCTACTGGAAAAATGATTGTATTCTTCTGGTAGTGTTATACCTCCTTGGTATTTTGTGTTTCTTATTACCTTATGTTGATGTCTGTGCATCTGAAGAACTAGGGACTTGTTCCAGTCTTTGCAGACTGACTTCATATGGGAAACTCCTTCATCAGTCAGCCTGTCTTGGGCAGGCTGACCAGCATTGTCCAAGGGTAGGCTTACTGCTAAAGTATTTGGACAGGCTAGACTAGTAGTTGGGTCATCCAGTAGGTAGGCCTGGTTTAGAGTTCCATGGGATTGGGCCTGTATCCTCAGGGACAGATTTGCAACCTAGGACCTTAAGGGTAGATCAGAAGCTTTTATCCTTGAGGGATGGTCTGAAAACTGGATCCAAAGGGCTAACCTGACACATTGGGATGGGTGTGGAGCCTGAGTCTGCAGGAATCAGCAAGTTACTGGGATAAGTACCTGGGTCCACTTGGATAGACCTGGAACATCAGTCTATAGGAGCTGGCCAGGCACTGGGGTAAGGCCGAGGCCTGAATCCATGTTCTGGAGGGGTCTGCAGGGGTAGTCCTAGCACCTTATAAGTCAATGGCAGATGGCCTGTCACCAAGATTTGCTACAGCAGTCTTAACCACAGGGGCTGGCCTGGAGGAGGGGGTTACAGGGACTGGTCTGGCAATGGACAGATCTATGTCACAGGTGCTGGCCTAATATCAGCCCCAGGGACTGGCCTGTCAATAGATGCCTGTGTCCATAGTTAGTTTGGAGGCTGGATCCAGAAGTGCCAGCTTGATGTTTAGGTTTTCATGGGATCGGCCTAGTGCTGGAGTAGGCTTGAAGCAGAGCAGATATCCATAGAGGCCTGGTCAACAGGTACCAGCATAGCATCAGAATGGGCCCAGAAAGCTCAGTCTATTAACACCAGTGTGGAGTCTGGAACTATATGGCAAATTTTACTAGGGAGGCTGATATTAGAGTCTGAGGCATCATCTAGTACTCCCTTCCCTGTCCTTCCCCCAAAGGAAAGATCTCTGTCTTCACATTGTGTTCAATTGATTTGAGGGAGGGGCGACACAGGTAAAACTGTCCTTTCTACCCTCTTCAATGCAGATTTTCTTATTCTGTGGTATATCTAGTTGCTGTAATCTCTTACCTGGTTTCTTTAGCTCTTGTGAAGGAATTTTCATGCATGGATAGTTACACAAATTGATGTTTCTGTGGAAGAATGAACACTGATAAGTCCTATTCTGCCTTCTTGTTGACATCAGCCTAACCTTCAGTTCATTTTTGAAAAAAAAAAAAGGTTTTTATGTATCTGTGTACATATATAATGTACATGCATATATGTGTATGTGTATGTATATATTTTGTGTATATGTGTATGTGTATATATGTATATATGTATATTATATATACACATGTGCGTGTGTGTGTGTGTGAGTGTGTGTATCAGAGTACCCAGGGGTCATAGTTTCTCATTCCAGTCTGGGTTAACTGCCATATTCACTAGAGGTCATGATGGTCACCCACAGGCACAAAACAGAAACAAAATAGAGGACAAAATAAGAGCACAGCCTTTCAAATCCATCTTGTCTAGCCTCTTATTTTACAGCTAAGAAAGCAGAAGCAATGAAGTTAGGTGTCTTGCCCAAGGTCAAATGCATAAGTGGTGGGCCTAAAGTTGAGATTCAAGTCCAACTTCCTGGCTAATACTCTTTATGCTATATTATACTGATGCTCCCTCCCTTTTCCCTGTGTGCATAATACAAAGTCCTTCATAAACAAAGCACTTTAGCAACTTACATGCTCAAAACAAACAAACAAAAACAAACAAAAAAACCCAATCTTAGTATGCCTTCCTGTCTTCTTCCCAGATAAGATGTTCTCCCTAAGTTCTTGCAACAGAAAGCTAGAACCCAAGAAACCCAGAGCCTAAAAGGACTAACTCATCACTGCTTTCTATCTCCTGATCTTGTTTACATATGTTTGCAAAAGTTTTAATGGAATAAGAGAAAACGGGCACTTTAATTTCCCAATAAAATCTGTGCCACAGTATGAGTCATTGTTTTCTTTTTTTACACTAGCAAGGGTAAAGCCTTCTGGCTTTAATAACTAATCCTGCTGAATTCAATAAAAAGCACTTAATTTAATTTAATCCAAACCTTGATCAATGCCAGCTTCTCCTGGAATTTTATCTTTGTTTTAATTTGTGTTTCTATGTTCAGAAAAATAAGAGGCCAAGAGGAAAGGAACAGAAGTCAATTAGTTTGTAGGCTTGTTTCTAGACAAAGGACATGAAAATACAAGATTGACAGGTAAACTCTAAAATTCTAATGTTTCTGCCACACCAGACAATCTTTTCCTGGCAGAATTAATGTTTTCTTTAGTTCTGAATAAAGAAACTGAACAATTCCCAGCCCCATTTGGAAAGTGTTTTTTAAATAAAATATTCCAAAGTCCATTAGCATCAGATATCTAAGCTAGAATTATATTGCCTTTAATGTGTTAATAATCGAGAGATATGCTACTGTAAAATTAGATACAGAAAGTCTCTTGAAAGCCTAAGACTGTTTGAATACTAAAGCAGTCAGACTCATTGCTTGGGCTACTGGAATGGATACAAGGACTGAAATGGAAACCAAAAAAAGCAATCTTGCGAACAGTTAGATAAGCATTTCTTAAATGATCCCTTTATTGTTACAATAAAGTTCAGTCCTATATCTGATAACATGCACCATTTTAGAACTGCCGTTTACTATTAACACCACTTTCTTAATTTATACCTGAAAATTCCAACTGCCCTGTCAAGTATGAACCAAAAACTATAAGGAATTATGAAAAACTCCATTATGGTTCAATGATGTAATTTTCCAGTGCATAAGCTTTTAGAGCTCTTTTGAAGGCTCTTAGAAAACTAAGCATGAGGGCCAGTTTTGAATCTCTCCCACCCAGAGCAGAGTTGCTGGCAGCTGCATGGCTTGCTGTCACCCAGAAGCTCCAATTCATCAGCGGATCAGAGAAATGAGGCAGCCAGTCTGTTAAAGAATTCTAATCTTCAGCTCTTGTAGCATCTGGTTCTACATAGGGGTATGTTAACCCTGGGAGGCGACTTCAAGAGCACAGAAACTAGTAATTCATATACCTATGGATTTCATGAACCAGTAATATTTTAAAATATATATATTTGGAGCCGGGTGCAGTGGTGGTGCACAGCTGCAATCCCAGCAGGTCTGGAGGCTGAATCAAGAGGATCCCAAGTTCAAAGCCAGTCTCAGCAAAAGCAAGGTGCTAAGCAACTCAGTGAGACCCTGTCTCTAAATAAAATACAAAATAGGGCTGGGAATGTGGCTCAGTGGTTGAGTGTCCCTGAGTTCAATCCCTGGTACCTGCCCCCAAAATATAAATATATATATTTGGGGGAACACCAAAATAAGGTTGCTCATTTATTCCTAGTTATTTACTTTTGCAAAGTAAAGACATTTAAAATGGTAGCAATCATTAATTACCATAATCTTGTGACATTTTAACAACAACAACAACATGCAGGAAGGGCACAACCTTGAAACTTGAAAATTACATAAATTTAACCTCATTCTTATTTCATCCTAAATTGCTGAAAATTTCACAACAGACTAGCATTCTTTTATAGGCCATTGTTTGGGAACAAACAACTAGTTCAACTCTTTTACTTTATTAATAAAAACACTGACTTCCTGAGAGATGAAGAGACTAACATAAAGAAATCAAACTGACTGATGGCAGAGCTTAGACCAAAATCCAGATCTCTAAATTCTGTGTATGCCATCCATATAGATTATTTCATTGACTAAGAAACAATTCTTGATCTATGACTACACACTTACAGAAAAGTTAGGAAAAAGATCTTTCCTTAAGAACTGTAGAGTTAGAGGCTGGGGATATAGCTCAGTGGTGGAGTGTTTGCTTAGCATTTACAAGGCCCTGGGTTTGCAAAACAAAACAAAACAAAACAAAATGTACATTAAGATGAGGGATGAGGGTAGGGAGGTGGGTATAGATTTGGAGAACAGACAACTAATAACTCTAATTTAGAGACAAATGCAGTATGTAGAGAAATACAAACACTATGTCAGTCTCAGCACTTGCTGAAAGAGCCACTTGCAGCAGAGATCACTTCATGATCTCTATAGAAAAGTCTCATTTGAGCCGAGTCTTAAAGAAAAAAGGCAGTAAGGGCATTCATAACACAGATTTTGTGAGCAAAAATCAGTAGAAAATTAAGTCTAGCATCTAAAGGAATATCAAGTATTTGAATTTTGACAAAGCTAAAGAATAATCAGGAAAGAAAAAAATTAAAATTAAAATGATTGTTGGGCATTTCAGTGAATGCTGAATGTCAATATAAAAAGTTTACACTAGAGACAAACCCACATAAATAGAGGTATCTCATACTTGACAAAGGAGCCAAAAACATACAATGGAGAAAAGACAGCCTCTTCAACAAATGGTGCTGGGAAAATTGGAAATCCATATGCGGCAAAATGAAACTAAACCCATATCTCTCACCCTGTACAAAACTCAACTCAAAATGGATCAAGGACCTAGGAATTAGCCCAGAGACCCTGCACCTAATAGAAGAGAAAATAGGTCCAAATCTTCATCACGTTGGCCTAGGACCAGATTTCCTTAATTTCCAGATTTCCAGATTTCCAGATTTCCTTCTTGTGCTTTCCTTCCCAAAGCGCAAGAAATAAAAGCACGAATCAATGATTGGGATAGAGTCAAACTAAAAAGGTTTTTCTCAGCAAAGGAAACAATCAGCAATGTGAAGAGAGAGCCTTCAGAGTGGGAGAAAATCTTTGCTACACACACTTCAGATAGAGCACTCATCTCCAGAATCTACAAAGTACTCAAAAATCTTTACACCAAGAACACTAATAACCCAATCAAGAAATGGGCCAAGGAAATGAACAGACACTTTACAGAGGAAGATCTACAAGCAATCAACAGATTTATGAAAAAATGTTCAACATCCCTCGTTATAAGAGAAATGCAAATCAAAACCACCTTAAGATTTCATTTTACCCCAATTAGAATGGCTTTTATTAAGAACACAGGCAACAACAGGTGTTGGTGAGGATGTGGGGAAAAGGGTACACTCATACATTGCTGGTGGGAGTGCAAGTTGGTGCAGCCACTCTGGAAAGCAGTGTGGAGATTCCTTAGAAAACTTGGAATGGATCCACCATTTGACCCAGCTATCCCACTCCTTGGCCTATACCCAAAGGACTTAAAATCAGATTACTTCAGTGATGCAGCCACATCAATGTTCATAGCTGCTCAATTTACAATAGCAAGATTGTGGAACCAACCTAGATGTCCTTCAATAGATAAATGAATAAAGAAACTGTGGTATATATACACAATGGAATATTACTCGGCCATAAAGAAGAATAAAATTATGGCATTTGTAGGTAAATGGATGATGTTGGAGACTATTATGCTAAGTGAGATTAGCCAATCCCAAAAATCCAAAGGCCGATGGTCTCTCTGATAAGTAAATGATGATGCATAATGTGGGGTGGAATGATGGCAAGAATGGAGAAAGGATAGAGAGCATAGAGGGAAGGGAGGGGAGGGGTTGAAGTTGGGGGGTAAGAATAATAACAGAATGTGTGACAGACATCATTGCCCTGTGTACATGTATGAATGCACAGATGGGGTGACTCTACTTTGGGTACAACCAGAAAAACAATTGCTGTACTCCATTTGTGTTCAATGAAGCAAAAAATTAAATAAAAATAAAAAAATTTTAAAAAAAGGTTTACACTAATTCATTTCAACATTTAGTGTGCCTAAGGATCCCCTAAAAAATTATTAGAACACAGATTCTTAGGGCTATCTCCAAATATTCAGATCCAGTAGGTCTACGGTAGACCCTGGGAACTCATTTCTAATAAATTCCTAGGTGATACTAATGCTACCAATCTAGGGACTACACTCTGAATAGCACTGTAATGGTGAGTAAAATTTAGACAAGAATTTTAGCCAGTTGTGGCCACTGAAAATGTTTGGGCCAGGAAGTAGTACTATTTATTCACTTATTTTGAACTGAAAAGGGGAATTACCTACAGGCCAATTTTAGTAACAGACATTTAGAGTCCTTTTTTTTGTGACCACAACTGTTATCCAATAAAAAATAATCCAAAACTCAGTGAGATTTTTTAGGGAATGAGATTCTTTACTCAAAGAGGACATCAAATGAAAGTTGTCTGTAATTCAAAGAAACAAACAAAAACATAAACCAAACATTGTTTTGAAAAGCCAAAAGACCAGGAAGGAATCCAAATGTATTTATTGGCTACCTCTTTGAAAAATCTTTTACCATAAAACATTATAGAAGGTAAATAAAACCTACTTGGGAAGAAAACTGAACATGGAATCAGCCTGCTCAGAAATCTTCATCTTCCCTTAGAAGTAGTAATAATGTTAATAATAAACCTTCCCAAGCTTGGGAAAAAACAGGCTCATTAACTGCAATATTGCAGAAGAGGGAACAAACACAACTCCTATGATTCCAGAGACCAAAACTACCAAAAATGGGTAGAAATTTTAAAGAAACAATGCATAGCAAGGATAAGAACTCATTTTTAAAGGCATAATTTTCTAATTCAGTTCAAAGATGACAGCTGGGCACAGTGATACATGCCTATAATCCCAGCTATTTAGGAGGCTGAGGCAGGACTGCAAGTTCAATGGCAGCCTGGGCAATGGAGCAAAACCCCACATTAAAATAACACACACAAAAAAGACAAGGCAACTTCCTAGTATGGGAAACCACCCTAACCCCTAACCTGGAAATGCTTAAGCAAAGCCAGTCTAACAGTTTGGCAAGTTTACAACAAAGGGAAATCAAGAAAATCTCAGAGTAGATGGGCAGAGACTACTTCTAAAAAAGCCATCTACCTCTAAGAATCTAGACTTTCCATCCCCTGTCAGTCAAGAGTCAGCAAAAGATTAGTCAAATACTTGAGGATATAAACAAAGCCCTCATGAGGATGAGTCTTTTTTTTTTTTTAAGTTTTATTTCTGGAGACTACCAAAAACATGTTACACAAGTTAACATTTGACCTGAACTGAGAGGATGCTCAAAGTTTTGCCAGGCAAGGAAAAGATATTCAGAAGAGACAGCAGAAATAGGAAATTAATTTGAGAAGATACTCAATTCAATTTTAAATGTCAATTTTGGGGTTCATTTATATTGATCTTGTAACACTTTACATGTGAAATTTGAAAAATTGTTGATCTATAGTAAGATACATACTATAGATGATACATACTATAAGATGAAATTAAAAGAATGACTGTACAAAGGACTTTATACTATATTCAGTTGATGTCTTTCCTACAGAAACTGAAAGGTTTTGATTTTTTATTGGTTTTTACATTAAATTCACAAAAGTTCTCAATTCTTTGTAGCATCTGCATTATGAAGTACAACTGTGTATATTTAAAAGTAAAATAGCATTTTATACTTTTATAATATTACTTTGCTTTATACCTGTTCTTTTGTCACTTTCTCAAATGGCTTGCATATTGATGATGTTTATTATTTTTTGTTGGTTCTTTTTAGTTATATATGAAAATAAAATTTATTTTGACATAATTATAGAAGAATGGAATATAATTTGTTCTAGTTGAGTCCCCACTACTTCCCCTTCCCCTCCATTATTCCCACCCCCATTCCCTGCACTCTACTCTACTGATCTTTCTGTTATTTGCTTATAGTTTTTTTTTAAGGTAGTGTCTTGTGTGTGAACAAGATGGTGAGATTCACTGTAGTGTATTCATATAGGTACAGGGCAATGTTAGGTCAGATTCATTCCACTGTCTTTCCTTATCCCATCCTTCTTCCCTTCCCTTCACTCCCCTTTGTCAACTCCACTGATCTTTTTTCTATTCTTTTCTTTTTTTACACTCCTCCACCTTATTTTGGATTAGCTTCTGCATATCAGGAAAAATAATCTGACTTTTGACTTTTGAGGACTGGTTTATTTCATTTAGCATGATAGTCTCTAGGTTCATCCATTTACTGGCAAATGCCATAAAGTCATTTTTCTATATGGCTGAGTAATACTCCATTGTTTATATATACCTTGGTATCTTCATCCATTCTTCTGCTCAAAGGCATCTAGGTTGGTTGCATAGCTTAGCTATCAAATTGTGCTGCTATAAACATTGATAAGGCTGTGTCACTGTAGTATGCTGATTTTAAATCCTTTGAATATATGCTGAGGAGTGGGATAGCTGGGTCAAATGGTGGTTCCACTTCTAGTTTTTTGAGAAATCTCCATACTCCTTTCCAGAGTGTTTGCACCAATTTGCAGTCCCACCAATAATCTATGAGTATACCTTTATCCCCACAGAGGATGAGTCTTAATTACACAATTTCAGAATACTCATAACTAACTCAGCAACCATCAAGCTTAACTGAGTCACTATCAGGAGTTGAGAATCCAGACTCCTTAGAATAACCTTCTTCTTTCAATAGAATGCTATATTTTCATTGGATGTTCCTATAAAGTCACTCTGGTGTGTATTTCAATACATATTTTGAGCATTTACTTCTTGCCAGACACTGTGCTTAGGTGTTGTTCTGAAATATACACATTAGACATAAGTGAAAAGAAATACCTTTAAAATTAAGGTACCTAACTACACAATTGGAAGAGGACTTAATATGAATAAGAAGGAAAAGTAGTAGAAATAGGTACCTACTCTAAAGCTTCCCTGTTGAGGAATAGTTTCTCCCCCCAACAGTTCATGAAAACTCATAACTAGCAATCCTTTCTCCTGGTTCTTCTTTCTTGTGGTTCTTAAAGTTTTGGTAGAAGAGATCTATTAAGAAGCAAATATTGGGGCTGGGGTTGTGGCTCAGTGGCAGAGTGCTTGCCTGGCATGTGTGAGGCATTGGGTTTGATCCTCAGCACCACAAAAAAAGTAAATAAATAAAATAAACGTCTATCAACAACTAAAATATATTTTAAAAAAAAAGAAGTAAATATATTGCTGGGTGTGCTGGGACATGCCTGAAATCCTAGTGGCTTTGAAGGCTGAGACAGGAGGATCACAAGTTCAAGGCCAGCTTTAGCAACTTGACAAAGACCAGTTTCAAATTAAAAAACAAAACAGGATAAGGATGTAGTTCAGTGGTAAAGTGCCTCTGGGTTAAATCTCCAGAACAACAACAAAAAGAAGAAAAAGCGGTAGCAAATATTGAGCTGGAAGTGTAGCTCAGTGGTAGAGCATTTGCCTCACATGTACACAGTCCTGGGTTTGATCCCTGGCATGACTTAAAAAGAAGAAAGAAAGAAAATACCCCTTGGGAAGAGAAATAACTTAAAACTCTAGCAGCTTAATCACTTCCTCTCTTTGGATTTCAGTTTCTCCACCTGTAAAATAAGTAGTTTTGATGAGATGATGGTCCCCTCTTGCTATGAAAATCTACAACTTATTAGGCCTACAAGCTGGGAAATGGGAGCAGCTTATGGCTGGGCTTTCAAGGCTGCCTAAAAACAGAGGTTGGACTTATAAGCAGCCTAAAGTACTTACAGTGATCAAACTCTCTCCTAACCCTGAAGTTATAAGGAAAGATTTAAACATGCCTTCAAGTCTCATGGGCAAATCATTCCCTAAGAGCTGCAGGACAACCTTTGGCTAATAAAGATTAAACAAATAAATATAAAAAATGGTTCTATCCAACATCCTAAGAGGCCAATTTGCTGTTAATGGTGGTGTTTAGGCCCTAAAAGGGTATTAACTTACAGAATAGTAAAGTCTCCAAACACAGCCCAGAGCTTTAAAAGATGTACAGGTGCCAAAATTAAGGGCCAAATTACCAATCTGTTTTAAATGATGGTCTGGGAATGCTCAATATGACAAGGAAAATGTATGACAAATAATATCTTCAATACAAAGAAAAAGTTGTTTGAATTTATTAGAGGAAATGTGCTGCCTCTTGGGGGTTCTTTTTTGCCCACTCCCCAAAGTGGTAATTTTTCAAAATCAAATTGAAGACACAGTTAATGCAAAATGACCCTTTAAGCATAAAATAAGCTCATTTTTAACTAAAGCAGTTTCCATGTCAACATTTGCCAAAACCTTTGGGAACTTAGAAATCGCAAGGAAATGCACATTCCATTAGTATCAAAATTAGGTATTTCCATGATCCACTAAATTCTTCAGTACTCAACATGTGCAAAAGCTTTAGACCAGAGGAAAGCTGGCTGCCTCTCTACTCACCAGCAAGTTTAAAGAGTTGCACTGGCAGCCGGGCTGGATGACAGCAGAATGACTTCCTGTCAAGTAACCTCCATTCTCCAAGGTGACAGGAAATGGGTTTAAACACTGGTAATATCACTAATCAATTTGAGGGAGCACATGTTCCCAGTCTGCAATTGTAAAGTTTGGTTGCAATGTGTTAGCTGCTTGCTGGGCCATGTGATTCAGCATAATGACAGATGAAAGAAAGGGTCAGATTTACTAAGTGTTGAAGAGGTGTCATCAAGAGTTGCATATTACTTCAAGATGCACTCTGTATCAGAGGCATCTCACATATAGAAGTTGATTTCTCCTGCAGAATCCTTCATTTTCCCAATAGCCCTTTACAGAAATCCCCAAATTTGTTTCAACACATGAAGAATTGAACTTTTTCTTATTTCTCGTTAAGACTAAATGGTTGAGTTTAATGGTCTTACTTTTATATGATCCTACTCTAGTCTTTAAGATAAGTGCATGTATGCAGGTACTTTCATGCCTTGCCAAATTCATTTTGTCAAGTTAAAATAGCCAGATTTCTCAAAAATTCTTTCCAGTGCCTCAACTATCTTGAGGGTGGTTTCCCCCTTTGTCAAATACAATGACATTTTTATCCTTCAAAAAAAATAGTATTATTCAGTTTTACACTAAGGAGGGTATGGGGAGATATAACTTTCTCTTTATTTATATAACAATAAAGGACTTTAGTAATCCTCTCCCAGAGCCAAATCATATATAGATTCATTACTCTTCGTAACTTTTTTCAAATTATTTTTAAAGCACTTTCTCTGTTAGGCATTACACTAAGCAGTAACAATAGGGAATAGAACCACACATGGCCCCTGATCTCTTGGCAATATGTAATTAAATAATCAAATATTAACTAAATAATTATTCAAATGACTATATAATTCATACATTAAATGTTCAAAAATATTAAATAAATTAAGTAATTTTTCAATGAATGTATAGTCATTAATTAGGGATGAGTAAATAGACACAGAAAGGTAAAGTGACTTTCTAAGGTCCCAGAGGAAATCAATTACAGAAGACTGGACACCTGGCTCTCAGCCAAGCTCTTTTACTCTGCCAGTACATTTCTGTGTGCTTTCCCTGGACTGAAAAATGATTTGATTTTCTATTTCCAAAGTGGTCTGATAGCAGCTTCCCCACAGCAGGGCTTTCAAAGTTTTTTACCTCCTATCACAACTATAAAATATTTGCTTTTTGCTGAGTTATACCTGAGAGAGAGGCAGGGTGTGTTTATTTTTGTGTGTTTGTGTGTACTATTGGCTTAAAACAATGAATCAACAGCTTAAGGGTCAGGGGATTCAGAGGCCAAGGATATGACCTGGCAAACTAGAACAGTCATTTATGACAGAAAAGGATGATTGATGTCTTCAAGAGTAGAGTCAGGGTTCTCTTAAGCATTATCTCAAAAGTGAAGTTGTAGGACCAGGTAGTACCCTTCTTCCTCTATATATCTTGGAGGAGGCAGAAGTAAAGAACTCTCAGATACCTGATCCCGTCACTAAAAGCTTTACAGCTTCCTATAAAACTTTCTCCCGGAAATACAACTCACAACTCAGACTGCTGTCTCCACAGGAGGAAAGAAAGCTGTCCTCAATACTCAATCTACAAACTATATGCCTAATCAATATTTGCTGAATGCATAAATGATGTGGACAATAGCATCTTTGAACATTAGTAATAATAATTCCAGAGATCCTATTTTGTGACAGATAACACATTAAGGCTGTGAATACATTCTTGTACTTAATCACAATAACATTGTAAGATATCTAATATTATTACTTCCATTTCTTAGGTGAGGAAAAGGAAAGCTTTATTAAAGAGGTTTAATTACTTATCCAAGTTTATTCAGCTAACAAAAGACAAGAGCAAAGATTTAAACATAGGTCTGATTCACTTCAAATCTCATGTTCCTGATAACCATATTTATTGCTTCCTTACGGGTTTAGGCAGGGTAAGATGTACAACATCTCACTAAAAGGTCTGACTCTGAATTAATTTGTGCACTTTAAGCATAAAATAACAGGGAAAAACAATATAACAAAATGCAATGTCTTACATAATAACAGCAGATAAGGTAAGGTGCTTTTAAAAATCACTAATTAAGCGGCTCAGTGATATCTTCAATGTCGCATATATCCAATTTTTGTTGTGCTTTCCCTAGAGTGTTGACTTTTGTCCTCAGGCTTGTCCCTTAACAGCAGAATGCCCACAGCAATTGCAGACATCACCTACTCACACAATGTGTCTGGATGCAGAAAATGAACTGTTTATCCCCCTGCACATCTTTTAAAAGGAAAGAACCCATTCCCAGTAGCCTTCTTTTTTTTAGATTTTTTTGGCTATTTCCAAATCAATCATTGATAAAAATAATAGAACTAATTATGATTGACTTAAAGTGACCAAGGTCTACCTACCTAAGATTGGAAAGGTACAGGCATTCTCTGAAACACATAGCTGCTTGTTCCTGAGCAAAACAGATGGTTTTAGAAGAAAAGAAGGCAGGGTCAGGTGTGGTGGTGCACGCCTGTAATCCACGCCTGTAATCCACGTTGGCTTAGGAGGCTGAAGCAGGAGGATCGAGAGTTCAAAGTCAGTCTCATAAACTTAGTGAGGCTCTAAGCAACTCAGAAAGACCCTATTTCAAAATAAAATATAAAAAGGGGCTGGTGATATTGCTCAGTGGTTAAGCGCTCCTGGGTTCACTCCCTGGTACCAAAAATAGAAGGGCAGGAATGGCTGCTGGGTAGAAAACTAATAGTAACTGCCATATATCCTAACAAAATCATAAGTAAAACTAGAAACTGCATCAAGTAAGGCATTGCCTAACCACTGGCAAATAGTATTTGACAAATGTTTTCAAATCTAGTTATGTTCAAAGGCAAAGGAGTAATCATCTTCAATCTTCTAAGCTTTAGAAATAAGAGTATATTGTTAAAGCAATGAAAGTAAGCAATTTTCTACTCATCTGAAGTCAACGGAAGAAAATCATGGTTTCTCTATGAGTCTAGAGCCCCGACTCTAGGCAGAGAAAGAACTACACAGAGGTGGTTCTCCAGAACTCCCTGCCCATTAACAGAAGACAAAGAACTGCTTGTTGTAAATAGGGTCCAAGATGACACTTGAGTACATATTACTGTTTCAAGAGGTGGAAACCAATACTGCTACTAATCCTTAAAGGTTGTTGACCTGAGGTTACCATTTCATGTCTCTGATCCCAAATCCAGAGAATACTCAACCTGATTACTTTAATAATTATGTATGAATAGAGATATTTCCTCTCCCATTCTTCCACCTATCTTTTGGTGCAGATCAGACTATACTTCTGGCAGTCTTAATATCATTTCACAGAAATTTCCCTGAGTAAGTCTCTCTTTTCCACAAGTCCTGTCTAGCACCTAAAGGTGTTTTCTGAAAGATTTTCTGCTACCAGTGTACATAATCTTTTTCTTTAATTTATTAATTTTAATAGTTAATATTATAATTCCCTTACTATAACATGTCTGATAGCTAGCATAGAGGGAAGGGAGGGGTGGGGGCGGGTGGGGGGGAAAATTAATAACAGAGTGTGTGACAGATACCATTGCCCTGTGTACATGCATGAACGCACAGATGGTGTGACTCTACTTTGTGTACAACCAGTGAAACAATAGCTGTACTCCATTTGTGCTCAATGAATCAATAAGTAAATAAAAAAAAGCTACTTAAATAAAAAAAAGAAAGAAAAACTCAGCAGAGAGAGATATCATGACAAAATAATCAAAAAGAAATCTTGGAAATGAAGAACTCAGTAGGTCAAGTAAAAATATATTTAAAACCCTGAAGAACAGACCAGATAAATCAGAAAAAAAGAATATCTGAACTTGAAGACAGGTCTTTTGAAATATCCAAACCAGAACAAAAGGAAAAAGGAATAGCAGGAGCAAGAGGAAAACAAGAATTAAGACAGCCTCTGAGAGTCATGGAAAACCACTAAGTGGAAAAATATTCAAATTCTGGAGATTTCAGAAGGTGAAGGGAGGGCAATTTCAAGATGGTGGAATACAGCCGGTCACTTTCCTGGCTGCTCTGTGGCATGAAACCAAGAAAGCAGACAGGCAGCTTCTCTGCAAGGTGGGCAAATGAAAAAAGGGTGGGGGGGGGGCAAATCGGGGACCCAGGAAGTTGAATATAATAAAATAAGGAAGAAATCTCCAGTGCCAGAGCCACTTCCACAGCCAAAGGCACCAGCCAGAATGGTCCCTCTATGAGCACATTGGAGGGATAAGAAAAGTACAGAAACCAGCATTTTGGGGAGGACTGAGGCATGTTAGGATACAGAGAGATTAGAGATCAAAGACACTGCCTGACTCAACTGAAAGGCATGCTGCATGAAAGGCTTGAACATGAAAGAAATCGCATCTCTCCTGGTGGTGTGCTGAGGACAGAGGAAGAAACAATTTTGCAGCCATGGTGTGGGAGCGGGAGCTGAGAGAGCAGAGTCCTGGCAAACCCAAGTCTGGCCCAAAATACAGGCCTGGAAAACCCACATTACCCCACATAGAGTATGCCTAAGTGACCAGCAGAAAACTAAATGTGGAGAGAAAATTAAACAGGGGACAACTGGTCACAGAAATCCACCAGGCTCTCCCTCTCCTTCTCTAATTCAACTGCTTGCAGGCTGACTGGGAGAGGGAGGACTGGCTGGGAGAGAGGCACCTGGCCAAGAATTCAAAAGGGCAGGGATGGGAGAAACTGAGTTTGCATACTGAAATCTGGGGTCTGCAGGTGACATTGTGGACTAAGAATTGGCCCACATCAGTGGCACTCAGGGGAGATCCTGGAGTGCAATCTTCCAGAGTGGGCCAGCAATTGCTGGGCACTAGAGGTGTATTGATTTAGAATCTCCAGACGAAATGGTATCCAGCAAAGACCCTGGCATAAACCCCTAAGCATATACACCCCTTCAGGAGTTCTGTCTACAGAATTACCTCTCTCACCCTAGCAACCCAACCCTGAGGTTGGAGTAAGCATCATACTACAAACCAACCCACCTAACTGCTGAGAGGAAGTCTGAACTCCAACGGAAACAATTTTTTAAACTTTTCATCAAGATCTATTTTTTTTCTTTTTTCAACTCTCTGCTTAATTCTGAGCTTAATTAACAGTTCATGGACATTTATACATATTCATATTTGGGTTTTTTTCTTTTCTCATTTCCAGCATTTTTGAAACCAGTTATTTTTCATGCATCAGCTTTTTTAGGAAGTTTGATTAGGATATTTCAGTTTTGTTTTAAATTTTTTTCTTACTTTTTTAATTTTTGCATTATATATATTTTCTCTCAATTATCTGTTTCCCTTCAATCTCTTTTCTTCTGCTAACGGTCAATCTCTATTGTTCTTTCACTCTTCCTTTAATTTTTTACTTCTATCCTCTCTCCTCCTTCCTCAAAATCATGACAACCTACATCACTTCTGTTTTCTTCCTGTCCACCATTTGAAATTACAAACCATTTTGCAAACTTACTGTTTTCATTGGACACAATGACTGATCATATAATTTCTATTTATTGTGACAACACTGTAGATGTCATAGCAGGAACTATTAGGTTTAATGCTATGGGTTGTTGTTATTGCCTCCCCCTAGATGGTGAGGTACTGGAAACCTTCAAGGATGCTGTAAGTCTACAGGGTAGAAATTTTTCTGCTTCAGATCCATACACTTAAATGGGTAGACACACAAATAACATGAAATAACAAGGGAACAAATTCCTCCAAACAAACCAAGATACTTCAATAACAGAATTCATCACACTACAGTGGAAACATGTCAAAGAAGAAGATTAGTGTGGGCCCTGTCCCCTGGAAGGAGGCCTATATGGCATTCTGTACAACACAGAGGCACCAGCCAGGATCCTTGGGGACTAGGGCCCCATTGTCTGTCCTGTGTTCTGTGAACAGGATGTTTTTCTGTGCTCGGTAAAACAGTTCTTCTGTGGCTTGTGAGCCTGTCATCTCCTGGGTTCACAGAATTGTTTGTTACTTTCTGTTACCGACTGATAACGTGCTAAATAGGCTAGTAACTGCTTATGCAAGGCTAGGCCTTTGAGATATATGACTAGCTTAACTGCAAGCATATAAAAGACACTGTTAAACACAGTAAAGACAGAAGTAGCTTCCTTGTGACAAGTGCTACATTTCCCCCAAATAAAGCTCTTCTCCTCAGATCTTTGTGCAGAAGCTAAGTTTCCTTTTCTCATGCTTCTCTGACGTTGGTGACAGGTTTTGTCCAACACAAGGTGATCCTCCAGTGTTGCTGACAGGATTTGTACAACACAGCCAGAGACCCTCCAGTGTTGCAAACAACAATCATGCAACAGATTAGAATGTACATAGCTAAACTAATCTGTGAGATAAAGAAGATGTAAGGAGTGATAAGAGAGAAAATACAGGAAATAAAAGACCACTTCAATATAGAGATAGATTCTGAAAAAAAAAGGACAGAAATCCTCAAAATGAATAAATCAGTAAACCAAATTAGAAATTCAATGGAAAGCATTACCAACAGACCAGACCACTTGGAAGGCAGAGTATCAGGCAATTAAGACAAAATAAATAATCTTGAAAATAAAGTTGACCATGGAGAAAAGATATTAAGAGACCATGAACAGAAATTCCAAGAAATGTGGGATAACATGAAAAGACCATATTTAAGATTTACTGTGATAGATGAAAGCTCAGAGATACAAACCAAAGGAATGTACAATCTTTTCAATGAAACAACATCAGAAAATTTCCAAAACATAAAGAATGAAATGGAAAACCAGATACAGGAGGCTTATATGACTCCAAACATACAAAATTACAGCAGACCCACACCAAGGCACATTATTATAAAAATGCCTAACATACAGAATAGTGATAGGATTTTAAAGGCTGACAGTGAAAAAAGGTCACAATTAGAGGAAAACCAATCTGGATCTCAGCTGATTTCTAAACCCAGACCCTCAAAGCTAGGAGATTTGGATTAACATATATCAAGCTCCAAAAAGAAATGGGTGCCAACCAATAATACTACACCCAGCAAAATTAAGCTTCAAAATGACAATGAAATAAAAACTTTCCATGACAAACAAAAGTTAAAAAAATTGCTACTAGAAAGCCTGCTCTGCAATATACACAATAAAATATTTCATGAGAAGAAATGAAAAATAAAAGTGAAAATCAGCAAAGGGAGGAACAATACTAGAAGAATAGTCAATCAAAGGATAAATTACTTCAGATTAAAAACCAGATAAATCAAAACGACAGGGAATACAATTATATCTCAATAACAATATTGAATGTAAATGGCATAAACTCATTACTCAAAAGACACAGAGTGGCCAATTGGATTAAAAAACAAGACTCAACAATATGATGTCCCCAAGAGACTCACCTCATGGGCAAAGACATCCACAGACTAAAGGAAAAGGATGGAGGAAAACATATTCACATGGATCTATCAGATAAAGTAGACTTCAAGCCAAAGTTAATCAGAAGGGAAAAAGAAGGTCAGTCCCTAATGCTTAAGAGAATTATACATCAACAAGACATAACAATTGTAAATATTTAGCACCAGGGCTGGGGTTGAGCGCTTGCCTAATATGTGTGGGGCACTGGGTTCAATACTTGGCACTGCATATAAATAGATAAATAAAATAAAGGTACATCAACATTTGAAAAAAAAATTTAAAAATTTATGCATCAAACAGTAGAGCATCTATGTACATCAAACAAACCTTTCTCAATATCCAGAATCAAATAAATCACAACACAATAACACTGGGTAACTCTGATTCACCTCTCTCTAAATACTGGATAGATTCTTCAAAAGAAAACTAAATGAAAAAGCTATAGAATTAAAAAATACAATCAATAATTGAGATGTTGAGACAGACATCATCACCCTATGTACATGTATGATTACATGAATGGTATGAATCTACATCATGCACAACCATAGAAATGAAAAGTTGTACCCCATTTGTGTACAATGAATCAAAATGTAGTCTGTAAAAAATAAAAAAATTTAGATCTAATGGACAAATATGAAATATTTCATCCATCAATGACTGAATATGTTTTCTTCTCAGTAGCACATGAATTCTTCTCTAAAATAGACCATATCTTATGCCACAAAGCAACCCTTAGAAAATACAAAAAAAATAGAGATAATACCTTGCATTCTATCAGATCATAATGGAATAAAATTAGAAATCAACAATAAAATAAAAAATAGAAGCTACTCTAATACCTGGAGACCAAATAGTATGTTAATGAATGATGAATGGATAGCAGAAGAAATCAGGGATGAAATTAAAAAATACTTAAGGGTAAATGAGAACAGCAAGATGACATATCAAAATCTCTGGGATGCTATGAAAGCAATACTAAAGGGAAAGTCCATTGCATTGAGTTCTTTCATTATAAGAACAGAAAATCACCAAACGATATTACATTTCAAATCAACACCAAAAGCAGTAGTAGACAGGATATAATTAAATTCAGAGCTGAAATCAATGAAATTGAAACAAAAGAAACAATCCAAAAAAATGAAAAAACAAAAAGTTGATTCTTTGAAAAAATAAATGAAAATTGATAAACCCTTAGCCATGCTAATGAAGACACAGAGAAAACTCGTGCTGAAAAAGAAAATATCATGATGGACAGTTTTGAAATATAGAAGATGATTAGGCACAATTTTGAAAATTTGTACTCCAACAAAATAGAAAATCTTGAAGGCACAGACAAATTTCTAGAGGTCATAGAAAATTAAACAGGTCAATTCCAAGCAATGAAATTGAAAACACCAACAAAAGTCTACCAACAAAGAAAAGCCCAGGACCAGATGGATTCTCAGTCAAGCTCTACAAGACCTTCAAAGAACAACTAACACCAATCCTCCTCAAATTATTCCAATAAATAAAAAGGAGGGAACCCTTCCAAACTCATTCTATGAACCTAGTATCCCCCTGATACTCAAACCAGACAAAGACACATGAAGGAAAGAAAATTTCAGGCCAATATCCCTGATGAACATAGGTGTAAAAATCCTTAATAAAATGCTGGCAAACCACATACAAAAACATATTAAAAAGATAGTGCACCATGATCAAGTGGGGTTCATCCCAGGGACTCAAGGTTGGTTCAACATATGGAAGTCAATAAACATAATTCATCACATCAATATGCTTAAAGACAAGAATCATATGATTATCTCAATAGATGCAGAAAAAACATTTGACAAAATACAGCATCCATTCATTTTCAAAACACTAGAAAAACTAGGAATAGTAGGAACATACCTCAACATTGTAAAAGCTATATGTGCTAAATCCAATGCCAACATCATTCTCAATGGAGAAAAATTGAAAGCATTCCCTCTAAAAACTGGAATAAGACAAGGACGCCCTCTTTCACCACTTCTATTCAACATAGTCTTGGAAACTCTAGATAAAACGAGTAGAAGAAAGCAATTAAAGGAAACAAATAGGAAAAGAAGAACTCAAACTATCCCTATTTGCTGATGACATGATTCTATATTTAGAAGACTCCTCCCCAAAAAAAACTCCACTAGAAAACTGGTAGAATTCATAAATGAATTTATCAAAGTAGCATGATATAAAATTAACATCCTTAAATCAATTGTGTACATATACATCAGTGATGAATCAACTGAAAGAGAAATTAAGAAAACTATCCTATTCACATAGCCTCAAAAAAATAAATAAAATTTTTGGGAATCAATCCTCTACAATGAAAACTACAGAGCACTAAAGAAAGACATTAAAGAGGACCTTAGAAGATGGAAAGATCTCCCATGCTGACTGGTTTTCATTGCTTTAAGTTTTCAACAGATTGATATGATGTGTTTGGTGCAGATTTCTTTGAGTTAATTCTGTTCAGGTTTCTCTCAGCTTTATGAATCTGCAGGTTTATGATAAGGTTCAGACACTAGTACTATAAATATTTGTTTACATTGTACTTTTGCTCCTCCCCTATTGTGACTCCAATAACACAAATATTAGATGTTTTTATATTGACCCCCATTCCTAAGGTTCTTTAAATTATTTTCCAATCCTTTTTACTCGATTGTTTGGATTGGACAGTTTCCCTTGATTTATCTTAACAGTCACTGACACATTTGTCATCTCCTCTCACTAGTAAGCTTCAACAGTATGTTTTTAGATTTTCAATTATTGTATTTTTCATTTCTTAAATATTTTATTTGCTTCTACTTTATATTTACATTTCTTAACTTTCAACAGTCTACATTTCCATTTGTTTTAAGAATGTTCACTTTACTTGCTACCTTAGAGTCTTTACCAAATAATTGCAACATCTGTTCACATCTTGTCATTTCCATTTATTGATTTTTTTCCAACACAAGATGAGATTGTATTAGTAATTTGTATGCCATGTAATTTTGGATAATATCCTGGAAATTTTAAATAGTATGAACATTCTGGATCTTGTTTAATCTTATGGAGAATATTGATATTTTGGTTTTAGTAGACAATCTACAAAAGTGAGTTAAGGTCATCAGTTCAAACCAGCTCTCCTTTATTAGGGCTTCAGTGACAGATCTGCATTCAAAGCATTTAAGTGCTATTTTAATATTTCTGTGTTGCAGCCCCAACACGTGGCACTGGATGAATAGTCTATCTCTTAGTTGGATTAGATGAATCAGTAATCTATCTCTTTATTGGATTCTTGAAGCCTTTCGTATAGTGTTTAGAATAAGATCTATGCATGCTCAGCTCATAAATGAGTCCTGGAGTGCTTAAACAACTCAGCCACTTTCATGGGCTCCTTCCTCTTATAATCAGTTTGATTCTTTCAAAGCTTGTTTTTTTGGTTTTAACAAGCATCAGAGCAATCTTTGGTCTAATAATGATTTTCCCCACCAATGAAGTAACATCCTTCTGAGTCTTATCCCATGTTTCATTAATTATGAGATTTTTAACTCTAGTTGGTGAGAATATAAACTAGCAATTACTATTACTATTTTAAACCCTGCAGATTTTTCCCTCTGCTTCTTTGGGAGGAAATCCCCTGGTCTCACACAGTTTATCACACAAACATACTGGTCAGTAATTAGATAAAGACACAATGGAGACCCTTTAAAGATCTCTGAAACCTCCCTTCCCCCGCACCTTTGAACATAGCTACCTTGGTTTCCCTGGTCTTCTAGAGTCATTTTTTTCACCTTAGGAGAACCAGTGGACTAAACCTTGTTTTTTGCTCCCTGCACTGAAATCTAAACTCTCAAAACAGTAAGCTAGCACAACTGTAGAGTTTACGTCATTTGTTATCCCTCTGTCATAGATTATTATCCATGGTATTACATGATGTGCTATGTCTTCAAAACCACTATTTCATGTATTTTGCCTGGTTTTGTAGATGCTTCAGGTAATTTCTGGCATTATAGATATTACTCCATCTTGGTTAGAAGCAAAAGTCTCCCATCTCTTTTCATACAAATCTCCAAATTCTAATGAGAAATGGCAATATGTAGATGGAGATCAAGAATAACACTTAAATGAATTAGACATCCAGATAATGTGGATTCTAAAGTACAATGTAACAGGAAAAAAAGGTGAAGTTACAAAGGAAAGTAGAAGTAAGTAAAATATGGTAGCTGAGATCAACAAAGATTTGGGAAGAAAAGAAGTTAAGGGCATGAACGTTCAATAAAAAAATGATAGATCAATGATCTGGAAAAGATCACTGATTGTTCAGTGAGGACAGGAATTTTGCACTAGTCACTGATATATGGGTAAGACATTGTTCTGAATGCTCAACAAACATTGGTGTTGATGACTTAATGAATGAACACAGGTGATGCCAATCCCTTGTTTCCATGAATAAATGGAAATGTGGGTGTGAAAGTTATATGGGAAAGTCCCATCTGGTTTCATTTGGAAGTCAGTTCTTGCTGTTCAGAAGCTGAAGGGAGAAACAGAAATGTGTTTAGTAAGAAAGAATTTGTCCATAGTACAATAAGAAACACTGGAAGAATCTTCATTTTTTTCCTCAGCATCCCAAGACTTAAGAGAGAAAAGTAATTTCTGAGATGTCTTTCAATTATACAATGAGCTCAGAACAGGTACATTTAAAATTTTTCATTCTTTGCTCTAAGTTGACTAAGGAGACTGATGTACTGTTTTCCTCTATACAGTCCACAGCTTTTATACTTCAATATGAAATACTAAAACTGGCATGTTAAAAATAAAATATATTAATAAAAACAAAAGGCATGTATCTGAACACTAAAACCAAGGTGCCAAAATATTTTCAAATGTGAAAATTTTTCTGTGTGATGGCCCATGTCAATAGTCCTAGTTTTTCTACTGCAATATTAATCTCATATAACTCCATGTAAAATCTCTTGAGAACCTGAAATTTATACAAGGTCCTAAAGGAATGAAAAAAAAATAATTCAGAAGTTTCCTCTCCAAGAATATATAAATACTCAAATTTCCTAATACATGGCACAGTCCTCTCCATTAAACAGACATATTCCTTCCTATTCAGAGAAAATAAGATGTTTAATGTAAGGAGATAGAATTTGAACTGGGACTTGAAAAATGCTTGGACCATCAGTACGCTAAGAAGGAGGTAGGATGGGAGAATCATGGAAACCTATAGAAACCAGAAAATAACTAGTTTTGATGATATCTGGATTTATTCACAATGCAATATTGAGAAACATGGCAGGTAAGGTTATAGAAGTTCTACAATTCAATGATGAACAGTTTTAAGCTAAGTCAGTAGTCTATCCAAAAATGACATATTAGCAATGAAAAGGGAATTAGCTCAGCACTTTTTAGGCTTATGTAGAAAATGCCAAGAGATCAAATAGGGCAAGCTATTATTGACTTTTGTTCCTTGGATTTCCACTATCTTATTAAATGTAAGAGCAATGACACCATTCACAAAATATTCACAAATCAATCTAGGTTTCTACATTTCGTTTGAATGAATCACAGCACATATATCTCACTCAAGTATAAGCACAAAAATCTTAATCTCCACTTTCCACATCATAAATATGAAATTTTAGAAGTGTTTCTCATAGATACTCCTAAATGTTTGGAGGACATCTGTAAGAAAGTGAGAAACAGCTGTTATATCTAGGTTCAGCATACACATATTTGCACATAGGGCAATGTTTAGAAAAGGTCTTCAACTCTTTTTTTTTAATTTATTTTTTTTACAGAGAAGAATGGTCTCCAACTCTTGAGATCACGAGGTGCCTTCTGATCACCTACTGCTTGAGGAAATAGAGAAAAACATCTTCACATATGAAGGTACTGGTTCATAAAAGTAGAAAATCACACTACTATTCATTAAATAAGAATCAATCATTTTCAAAGTGAATTCCATGGAACTCTAAGGATTTCACTGAAATACTTCAGAATCCTCATATACAATCTCCTTCTCTATTCCCTTTCAAGTTCATGTTATCAATTTTAATATTTATTTGTGCTTCTGATATTGCAATTTTTTAAAAAAATCAAGAGTAGATGAAAAGTTGATATAGAAGAATTATCTAGATACTTGTATTGATTTTTTACTGCTGTTATAACAAATTACCACAAATTTAGTGGCTTGAACAAACTTTTCATTTTACATTAATGGAAACAAGAAATGTGAAGTGAGTCCTGCTGGACTAAAATTTATGGTGATGGCTTCAGTCCTTTCTGGAACCCCTAAAAAAGAATCAATTTCCTTCCCTTTTTCAGCATCTAGAAGCTTTTTACAAACCTTGGCCCATCACTTCCTTTCTTCATCTTCAAAGCCAGCAGATTCAAGTCCTTTTCACAAAACATATAATCTCTCTAATTGACACTTTTGCTTTGGTCTTCCATTTTTAAGGATCCTTTTGATTACATTGTGTCTACCCAGATGATCCAAAACAATCCCTTTATTTTATGATCACCTAATTAAAAACCTTAATTCATTCACAATCTAAATTCCCCTATGCTGTGTAAGATGACATATTTACAGTTTCTAGGGATTAAGGCATGAATATCCTGGGGAGGGGTCATTATTTAACACTTGAGTTTCAAAAAGACATGTTAGAAAACAATAGACATATAGACATGGAGTATGAATTTGATTAAATACACATATTGCATCTACATGAACAGTAAAAGGTCTAGAGAAGTGCAAAATATTATTAATAGGTAGTAGAATGGTGTTTTCTATTTCCTTTTTGGAGGGTTAAATGTATTTGCTAATTTTTCTTCAACAATTTTTTATTCCTTTTAAATAAAATATTATTTCAACTTTAAAATCCCAAGTATTGATAAATATTTCAACAAAAAAACATATAGATGATAAGTAAGTACATGATAAGGCAACATCTTTAGTCATGAGGGATATGCAAAATAAAACAATGACATATCACTACATACCTATTTTAAAAACTTAAAAGAACTGACAATAGAAAGGTCTAACAGGGATGCAGAGTAAATGGAAATATCAAACACTGCAGGTAGAAAGGCAAACAGTATAATCAGTTTAGAAAATAAACAGTTTCCTGTATAGTTAAAAATGCACTTACCATTTGACCCATAAATCCTACTCTAACTGAATCAAATGCCAATGAATTTTTAAATATTCACTAATATATCTATATGGCATGATTATAGCAAATTTCTTCACAATTGCCCCAATGAAATGATCTGAATACTCTTCAATAGATAAATGAATAAACAAATTATGATACTTCCATACAATACAACATTATTCAGCAATTAAAAGGAACAAACTATGATTCATGCAACAGCCTGGATAAATCATAAATGCATGTTGTTGAGTGAAAGAAACCAGATCCAAAAGGCTATATAATTGCGTGATTCTATTTATATGACATTCTGGAAAAAGTCAAACTATAGGAGTAAAAAAACAGATCCGTAATTGCAGGGGTTAAGGGTGGAAGAAGGATTAACTATAAACAGGCACCATGAGGGAATTTAGTGGGTAAAGGAACTATGCTGAATTGTGTTGTGATGGGGGAATTCATGACTGTATGCATTCATCATCAAAATCCATAAAATTGTATACCATCAAGAGTAAATTTTATTGATTCCAAGCTTTAAAAAAATTAACCAGGATGTCAGAGGAAGATAGAATGCAAAATGTGACAAATACTCCAAGGATATTATATGTCTATGTGTGTGTATTTTTGTGCACACAAATGTAATACACAAATAAACATAGATATGAGTGTAGTGTGTATGTATGTGTGTGCGTATTTGTGTGTTAGTGGGCAGACACACATTTCCTAGCTTTGTTCAGTGAAAGGACTAGAAGCAGTGACACCCCAGTAGCAATGAACACACCTAACATCCAGTTAGTGGTCTCTAAATACTATTTTTCAATCAAAGAAACCAGGGGGTCTTTAGAACAATATACTGTAGGTAATTCCAAAGAAATGAAAGTAGGGGAAATACAGATGAGCCTGGAGCATCTCGTGTTGCTCAAAACAAAAATAATATGACATGTCAAAAGGATGCCAGAGTCATCCTAAAGGAGCTCCAAATAATCGAAGCAGGGGCAATTTGAGAAATAATAATAATAATATTGAATGATAATCTAAAGAATAAAGGGAAAGGCAGAAAGTTCAATGAAACAGTCTCTGAAAGTTGTGGAATCAAGCAGTATTAGTATTAATTAGTATTAACACTAATTAATTAGTATTAATGCTAGGAGTAACAGAAAAGGCAAGAGGCCAGCTCTTTGATCCAACTATCTCACATTAAACTTGGCCAAAATAAAACAACCTGAGTTAGGGCCATATGTTTACTTATCCTTAATTTTTCTTCAAAGATGATTTTCAGGCATAAATGTCTCCATACCTTAAAATCCATGTACTAGATCTAACTGCTGTTGACTTTTTAATATGTATAATTCCATAATTTTTTGCTATGATTATTCAGGTAGATTATAGATTATATACACACATCTGTATACACATAGATCTCCATAAAAATAATTTTTCTTTTTCTAAAAATTGGGTAATATATACAGATATTTCTCCAAACTTCCATTTTTTTAATTTTCAAGTATATCATAGGCCTCTTTCCATATCAGCATAAAGAGTTCTACCACATTCTTTTTAACAGTTATACTTATTTCAACTGAATGGATGTACAAATTTATATAATCATTCCTCTATTAATGCACATATAATTATTTCTAGTATTTGTTATCTGGTTAGTATTTCTATAAGATAGAGTCCTAGATTAAGGATTATTAAGAGTATGCCTCTTAATATTTTATGCCAATTCATATTCCTACCAGAAGTATGCATTTTTACACATCCTTACCCATATTTTGCCTTCCACATTTGCATGCATTTTCTTCTAATCTGTTATTCATTCTTTATAAACATCTTATAAAACAGTTTTATGTAGTCAAATCTGCTACTCATTTCATTCATTATTTTTAAGTTTTATGATGTGCATATTTATATCACAAGTTTAAAAATATTCTTCCACATTTTTATTACATTTCTTTAATTAGAAGAGCAGTTCTATTCAGAGTTTAAACTATCTGGAATTTTTGTGTGTGATGTGAAGTAGAAAATAAAAGCTGCATAATCAAATATTCAGCACCTAGCTTTCCTCATGGATCTGAAATGTCATAACCCTATTTTTTAATAAATTAAATCCCCATATATGCTTTTCCAGAATCTATGCCACTGCCACTGCCAGATTCACTGCCACTTGATCTTATGTATTCCAGTATTTTTAAAGCATTTGCATTTTATTTTTTAAAATTTTCTAGCTGTTCTCACATATTTGTTTTTAAAAATTAACTTTAAAATCAGCTTGCCAAATTTCATTCCCCAAAACTTCTTGGGGATTCAGACTGAATTGTATTATTAATGGTGGGACAACTAAGTGTATTTCACCTGATATAATGAAAGATGAAATACATAGCACTTGGGAATAAATTACAGTTTTCCTCACTAGGAATATGGTATGCTGCTCTATTTGTTCAGATCTAGTTTAAGGAGATTCAGTTTTCCTATCTCGTTGTTTAAATTTCATGTCTTTCTGGTTAAATTTATTTCAATTTTAGACAAACAATTTGAATCACCCAAGCAAGAAAAACATTATATATAAAGGAATGAAGTCATAGATCTTCTCTATAATACCAAATGCAAGGAAACTGCAAATTATAGAATTTAAGGGTAAAAAACTATGACCACAATGCTTTTTAACAAACCAAGTTGTTGTTCTTACACAAAGACAACAGCATGGCTGCAAACATGGCTGAAAGGGGAGAAAAGAGTACTTTTCAGGATATAAAAATATCTTGGTGGTTGTAGTTACATGACTATTAACTATACTATAATTTTTCAATATTATTCTTGCTCCATGTAAAGAACATCTAAATGAATCTGATTTATAACATAACATTTAAAAATACATATAACCTTTTAACCAGACATCCCACTTAAGAAATCGACAAAAATAAATGTATCAGTAAACAAGGAAATACATATACATTCATGTATGTATATATGCATATGAATGGTTTACAGTGTCAAATTTTAAAATATAATACAAATAATAATCCTTGGTATTTATACTGAAAAAATATTTTGTCAATAGTTTGACCATAAAAAGTTTTAAAAATAGTGTAGCTACAATTGACTATTACTTTAAAATCTATATGACCAAATACCCTCATTACAAAATTTAATCTCTTCAAAGTCCTAACTTGTTATACTGCTAACTTTTTGAGCTAGATAACAAGGTGTGCATTTTACTTGCATTATCTAATCTAAATCTAGCAACAACCTTCTGCAGTTAGCTACTACTATTATCCTCATTTTGCACACAAGTAAATCAATTCTAAAAAAGTTAAGTCACTCATCCGTAACCACATAGCTAAAAAATAAGAGAGCCAGGATTTGAACCTAGTCTAATTCAGGAATGCACACACTTAGTTATCACACTATACTCTTCTAAATTGATTCTGTGCCATAATTTTCAAACTCTGAAGAAAAAGAACCATTCCAAAACCAGCCCACTGAACAAGCAGTCTTGAGAGATAATAAGACAATATCATAACTTGTCTTCCATATCCCTTCCAAATATATTTCATTGGGCAAGCATTTCCTATGTCCTGGAAAGAATCTTGGGATGTTTCATGGATTTTGATTCTCACTCTCAGGTAATAGAATAATCTGTGGTCACTTTAAAGACTCAATCACTATCTCAAAATTTATAATACATCTGATCCCAGGCAATAAGGAAACATTTATACTTCATTCAAAATTATATCTACCTCCTGCTCAAATAATTGCATAAGGGTAAGGAGAAGTAAGGGAAGGAAGAAAATTCTTGTTCAATTAGTATTACTACATTTGGCTTAAAACTTCCTCTCTCCTCTCCCCTGCAAAATGCTCTTGACTTAGAAGAATGCACTCTATTTTGGTAGTCTTTTGCTCCTTCCTCAAGTTCCAGGAAAACTGTGGTCCACCTCTGCTGTTTGCCCCTATTTGACCCTCTGGGATTTTCTGTTGAACTGGATGTCTCCACGCTAGCTCTTATGCCTATAACCCCACATCTGATCCACAGAAACACTTGTGCATTCTTCCCCCACAATTACTATGGGAATGCAGGCCAGTTACAATACATTAACAATTTTCCTTAGACCCACCACGAATGAAGCATGAATGAATCTATCTTTGCCGTCTAAATTTCCTACCATGAAGTCAGTTCACTGAGTTCCCTCCCCTACCCAATGGTAGGAAATTCACATCAATGGTTTCAAACAGCCCTTCTCTCTTGCCCTTAAGTGAAGAGAGTAGCATTCTCATATCAACCCTAGAAAGAGGTATGGAGAAAAAGATTCACAAATACTCCAAATAAAGCTTCCTTTAAAAATATTCTTCAAACATATAACTACAATATCCTTCATAAGGGTGAGGAGTTTTTAAGATTCTATGACTAGTTTCCAAGCATGTCGTTTTGCATCTATGACTGGTATTTTGTATTGTATGTATATGAATGTATTGCATATCGGTGCCTTAGTAGCCACCTCCAATTTAACATGTTGTTATTCTTCCTTATAGTGGAATATAAAGGTATTACTCAATCTTTATATAATTCCAAGAGTCCACCACTGGACAGGTCTTCTACTGAATCATCATTATATGAAGCAGCTTTAAGGAAACCTGGACAGAATGTGAGGGCCAACTGGCTGTGACATCTGTGACCCCACTGATCACCAGAATTGATTTGGGTGATCTGGCTGGCTAGGTGGGCATCCCGTTCCTCCATCACAGCTCCATATGTGTCCCTCCTGAAGCCATGTGCTTGATGGAAGACGATGACCTTCCCCGATAGAGGAGGACCTTTCTTTGGTCAAGGGTATAGGAGTAGCTGTGCTGCCCTACTAGAAACTCCAAACAAGCTTTCAAGGAAACCTGGATAATTTGGCTCTTTATTCCCATATCTTTACCCAAGGGGCTGGTTGACTAGAGATAATTGGTGATTGTTTGGTAATTTAGAGTCATAAATGGCAGAATCCTATAATTGTCATTTGGAGGAAATACTGCCTCACACTGTCTTAGTGGTATTATCTGTTCTATTTCTAATGAGAGCTTTCCAGAACACTAACCTCTTTTAGAACTCCGCCCTGCCCTTCTTTCCAATTTCACAGAAAATACTTCTCTGTGCTTAATCTCTGATGATCCAAAACAAAATTTTTGAAACTACATAATCTTCTATCATTAGTCATCTAGCCAAGATTTAATAGCAATTTTTTTTCAAATTCTTGAAACAATTGGTTTGAAAATACTTAAAATTAGTTCATAAAGTTTGGAATTTCATGGAAATGATTCTCCTAAAAATGCCAACTGCTTATTTATTTTTAAATGGTAATATTATACATTTCTTATTTGATGACATTCACATTTCTGTGAGGAATTAAACAAACATGTGCAGCAACATATTAAGTGAAAAATGGGAAGGGCTGATTCCAAACAGGTGAAGCCAATTATCATAATGTAGACTCTTCATTTAAAAACGAATAAACAAAACTTTCATTTTCTCCACAAATTTTAAGACCTTAAAAATATCCTGATAATGGGAACTCCCAGAAGTTTTTTTTTCCTATTTTTTTAGTTTTTATTTTTACAGACTGCATTTTAATTCATTATACAAAATGGGGTACAACTCTTCATTTCTATGGTTGTACACAATGTAGATTCATGTAATCATACATATACATAGGGTAATACTGTCTGTCTCAGTCCTTCCCTCACCCCCACCACCCTATTTTCCTCTACACCATCCAAAGTTCCCAGAAGTTTTTGGAAAGTGTTTTCTCATCTGAACTTGCTAAGACAGCTGCTCCTTTGCAGATATAGAGAGTTGTGAGTTTCCATTGTTAAATTCAAATGGAAGCTAACATTTTTAAGAAAGGGAGAGAGCAAGTCCTATGATTCTCAAATATCTTCACAGTTTAAATATTTGGAAAGGTCAAGACACCAATCAATGTTAGAATATGGGGAACTATTAATTTTCTACCAAAAACTATATAAAATAGGCCATTTCTCAGTCTGATGGCTATCTCAGTTTTATCTAATAACTGAGTTGTTGGCAAACACTTCTGAGATCATCTAAGAAACACATTTAAAAACTTATATTAATAGCATCTTTTAAGAACTGAGCTTTGAAATTTCAAAAATAGCAATAGCAGATTCTGATTTGAAAAATGGATGTCAAATTGGCCCCAATACAATCTGTGAAGTAGGATTCAAAGTAAGAAAGACAGAAGGTGATAAAAGCATTTTATTCTGCTGGCAGACTGACAGGTCATTTCTGAGAGAAGCTTCTGAGACTTTTTCAGAGATAAGAATGTTAATGGATTTTGTTGAGTTTTATCTTTCTAGAATCACAAAACCTTGGAAGTCAGGTGAATAGGCTAATTAAGTTATCTGTTCATTCTGTGTTTGACACAGGTGTCTCCTGAGTGGGTCATTTGAATGGGTATTCATTTGCTATCAAGGTTTCTTTGGATTAGACTTCAGTATATTCCAAAAAGAGGTGTTCTATAAGGAAAGTGGATATGGATTAAGTATAACGTTAAAATAATTAGAGAAGGGTACTGTCACAACCCTGAACAACAACAAAATCAGGTACTCTGTGTTGTGTTGCTATCTGTATTGTATTGCTAAATGTTTTCTAGATTAATATTTCTCCACTGAGACTGAGATCCCTCTGAGGGGAGAATCTGTATCTTCCTCTCGTGTAAATGTTGTTCTACCTAGATAATGCTGGTCATATACAACAGCAATTGGTCCCACTTTACTTAAAATAATCATAAATGTAAGATGACAACAATTCTTATTTTATGGCAGATGGAATGGAAATTAAAGGAACAAATGCCAATATTTAAGTAAGATATCAAAAGAGCATGTAAGTGCTAAAGATCTTATTTAAGTCTTTTTTAAAAAGAATATGCATGAAATTTTATTTCTGTTTGTCAAATTCCTCTCCATAAAATGAGGGTGAATATTATCCCTATGCACATGTATGTGTGTGCACACACATGGATTTTTTTATAACCATGCAAGACTGACATATGTGGAATCCTCCAACATAATTCTATTTTACATAGACATGTAAACATTTGTAGAATCTAAATTTATTGACAGTGAGCCAATCTAACTTATGAGTAGGTTGTTTATATATACATATCTATAAACTTTATATATGTTTTATATATATATATATATATATACACACACACATATATATATATATTATATGGGGTAATTAAATTTCCAGATTTTCCAAAAACCCTATTCTTATTTAACTTACAGTATAGTTAATAGTATTTCTCTGCAAACCCCTATCAGGATAGCTATTAGTCAGAGAACACCAGAGACAGAACACCTGAGAATGTAAGGAGAAAGAAAAGGAAAATGAAGATGATTATAAAAGTATGAAACACATCTTAACCAGGTGCCCTCATTCTCACTTAAAAATCATTCTATGACTGGTGCCCTAACTTATAAATGTTATCTCAATAACACTAATGCCACTTCCCCAGAGTTCATGATGTAGAACTGGTACACTTGAAATAAGCATTACTAGAAAGTTTCCAGAGAACTTTGATGTCCTGGGGTGGCTCTTGAGAAACAGATCCAATATAAGGAGTGAACTTCTTGTTCATTCTCAGTGTACACATACACATGTATACATGTGTGCACATATACATTCATACACACACACATATTTAAAATATCAAAACTGGAGAGGTGTCATAAACAAAATGGTGAAATAGAATGTATCAGGCTTCTCCATGTCCACAGAAAGTTCAACTAATAATTAATCACAGACAAGACTACTCTGTGAACACAAACATCTGAGAATAAGCCAGATGCCTGTATGAACACTAAAATGGAATAAAGACACATCAAAAGAGCTCCCTCAAGTGAGCATGCATGCAAACCTTGGTGATAACTTTGTGTACCTAACAACAGCAACCTGGCAAATGATCAGAGGCATCAGCCAACAGGACAACTCAACTACAAAGTCAAGGTGATCAATCCCAGAAATGGTTGGAAGTTCTAACTGGCTTGAATCCATAGATGGTCATTTTCTAGGCCCACCCAGCCTCAGACTAGAATCTACCCTAAGGCTTCACCAAGAGAATGAGAAACCTACCACAATGCAATCTGGCAAAAATATAGAAGATAATACTGCCCACTCCCAGGAGTTTAAATGCCACTCTACCTAAAACAACCAACACAAAATGTTTCAGCAAAGAGTATGAGCTAGTTTGGCCTATCCTGGAGTTTAAACAACATTTAGCTCAACCTAAAAACCTACAAGGCTCCACTTACACAGGGAAGTAACACTCCATCATGCATTTCTACTGAGCATAGACAGTAGCTGGTCGCATCTCGCCAAACAACAACTCTGCCTAAATTTGAGGCCCAGCCTGCAACTCTGCCCAATTAAAGAACTCAAAGGATAGTACTGCCTGGCAAGAAATACATCCTATAGCCTTAATCTGTCAGAGGCGATTGCAGTGCCCAAGCAAGCAGCAGTTCTTCCTAATTACAGAAATAAGCCAATGGTCTTCCTGAACAGAAGAATCCCACCTTAGGCCCACCCATAGAAGAGGTAATTAACAACTGGCTCATACAGAATCACAAGTTAAACTAAATAGTGAAAGTCCATCCCTGCCAACGAAAAACCACTTGTAAAAACCAGATGTGGTGACTGCATCATCAAATACACAGACATCTGGGTTGGGGTTGTGGCTCAGTGGTAGAGCACTTGCCTGGCATGTGTGAGGCACTGGGTTAGAGTCTCAGCACCACATAAAAATAAGTAAATGAATAAATAAGTAAATAAAGGTTGATTAACAACTTAAAAATTTTTTTAAAAATACAGACATCAATGAAAAGACACAAGGGATACAAAGAAGCATGAAATCATGACTTCTCCAAAACAAACCAGCAAACATAACAATGGACACTAAGGAAAAGGAGATCTATGAAATGACACAGTTTTCTGAGTAATCCTAATAAAGAAATCCAATGAACCACAAGAATATATGAATAAAGTTAAATTTGGAAGACAACATACAAACAAGAGGAAAAGTTTGACAAAAAATAGAAACAATTTTTTAATTCTAGAGATGAAGAATACAATGGGTGAAATGAAAAATCCAACAGAAAGTTTCAACAGGAGACAGGAGGTTCTATCAAAAAGAAAAACTCAAATGATCTCAAATATGGAATATTTGAAATTATCCACAAGAGTAAAAAGAAAAAGGAATGAAAAGAAATTTAAAAAGTCAACTTAAAATAGTGGATTACAGAAGTTGCTTTCCTGCTTGCTCTGTGGTGTAAAACTAAGAATTCAGACATGAAGATTCTCAGCAAGGTGAGAAAGGGGAACTTTTCTGGGAATTAATTCCAGACAATCAAAGCAGGTAGGGGACTCAGGTGGTTGGATATAACAAAATAAAGAAGAAATCCTCAGCCCAGCAATGCTGCCACCACAAGCAGCAAGAGTAGATGCAATCTCCCCTATGCTAAAATAGTAGAGCAATGATCAATTAAAAGAACCCACATTTTCAGGAGCTCTGGATACAGAGAGATCAGAGATCAAAGAAACAGCCCAAATAACATTATTGTGTGGAAATGAAGACACAGCTCTTCCAGCTACCAAGGAAATCAAAGGAACCATTTTGTAGGTCCAACACAGGAGAACAACAGCTGAAGGAACCAAATGCTGATAAATGTACTTAACCCAGAAAACAGTTTTGGCAAACCCACACCACACAGCATAGTGTGTGCCTAAGTGACCAGGAGAAAAAAAAAAAATGTGGAGAGGGGTTTATACAGGGGAATATTGGTCAGGGAGAGACACTCAGCTTGCCCCATTCCCCTCCAAAATGGCCACTTGAAAGATCAACTGGGAGAGTCATGCCTTGCTTGGAGAGACACTGACTGAAAATTTGAAAGGGGAGGGGCGGAACAGATTGTGTTTGGAGTCTGAACCTGAGAGTCAAAAAAACACAAAAGTTCATGAATGACTGAGAGGAAAAAGAATTGGCCCCTCCACTTCAAAAGTGAAACCCAGGATATTTTCCTGATGGACAGAGTGGTACAGCAACTGCCCAGCCCAGAAGGTGCCCTGATTTAAAAACTTCAGACCAATCTGCCATTCAGGAAGAACCTGCAGGATACCTAAGCCTAACCCCACATCAGGAATTAAAACTATGGGATTTCCCTTCACACTCCAGCAAGTCCACCTAAAATACCTGAGAAAGGAAGCTGAGAATGTTCTGAACTCCAATGGAAATAATTCTTCAACTTTTCATCAATATCCTTCTTTTTTCTTTCTTTTTCTACTCTCTGTTCAATTGTGACCTGAATAGTTCATCTATACTTATACATATTTATAATTGTTTCTTTTTTCTTTCTTCCAACCTTTTTAAAGGTAGTTATTTCTCAGAGATGAGTATTTGAAGACTAAGATGTTTGATCAGAATATATCAGTTTGGTTCTTGTACTTTTACTTTTATTTCTATTATTTAAAAAATTGTTAGGTTATATACTTTTTTCTCTCACTTATCTGTTTCCCTTTATTTTCTTTCTCTTTTCCTCTGCTAAAGGCCAACCCTTATTGATATCCCTATCACTCTTCCCTTATTTTTTTATAATTATATACAATACATACATTACATGTAACACATTTTTTATTCTATACTATATACATATAATTAGTATGTATATATTTTTACTTCTGTTTCTCTCTTCTTTCCTCACAATCATGATATCCTACATTACTTCTTTTCTATCCCTATTCACAACTTAAAATTGTATACCATGGGCCTGGGCTGGGACTCAGTGGCAGAGCACTTACCTAGCACATGTGAGGCACTGGGTTCAATCCTCAGCACCACACACAAAAATAAGCAAATAAAATAAAGGAATGCTGTCTATCTACAACTACAAAAAGAAATTTTTTAAATTGTAAACCCTGTTGTAAACTTACTGTGTTTACCATGGGCAATAACTGATCATATCATTTCTGTTTATTGTGATAATTAACAGAGTAGATGCCAAAACAGGAACTATTTGGTTTAATGCTGTAAACTGTTTGTATTGGTTCTTGTTATTATCTGTTTCTACCTAAACACTGAGGCACTGAGGTACTAGAACCTTCAAGGACACTGTAGATTCACAGAATGGATATCCACAGCTTCAAAATCATACTGTTAAATGGATAGACACACAACATGAAAAAGCAAAGGAACAAATCACTCCCCCCACACACAAAAATATAATTCCTATATAATTCAGTAACAAAATCCATTGATACCACAGTGGAAGAAATGTCAGAGAAGGAGTATAGAATGTTTATACTTAAGTCAATCAGCAAGGAAAAGATGAAGTAAAGGAATGACTTCAGGGAGAAAATACAGGAAGCCAAAAGTCACATTAATGAAGACATGGAGAGTCTGAAAAAAAAAAAAAACAAGCAGAAATACTCAAAATGAAGGAATCAATGAACCAAATTAAAAATTCACTGCAATGCATGCCAGCAGACTAGACCACTTGGAAGACAGACAATGAATAACAAAATATATAATCTTGAAAATAAAGTTGACCATGGAGAAAAAATGTTGAGAGACCATGAACAAAAATGAAAGACCAAACTTAAGATTTATTGGGATAGATGAAGGCTTGGAGAAACAAACCAAAAAAAAAATGTAAAATCTTTTCAAAGAAATAGAAAATGTCCCAAACTTTAAGAATGAAATGGAAACTCAAATATAGGAGGTTTACAGGAATGCAAGTATACAAAATTATAACAGACCCACATCAAAGCACACTATTATGAAAATGTCCAACAAACAGAATAAGAATAGAATTTAAAGGCTGCCACAGAAAAATGACAGGTTACATTTAAAGGGAAACCAATCTAGATCTCAGCAAATTTCTCAACTCAAACAATCAAAGATTAAGAGGTCTTAGAATAATATATACCAAGCTTTGAAAGAAAATGAATGCCAGCCAAGAACACTATACTGAGCAAAATTAAGCTTTAGAATGATGATGAAATAAAAACCTTCCATGAAAAAGTTAAAAGAATTCACAACTAGAAAGCCTGAAATACAGACTCTTTTCAACAAAATATTTCATAAGATGAAATGAAAAGTATAACTGAAAACAAGCAAAGGGAGAAACTACATTAGAAGAATAGTCAATCAAATGAGAAACTAATTCAAATTAAAAACCAGAAATAAATAAAAAGGATGGGGAATAAAATTCATTTAATAAAAACATTGAATATAAATGGCCTAAACCCATCACTAAAAAGACACAGACTGGCAGACTGGATTAAAAAACAAGACCTAACAATATGCTGTCTCCAGGAGATTCACCTCATAGGCAAAGGCATCCACACAATGAAGGCAAATGGCATGGAAAAGACATATCATTCACAAGGATTATGTAAAAAGCAGGGGTTTCTATCCTCATATAATATAAAGTGGACTTTAAGCCAAAATTAACCAGAAGGGACAAAGAAGGGAATTATATATTGTTTAAGGGATTTTTACATCAACAAGACATAAAAATAGTAAACATTTGTGCCCCAAATAATGGTGCATGTACATACACCAAACATACTCTTCTCAATTTCAAGAATCAAATAGACCACAACACAATAACACTAAGTAACTTTAACAAACCTCTCTCACAACAGGATAGATCCTCAAACCAAAAACTAAAAAAAGATGATGAACTAAAAAAATTCAATTAATAATTTAGACCTAAAAGACATGCGTAATACAGAATATTTCATCCATCAATGACTGAATATAGTTTCTTCTCAGCAGCACACAGATCCTTCGCTAAAATAGACATGTCACATGTCACAAAGCAACTATTAGAAATACAAAAAAGAGATAATATCTTGCATTCTATCAGATCAAAATGGAATGAAATCAAAAATCAATGATAAAATAAAAAGTAGAAGCTAGTCTAACAACTGCAGAATAAATAGTACAATACTGAATGACCAATGATTTCTTCTTAGCAGAAGAAATCAGGAATGAAATAAAAAATATTTAGAGATAAATGAGAATAGCGAGACAACATATCAAAATCACTGGGACACTATGAAGGCAGTTCTAAGAGGAAAGTTCCTTGCACTGAGCTCTTTCATTAAATGAATAGAAATGCAACAAATAAAAAACCTAACATAACATCTCAATGCTCTAGAAGAAAATTAAATCAATACCTAAAGCAATAGAAGACAGAATATAATTAAAATCAGAGCCCAAATTAATGAAATTGAAACAAAAATAACAATTCAAAAACTTGACAAAACAAAAAGTTGATTCTTTGAAAAAATAAAATTGATAAACCCTTAGTCAAGCTAATGAACAAAAAAAGAAAATTCAAATTACTAAAATTCATGATGAAAAACAAAGTATCAGGACAGAGACTACTGAAATACAGATGATAATCAGAAACTATTTTGAAATTTTATACTCTAATAAAATAGAAAATCTTGAAGACAACAACTAATTTCTAGAGACATACAGCCTACCTGAAATGAATCAGGAAGTCATAGAAAATTTAAACAGGTAAATTCCAAGCAATGAAATTGAAAACGCCATCAAAAGTCTACCAACAAAGAAAAGCCCAGGACCAGATGGATTCTCAACCAAGCTCTACAAGACCTTCAAAGAACAACTAACACCAATCCTCCTCAAATTATTCCAATAAATAAAAAGGAGGGAACCCTTCCAAACTCATTCTATGAACCTAGTATCACCCTGATACTCAAACCAGACAAAGACACATGAAGGAAAGAAAATTTCAGGCCAATATCCCTGATGAACATAGGTGTAAAAATCCTTAATAAAATGCTGGCAAACCACATACAAAAACATATTAAAAAAATAGTGCACCATGATCAAGTGGGGTTCATTCCAGGGACTCAAGGTTGGTTCAACATATGGAAGTCAATAAACATAATTCATCACATCAATATACTTAAAGACAAGAATCATTATCTCAATAGATGCAGAAAAAAACATTTGACAAAATACAGCATCCATTCATTTTCAAAACACTAGAAAAACTAGGAATAATAGAAACATACCTCAACATTGTAAAAGCTATATATGCTAAATCCAATGCCAACATCATTCTAAATGGAGAAAAATTGAAAGCATTCCCTCTAAAAACTGGAATAAGACAAGGACACCCTCTTTCACCACTCCTATTCAACAGTCTTGGAAACTCTAGATAAAACAAGTAGAAGAAAGAAATTAAAGGGAAACAAATAGGAAAAGAAGAACTCAAACTATCCCTATTTGCTAATGACATGATTCTATATTTAGAAGACTCCCCCCAAAAAAAACTCCACTAGAAAACTTGTAGAATTCATAAATGAATTCATCAAAGTAGCAGGGTATAAGATTAACACCCTTAAATCAATTGTGTACATATACATCAGTGATGAATCAACTGAAAGAGGAATTAGGAAAACTATCCTATTCACATAGCCTCAAAAAAAATAAATAAATAAAATTTTTGGGAATCAATCCTCTACAATGAGAACTACAGAGCACTAAAGAAAGAAACTAAAGAAGATCTTAGAAGATGGAAGATCTCCCAAGCTTTTGATTAGGCAGAATCAATATGATCAAAATGGCCATACTACCAAAAGGACATAAAATCAGCATACTATAGTGATACAGTCACATCAATGTTTATAGTAGTTCAATTTACAATAGCTAAGCTATGGAATCAACATATACACTCCTCAACAGATGAATGGATTAGGAAAATGTGGTATACACACAATCCAATATTACTCAGCCATAAAGAAGAATGAAATGATGGCATTTGCTGGTAAATGGATGGAACTCAAGACTATAATGCTAGGAGAAATAAGCCAATCCAAAAAAAAACAAAGGACCAATGTTCTCTTATATGTAGATGCTGACACATCATAAGCGAGGGAGGGGAGGTTGGACAGAATAGAAGTTCATTGGGGTAGACAAAGGGAAAGGAAGTGAAGGGAGAGAGATGGGAATAGGAAAGACAGTAGAACAAATTGGACTGAACTTTTCCTATGTGCATATATGAATACACCACCAGTGAAACTCTTCATCATATTTGACTGTAGGAATGGTATCCTAATTGGATACCATTATTTTATATGACATGTATGTATGTCAAAATACACTCTTCTGTTATATATATCTGAAAAGATTAAAAAAAAAAGAAATTAAGAAAGCCTATGGGAATGATAGAATACCATTATAAGACCTAATATATGTACAATAGGAGTTCAAGAAAAGGTACCAGAAAGCATGTTTAAAGAAATAATGGCAATAACCCAGTGGTGGGCACAGGAGAGTCTGCAGTGGGTGGGTGGTGCTGCAGCCGCCTGCATGTGCAACTGTGAGCAGGTATGGAAGGCTGGCATAACCATTGCTAATTTGGTCTCTTTGAAATCCTTTTTGGAGACCATGTTCCTCCAGGCCCAAGTGTTCCCAGTGCAACTATTACTCATTTTTGATGGGCACAGGCTTTCATATTTATGTCCCTTCTATGGTATGGTACCTGACACATTATGGCCCATCAAAATATAATTATAGTTGGACAAGTAGAATATAAATTTGTCAGTTAGGAAAATAGTACTTCTGCAGCTTTTACTTGGGTTCCCTTCTGGTCAATGGCACATAACTGGGAAATGTTAGACTAGTTTATTCAAACTCCAAGGTGCTAGGCTTTTACTCAAGGGATTAAGTATTCCCTAGCAGTTCAGACACACTATGAAAAATAAAAGTTTGGGATGGAGTCAGTGGTGGGGCACAGGCCTAGCACATGTGAGACACTGGGTTCAATCCTCAGCAACATATAAAAATAAATACATAAAATAAAAAGTATTATATCCATCTACAACTAAAAATTATGTAAAAAATAGAAGTAGAGGGGAATAAGGACCTGGCAGGTAGATGTTGCCTGACAAAAGTAACCCTTGCTGTCTTGAATTCTGAGGGCATGAGAGTGTCCCACAGGCCAGCACTTGGATTATCCTAATTGCTTTGGTTTATCATAAAGAATATGATGAGATAGAGTGTATACTAATTTAATAGAGTTCGGATCCTTGTCTAACAAGGAACAACTGCACAGGTATGCTACTAGGGTTCAAATTTTGCTATTACAAAATAACTGAATTTGGTAGGGCGGGGGTGGGGGGCAGTGCCTGGTAATGGGAAAAGCACCAAACTTAAAATCAGAACAGAAACTTTAGGTGCAAATGGCCACCTCTTCAGTTTTATTTCTGTAAAATGAGACTTGAACAGATGATACCAAAGGTTTTCTTCCCCTCTACCACTGTATTTTATAACTGGAGTTGTACTAAAAGAAATGAGAAACTGAGTGGTGGAATTACTTCTGTTATCTTGACCAGACACGTACTCTAAACTGGAAATGTAAGTTCTGCAAGGGCAGGGACTATACCTAATGTATTGTTAGTATTTCTAGTGAGGCACACAGTAGCACTCAATAAATATTTACTGATTTAAAAAAAAGAAAGGTGTTATAGTTTGGCTATGAGGTGTCCCTCAAAAGCTCACGTGTAAAACAATGCAAGGTTTAGAGCTGAAATAATTGGGTAATAGGAGTCTTAACCTAATATTATGTTAATCCCCTGAGAGGAATTAACTGAGTGGTTGACTATAGGCCAGTGGGGTAGGCTGGGGGAGGTGGGGCTGTACTTTTGGGGTTTATATTTTGTCCATGACAGGAGAGTTTCCTCTCTCTCTCTCTCCTCTCTCTTCTCTCTTCTCTCTTCTCTCTCTCTCTCTCCCCGCCACCCCTTCCTGGTGTGAAGTTTTCAGCTGCCACACTCTCTGACCATGAAGTTCTGCCTTACCTCGAATTCCAGAGAATGGAGTTTGGCTGTCTATGGTCTAAGACCATAAGCCCCCAAATAAACTTTTCCTCCTCTAATTGTTTTTGTCAGGTCTTTTGGTCATAGGAGACAAAAAGCTGACTACAACATAAGAGAATATAAAAAAATTTCCCATAAAAACAAAAACTAAGGGAGTTTATCACCAGAAGGCCTGCCTTAGAGGAATTACTAATGGTGGTTCTTAAGCTATATCAAAAGGTAACAAGATAACAAAAATATTTTTAAAAGCACAAAGCACAGTGGCATAAGTGATATGAAGAAAATCATATTCAGAATATACTGGGCTGTAATGTGGGGTATAAAGCAATTATATCTCCAGTGAAATGCTCAAAAGACCATTCTATAAACAACTACAGCTGAAATAAATTGTCATGGAATAAAAATAAAATAAATTTTGTCATCAAATACATAAAACAATGCATGGGGATGAGGCAAAAATGAAGAGTCACTGTAGGAAACCACAGTTAAGTAGTTAGTTCGATATAACCTGTTATGTGTGTAAGATATTTTATATAAGCCTCATAGTACCATCAAAGCAAAAATCTATAGAAGATACACAAAAAATTAATAGAAAACATTCCGAAGTATACAACTACAGGAAACCTTTTTAAAAATAGAATGAAAGGAACAGGAGAAAGAAAGAAACAATTTTTATTTATTTTTTTTTTTTTTTGTGGTGTTGGGGATTGAACCCAGGGCTTTGTGCATGCAAGGCAAGCACTCTACCAACTGAGCTATATCCCCAGTCCCAACAAAGCATGTATTTTTAAATATCAGAAAACAAGTTACAAAATGGCAGTAGTAAATCCCTACATATCAATAATTATTTTGAATGTAAATGGATTAATTTATCTAATAAAAAGAGAATGTCTGACTGGATAGAAAAATCAGACCTAACTATCTGCTGGCCAAGAGATTACCTCACATTTAAGGACAAAGACAGGGTGAAGGTGAAAGAATAGAAAAGGATATTTCATGGAAACAGAAATCAAAAGAGATAGGAGAATTCTCTTTCTCTCTTTCTCTCTCTATATCAATAAAATAGACTTTAAGTTAAATAAAGCAGACAAATATTTAAGTCACATAAAATAGACTTTAAGTTAAAAACTGTAAAAGGAGACAAAGAAGGTCATTATAAAATAGCAAAGGGCTCAATTCATCAAGAGGCTATAACAATTATAAGAATATAGGCAACTTGGGGAAAAAAAATAATAACTGAATGTGTGACAGATACCATTGCCCTGTGTACATGTATGAACGCACAGATGGTGTGACTCTACTTTGTGTACAACCAGTGAAACAAGAGCTGTACTCCATTTGTGTTCAATGAATCAATAAGTAAATAAAAAAAAAATAAATAAATAAATAAATAAAAAGAATATAGGCAACCAACCTTGCAGTTAATATATAAAAGAAATAGTAAAGAGGGAGATAAAGTGTAATAAAATAAGAGTAAAGGCTTCAATAGAACACTTTTCAACAATTAGCAGACCATCCAGACAGAAAATTAGTAGAAAAATATTGGACTTGAACTACAATTTAGATAAAATGGGCCTAACAGAAATATACAGTACAATCTATCCAAGAGCAACAGAATACACATTCTTCTTCAGTACAAAAAAATAGTCCCAGGATAGAAATATGATAGGTGGCAAAAGAAGTAAATAAATTTAAAAGGACTGAATTCACATCAACTATTTTTTCTGATAATAATAGTATAACTAGAAACTAGTAACAGGAAATCTTAGAAAATTCACAAACATGGTAACTAACCAATATGCTCCTCAACAATCGATGGGCTAAAGAAGAATTTAAATGGGAAATTGAAAAATATCTTGAGGTTTTTAAATATGGTGAGACAGGTAACATTCCTGGCTGCTCCATGGAGTGAAACCAAGAAAGCACAAAGGCAGCTTCTCTGCAAGGTGGGTGAACAAAATAAAAGGGTGAGGCTTTACTAGAATTTAAAACTGGACATTCAAAGCAGACTGGGGACACAAGAGTTTGGATACAATAGAATAAGGAAAAAATCCCCAACAGCACAGCCACTGCCACAGCCAAGCTGGAAGCATAAGCCAGAGCTGTCCCTCCATGAGCATAGTAGAAGAATAAGGGAATTAAAGGAACCTGCATTTTTTGGGAGACCCAAGGTGTGTCTGGGCACAGAGCATTTAGAGATCAAGGACACTGCCCAACAAACCTGAAAGATGTGCTGCATGATACTCCTGTGCAGTGGAAGAAGCCACCATCTCTCAGGTGGCATGTGGAAGACAAGGGAAGGAACCATTTTCAGATGCAGAACAGGACCAGCTGCTGAGGAAGCTGATTCCTGGCAAGTCCAAGTTTGGCCCAAAATATAGGCCTGGTAAACACACACTGCATGACATAGAGTATGCTTAAGTGACCAGGAGAAAATCAAACATGGAGAGAGGTTTACACAGAGAAAAACTGGTTGTGGAAAATCACATGACTTTACCCCTCCCCTTCTAATACAACGGCTTGCAGGACCAGCTAAGAGGACTGTATCTGGCCGGGTACTCAGAATGCTGGGGACAAGAGAGATTGTTTGGACACTGAACTCCAGACCAGGAAACATGGAGTCTGCAGATGACATGGGGGACCAAGAATTGGTTCCTCCACCACACAAGTGGAACCCAAGGGAGATACCTGGGAAAATCTTCCAGCGTGGACCACCAAGTACTGGGCACTGGTGATGTGCTGATTTAAAATCTCCAGACCAATTAGCATCAGCCAAGAGCCTGGAACCTGCCTAAGCCTAAACCCTGCTGCCAGAAATTCTGCCTACAGGATTATCTCTCTTACTCCAGCAATCCAGAGTGGAGTATCACAATTCAGAGGTGATAAGAAAAGAAAAAACTAAAACTACTGAGAAAAAAAGCTGAGAATACTTTGAACTCCCAGGGAAAGAACTCTTTAACCTTTCATCAAGATTTTTTCTGTTCCCTTTTTTAAAAAATTCCTTTTCTATTTATTTTTGTGGGGGGTGGGGTGTGCCAGGGATTGAATTCAGGGGCACTGACCACTGAGCCACATCACTAGTCATTTTTTATATTTCATTTAGAGTCAGAGCTTCACCAAGTTGCTTTAGTGCCTAGCTTTTGCTGAAGCTGGCTCTGAACTTACAACCCTCCTGTCTCAGCCTTCCAAACTCCTGAGATTACAGGTATGCACCACTTTAATTGTGACCTTCATGGTGCATGGATATTTATACATTTTCATATTTTTTTCCTCATTTCTAGCATTTGTGAAGCCAGTTATTTTTAATGTATTAGTTTCTTTGTGAACTAGGATGTTTGATTAGTATATTTTAAATTTGTTTTGTATTCTTTCATTTTTATTTTTTCTAATTTTTACTTTATATATGCATATTTCTCCTACCTGTTTCCCTTGCTTCATTTTCTTCTACTAATAGCTAATCACTATTGTGCTTTCACTCTTCCTTTAATCTTTTACTTTTGCCTTTTCTCCTTCTCCCTCATAATCATCACATTCTATATCACTTCTGTTCTCTCCCTGTCCACCAATTGAAATGGTAAACCCCTTTGCAAACTTGCTGTTTTTATTATGCACAATAACTGATCATATCATTTCTGTGTATTGTGATAATTAACATTGTGGATGTTATAGTAGGAGGGAACCCTTCCAAACTCATTCTATGAACCCAGTACCACCCTGATACCAAAACCAGACAAAGACACATCATGGAAAGAAAACGTCAGACCAATATCCCTGATGAACACAGGTCCAAAATTTCTTAATAAAATTCTGGCAAATTGCATACAAAAACATAGTTAAAAGATAGTGCACCATGGGATCCAAGATGGCAGATTAGAGGGAGGCTGCGTTCCTTGTTGCTCCATAATCCAAGATTCGAAAAGAGGAGAATCTGATTCTCTGGGAAGCAGTCTCTACTCCTCATCTATCCCCTGCTCTTTACCACATCTGACTACCTTGATCACCTGCAGTCTACCAGCCTAGCGCTACATTTGAGTGCAGATTGCTCACTGACCACCGCCTATCATCCATCACTTGCCTGTCTGCCTGCCTCTGGCCTGCCCATCGCCTGCCTCTCACCTACTCATCGCCCACCAACCGAGGTTCACCTGCCAATCGTTCACCAGAAGCCTGCGGAGCCTGCGGACCATCAGTGGATCACCAGCTGCCTGCTGTTGCCTGGAAATTCACCATCACAGTACCCGCAGGTTTGGTTACACGTGGCTGCCGCCATTTTGGGGGGGGGCCAGGAGCTGCAGGACTGCCAGCCTGACTGATAGCACCCTGCCTCCAGGACCCCCGGCTTGACTGACAGCACCCCACCTCCAGGGGCCCAGCCTGACCATCTGCACCCCACACAGTCTCAGTGCCCACGCCCTGCGCTGCAGCTCACCATTTGCCAACACGTTTAGAAACCAGTGCAGCCATCTTGGATTATCCGCAAAAACTGTCATTAGGTGGGGCAAATCCCATCCTGAGACGCCCACTCGAGACTGGAAGCTCATTGTCAGGTAGCTCTCATGCCTCAGGCTACTAAAGACTGGGAGGTTTGAATAGGATATGATGGTTATAGTGTATAATTTTTTTCTCCTTTGTGATAGCTTTTAAACTTTTATTTCTATACTTTTCTAGCTCTCTACTTTCCTTTTGTTTACCTATTTCCTCAAGGGCCTTTTCTCACTCTTCCTATGATCTAGAATTTCTTCATACTCTTTTCTTATACTGCTAACAATTACAGCCTACACCCCTCCCCATCCTCTTTGTTCTCCATTAGAAACTGGAGTCCTTACCGCAAATCTGTTTGTTATACTGTAGATAATAATAGAACTCATCCTCTCTGTTTATTATGACAATATTGTAACAATATTCTAACAAAAAGACTACTGTAACAATAGTCTTCATAGGGTTTGGTTTACAGCTGCATATTGTCTGTACTGGGTGTTGCTAATATTGATTCCCTCCCCTTAAAGAAGAACTTTCAGATAAGGATAGGGTCACTATAAGCCTATAGGGCAGAAACTACAATACCCTAGATCTCCAATGCTGGAGGGGAAGATACACGAACAACATGAAAAAACAAGGGAGGAAAGTGTTCCAAACAAACCAAGATTCTACACTAACAGAATCCAATGACAGCATGGTAGAAGAAATGCCAGAAAAGGAGTTCAGAATATACATGATTAAAATGTTCAGAGAAGCAAATGATGAGTTAAGAGAGCAAGTACAGTCAAGGATTGACCATTCTAATAAGCAGCTGAAAGAGCAACTACAGGAAACAAAAGATCACCTCAACAAAGAGATAGAGATTCTGAAAAAGAACCAAACAGAAATCCTTGAAATGAAGGAAACAATAAACCAAATTAAACACTAAATGGAAATCATCACCAACAGACTAGATCACTTAGAAGACAGAACCTCAGACAATAAAGACAAAATATTGAATCTTGAAAATAAAGTTGCCCAAACAGAGAAGATGGTAAGAGAGCATGAACAGAACCTCCAAGAACTATGGGATATCATGAAAAGACCAAATTTAAAAATTATTGGGATTGAGGAAGGCACAGAGATACAAACCAAAGGAATGAACAACCTATTCAATGAAATAATATCAGAAAACTTCCCAAACCTGAAGAATGAAATGGAAACTCAACTGCAGGAGGCTTATAGAACACCAAATGCACAAAATTAGAGCAGATCCACACCAAGACACATTATAATGAAAATGCCTAATGTACAAAATAAAGATAGGATTTTAAAGGCTGTGAGAGAAAAGAAACAGATTACATATAGGGGGAAACCAATATGGATATCAGCAGATTTCTCAGCCCAGATCCTAAAAGCTAGAAGGCCCTGGAACAATATATTTCAAGCTCTGAAAGAACATGGCTGCCAACCAAGAATCCTATATCCAGCAAAGCTAACCTTCAGATTTGAAGACGAAATAAAATCCTTCCATGACAAACAAAAGTTAAAGGAATTCACACATAGAAAGCCTGCACTACAGAACATTCTCAGCAAGATATTTCATGAGGAAGAAACAAACAACAATGTAAGTCATCAAAGGGGGGAACTATCCTAAAAGAAAAGCCAATTAAAGGAGAAAACAAATCACATTAAAAACCAAATCTAAGCCAAAATGACTGGGAATACAAATCATATCTCAATAATAACCCTGAATGTTAATGGCCTAAATTCGTCAATCAAAAGACACAGACTGGCAGACTGGATCAAAAAGAAAGACCCAACAATATGTTGCTTCCAAGAGACTCATCTCATAGAAAAGGACATCCACAGACTAAAGGTGAAAGGATAGGAAAAAAACCTATCATGCACACGGCCTTAGTAAAAAAGCAGGGGTTTCCATCCTTATATCAGATAAAGTGGACTTCAAGCCGAAGTTAGTCAGAAGGGATAAAGAAGGACATTACATACTGCTTAAGGGAACCATAAATCAAGAAGACATAACGATCATAAAAATTTATGCCCCAAACAATGGCCCATCCATGTACATCAAACAAATCCTTCTCAATTACAGGAATCAAATAGACCACAACACAATAATTCTGGGTGACTTTAACACACCACTGTCACCACTGGACAGATCTACCAAACAAAAACTAAACTAAGAAACCAAAGAACTCAATAACACAATGAATAACTTAGACTTAACAGACATATATAGAATATTCCATCCATCAATGAGTGAATACACTTTCTTCTCAGCAGCACATGGCTCCTTCTCTAAAATAGACCATATGTTATGTCACAAAGCAGCCCTTAGTAAATGCAAAAAAGTGGAGACATTACTTTGCATTCTATCAGATCTTAATGGAATGAAATTAGAAATCAATGACAAAAAGAAAAACAGAAACTACTCCAACACCTGGAGACTAAATAATATGCTACTGAATGAGGCATGGATAACAGAAAACATCAGGAAGGAGATAAAAACATTCTTAGAGGTAAATGAGAATGACAATACAACATATCAAAATCTCTGGGACACTATGAAAGCAGTATTAAGAGGAAAATTCATTGCATTGAGTGCATTCAAGAAAAGAATAGGAAGTCAACAACTCAACGACCTAACCTTACATCTCAAAGCCCTAGAAAAAGAGGAACAGTTCATCACCAAAAGTAGTAGAAGACAGGAAATAATCAAAATCAGAGCTGAAATCAATGAAATTGAAACAAAAGAAACAATTCAAAAAATTGACAAAACAAAAAAATGGTTCTTTGAAAAAGTAAACAAAATAGATAAACCCTTAGCCCCACTAACAAAGAGAAAGAGAGAGAAAACTCAAGTTACTAAAATTTGTGATAAAAAAGGAAATATCACAACAGACACCATTGAAATTCAAAACATAATTAGAAGCTACTTTGAAAACCTATACTCCAATAAAACAGAAAATCTTGAAGACATCGACAAATTCCTAGAGACATATGATCCTCCCAAACTGAACCAGGAAGACATACACAATTTAAACACATCAATTTCAAGCAATGAAATAGAAGAAGCCATCAAAAGCCTACCAACCAAGAAAAGCCCGGGACCAGATGGATTCTCAGCTGAGTTCTACAAGACCTTCAAAGAAGAACTTATACCAATACTCCTGAAAGTATTTAATGAAATTAGAAAAAGAGGGAATCCTTCCAAATTCATTCTATGAAGCTAGCATTACTCTGATACCAAAACCAGACAAAGACACATCTAGAAAAGAAAACTTTAGGCCAATATCTCTGATGAATATAGATGCTAAAATCCTCAACAAAATTCTGGCAAATCGCTTACAAAAACATATTAAGAAGATAGTGCACCCTAATCAAGTGGGGTTTATCCCAGGGATGCAAGGTTGGTTCAACATCCGGAAATCAATAAATGTAATTCATCACATCAATAGACTTAAGGTTAAGAATCATATGATTATTTCAATAGATGCTGAGAAAGCATTTGACAAAATACAACACCCTTTCATGCTCAAAACACTGGAAAAAATAGGGATGGTAGGAACATACCTGAACATTGTAAAGGCTATTTATGCTAAGCCCACTGCCAACATCATTCTCAATGGAGAAAAACTAAAAGCATTCCCTCTAAAAACTGGAACAAGACAGGGATGCCCACTGTCATCACTTCTATTCAACATTGTGCTGGAAATGCTAGCCAGAGCAATTAGACAGACCACAGAAATTAAAGGTATACGAATAGGAAAAGAAGAAGCTGTCTCTATTTGTTGATGACATGATCCTATATTTAGAGGATCCAAAACACTCCACCAGGAAACTTTTAGACCTAATTAGTGAATTTAGCAAAATAGCTGGATATAAAATAAGCACACATAAATCAAATGCATTTATCTACATAAGTGATGAATCATCTGAAAGTGAATTGAGGAAAACAACTCCATTCAAAATAGCCTCAAATAAAATAAAATATTTGGGAATCAATCTAACAAAAGAAGTGAAAAACCTCTACAATGAAAACTACAGAACATTAAAGAAAAAAATTGAGGAAAACCTTAGAAGATGGAAAGATCTTTCATGTTCTTGGATAGGAAGAATCAATATAATCAAAATGGCCATACTTCCAAAGATGCTGTACAAATTTAACGCAATTCCAATAAAAATTCCTATGACATTCCTCACAGAAATAGAAAAAGCAATCATGAAATTCATATGGAAGAACAAAAGACCCAGAATAGCCAAAACAATCCTGGACAGGAAGAATGATGCAGGAGGTATCACAATACCAGACCTTAAACTCTACTATAGAGCAATAGTGATAAAAACAGCATGGTATTGGCACCAAGATAGACAGATAGACCAATGGTACAGAATAGAGGACCCAGAGACAAACCCACATAAGTACAGATATCTCATACTTGACAAAGGTGCCAAAAACATACAGTGGAGGAAAGATAGCCTCTTCAACAAATGGTGCTGGGAAAACTGGAAATCCATATGCAATAAAATGAAATTAAACCCCTACACCTCACCCTGTACAAAACTCAACTCAAAATGGATCACGAATCTAGGAATTCGACCTGAGACTCTTCACCAAATAGAATAAACAGTAGGCCCAAATCTTCTTCATATTGGCTTAGGACCAGACTTCCTCAACAAGACCACCAGAGCGCAAGAAATAAAAGGAAGAATCAATAAATGGGATGGGTACAAACTAAAAAGCTTTCTCTCAGCAAAAGAAACAATCAATAATGTGAAAAGAGAGCCTAAAGAGTGGGAAAAAATCATTTCCACACACACTTCAGACAGAGCACTGATCTCCAAAATTTATAAAGAACTTACAAAACTGTACACCAAAAATGCAAAGAGCCCAATCAATAAATGGGCTAAGGAACTGGGCAGACACTTCACAGAAGAGGATATACAGGCTATTAACAAATATATGAAAAAGTGCTCATTATCTCTAGTAATTAGAGAAATGCAAATTAAAACCACCCTAAGATTTCATCTAACTCCAATTAGAATGGCTATTGTCAAGAATACAAGCAATAACAACTGTTGGCATGGATGTGGGGAAAAAGGCACACTTGTACATTGCTGGTGGAGTTGCAAATTGGTGTAGCCACTTTGGAAAGCAGTATGGAGATTCCTCAAAAAACTTGGAATGGAACCACCATTTGACCCAACCATCCCACTCCTCGGTTTATACCCAAAGGTCTTAAAATCAGCAAAATATAGGGATGCAGCCACATCTATGTTCATAGCTGCTCAATTTACAATAGCTAGATTGTGGAACCAACCTAGATGCCCTTCAATTGAAGAATGGATAAAGAAACTGTGGTATATATACACAATGGAATATTACTCAGCCCTAAAAAAGAATAGAATTATGGCATTTGCTGGTAAATGGGTGAAATTGGAGAATATCATGCTAAGTGAAAAAAGCCAAGTCCAAAAAACCAAAGGCCAAATGTTTTCTCTGATCAGTGGATGCCGATACCTAACAGGGGTTGTGTGGGGGCGGGGGGGGGGGGTAGCGGTGCCAGGGATTATGGGGAGGATAGAAAAGAATGGAGGAAATATGGATGGTGTGGAGGAAAATGGGACGGGAGGGGATGGGGGCAGGAAAAATAGTAGACTGAGACAGACAGCATTACCCTATGTAAATGTAAGATTATATGAACTGTGTGAATAAAAATAAATAAATAAAAAAAGATAGTGCACCATGATCAAGTGGAATTCATCCCAGGGATGCAAGGTTGGTTCAACATACAGAAATCCATCAGATCAATAGACTTAAACACAAGAATCATGATTATATCAATAGATGCACAAAAAAAAATTGACAAAAATACAGCACCCCTTTCCTGTTCAAAACACTATAAAAATTAGGAACAGTAGGAACATACCTCAACATTATAAAAGCTATAAATGCTAAACCCAAGGCCAACATCATTCTCAATGGAGAAAAATTGAAATCATTCCCTTTAAAAACTAGAACAAGACAAGGATGCCCTTTTCACCAATTTTATTCAACAATGTTCTTCAAACTCTAGCCAGAGCGATTAGATATAAGAAAGAAATTAAAGGCACATGAATAGGAACAGAACTCAAACTATAACTATTTGCTGACAACATGAGTCTATATTTAGAAGATCCAAAAAATTCCACCAGAAAACTTCTAGAACTAATAAATGAATTCAGTAAAGTAGCAGGATATAAAATTAACACCCACAAATCAAATGTGTTCCCATACATCAATGATGAATCAAGTGAAAGAGAAATTAGGAAAACTATCACATTCAAAATAGCCTCAAAAAAAGAAATGATTTGGGAATCAATCTGAAAAACCAGGTGAAAGACCTCTACAATGAAAACTACAGAACACTAAAGAAAGAAATTGCAGAAGATCTTAGAAGATGGAAAGATCTCCCATGCTCTTGGATAGGTAGCATCAACACTGTCAAAATGAACACACTACCAAAAGCATTATACAGATTTAATGCAATTTTATTAAAATTCCAATGACATTCTTCATAGAAAAAGAAAAGTCAATCATGAAATTCATTTGGAAAAATAAGATCCAGAATAGCAAAAGCACTCCTTAGCAAGAAAAATGAAGCAGGAGGCATCACAATACCAGGCCATAAATTATACTACAGAACCATAGCAACAAAAATGGCATGGTGCTGGGAAAACTGGAAATCCATATGTAATAGAATGAAATTGAACCCCCTGTCTCTCAGTGTGAACAAAAATCATCTCAAAGTGGATCAAGGACTTAGGCATTAGAACACAGACCCCGAACTTAATGGAAGAAAAAGTAGGCCCCGATCTCCATGTTGGCTTAGGAACTAACTTCCTTAACAAGACTCCTAAAGCATAAGAAGTAAAATCAAGACCCAACAAATATATGATCTATCAAAATGTATAAATGCATTCCACTGTCATGTACTACTAATTAGAACAAATTAAAAAATAATTTTAAAAAAATCAACAAATGGGATGGATTCAAACAAAAAAGCTTCTTCTCAGCAAAGGAAAAAATAACATGAAAGGAGAGCCTACAGAATGGGAGAAAATATCAAATGCACCTCAGATACAGCACTAATCACCAAGATATATAAAGAACTCAAAAAAATGCACACCAAAAAAAACAATAACCCAATCAGTAAATGGGCTAAGGAACTGAACAGACACTTCACAGAAGAAGAAATATTATCAATCAACAAATATATGAAAAAAGTTTCAGCATCTCAAGCAATCAGGGAACTGTAAATTAAAACACTGAGATTCCATCTCACTCTATTCAGAATGTCAACTATCAAGAATATAAGCAAAAATAAGGATGGATTAAGCAAGGATGTAGGTAAAAAGGTTCGCACATACATTGCTGGTGGAATGCAAATTGGTACCACCACTCTGGGAAGCAGGAGATTCCTCAGAGGAAGGAAAAAATAAAGGAAGGGAGGGAAACAAGGAGGGACCAGGGAAAATCTATTCACTTTCAGGGCATGCCTCAAGTGACTGATTTTCTCCAACTAGGTCCCACATCCTACAATTTCCACTCTTTCCAATAAAGCCATCAAATTGTTAATCCCTCAGTGGATTAACTCATTGATGATTCAGAGTCTTCGTGGTCTAATCACTTCCTTAAAGCTCCATCTCTGAACACTGCTGCAATGAGAACCAACATCTGAGCCTTTGGGGGTCATTCCAGATTCCAATCATAATAGCCTCCAGTCCTCAAAGACTAATGTCCATCTCACAATGAAAAATGCATTTGGTCCATCTCCAAGAGTCTCCTAAGTCTTAAGAGTTCCTACACTGTCCAAAAGTCCAAATCTGAAGACTCTTGAAACTCAAGGCAACTCTTAGTTGTGAGTCCCTATAAAAGCCAAAAACAACTTACATATTTCCAGCGTACCATGATGGCACAGGAACAGGGTAAACATTTCCATCCAAAAGGGAGGAATAGAGGGGATAGAAAGGAAGGATCAGACCAAAGCAGTGGGAAAACATTAAGTCCTATAGTTCCATGTCTTGCAACCAGAGCACTCGGCAAGATGTGGACTCCAAAGGGCTTGAGCAGTGCTGCAACTATGGGCTTGTTGGTTGAAGCTCACACCGCTTACCTCTTGGGTTTGTACTTCCTCCAGCATGCTGAAGCCCTTGGTAGATGTTCCATATTCCTGGCATCTCTAAATTCCAGGGGTTTTAATTGCAGCCTTGGCTTCACTCTTACAACTTCACACTCTGCCCTCCCAGGGACTATATGCAGGGATTCAGACCCTGACACACATTTCCTGTCCTCTTCAGGCTTCCTTTGAAGTCTCAGTGGAAATTTCCATGACCCTATAATTCTTGAATTTTTCATGCCTGCAACACCAGCACCATGTAGAAGATACCAAGGTCTGCTGCCAGCAGGAACAGTAGTGAGGACTCCCATTAGACCACAGCTGCAGTGGCCTCAGTGCTTGGAATCCTAGGAAAACAATGCCTTAGGCAACCCTGTGGGAGGAGAGAACCCTCACACTCTCTTCTCAAAGCAAAGTCTTTCACATGAGTTTGCATTTTTATACCTTTAAGCCTGGGATAGGTGGGGTCTGGGCAATTCCTGGGATCTCGCCAATTCTTCAGATGTCCTCAAGACATCTTTCCTATTGTCCTGGTGTTGAGTACTTAGCTTCTTTTTGTGAGACTAATTTCTTTAGCAACCACAATTTCTGTGGTCCCAACTTTGCAAGGGCTTCTTTTCTGACCAAACTTCAAGTTGTTCAAATATTTCCATTCTGGTTTTTGCTCCTGATTCTCACTATAAATATGGCAAAAAAAAAAAGAAAAAAGAAAAAAGAAAAAAAAAATCTGACAGCAATGACCATGCCATCTCCTTAATGCTGTGATATCTTGAAATTTTCCCCACCAGATTAGTGAGTCATCTTTAAACTCAGCCTCACACAGCCTCAGGACATGAATAAAATGCATACAAGTTCTTGGACAAAAATGTAATATGAATGGCCTCTACTGCTATTACCAATAGAGTCCTCAATCCCATCAAAAACGTTTTGAGCACAATCTTTAATGTCCACATTCCTGTCAGCACTCTAGTCTTCAAAGCTCTTACCAGAATTGCCCATTAAATTCTGCTTACAACATTCTAAAGCTTCTCTAGCCTGAATCTCCAATCTTTTCTAAATTCCTCCCACAAACCAGATCCAAAGGCTTTTTTAACCACATGGTTAGGTATAGTTTTAACAACAACCCCACTCCTCATACCAATATTCTGTGTTTAGTCAGTTTTCCATTGCTGTGACAAAATGCCTGTTAAAATAAACTTGGAAAAGGAAAATTTATTTTGGCTCAGTTTCAGAGGTTTTAGTACGTTAGTCACTTGGCTCAATTGATTCTAGGCCTGTGGTGAGGCAGAACATCATAGCAGGGAGCATACACATGGTACAGCAGAGCTGCTTGCCTCATGGAAGTCAGTAAGCAGAGAAATTGAAAAGAAGGAACCAGGAACAAGATATACCCACTGATGAGTTCAGAGTCCTCATGATTTGATTATTTCCCAAGAGCCCAACTGCTGAACACTGCTACATTGGGGGCTAAATCTTCAAAAAATGAGCTTTGGAGGACATTTCAGTTCCACGTAATAACAACATCCAACTGATATTCAACAAATTTACCCAGAACACATGTAAAGGACAGCCTTTTAATAAATTATGTTGGGAAATATGAATATGTAGAAGAATGAAATTAGATCTTTATTTCATGCCATACAAAAAAAAAACTCAAAACTGATAAAAATCTTAAATGTAAGACTGAAACTATAAAATTCTATAAAACATAGGAAAAATGGCTCATGACACTGGTCTGGGCAGTAAATTTTTTGAATACAATCTCAAAAGTCAAATCAACAAAAGCAAAAATAGACAGATGAGATTACAGCAAATTAAAAAGCCCTGTACCACAAGGAAACAATCAACAGAGTAGGGAGACAACCTACAGAATAGGAAAAAAATTTTACCAACTATACTCTGATGAAAGATTAATATCCAAAATTTATAAGGAATTTATACGGAATTCAAACAACTCAATAGGAAGAGAAATCTGACATAAATATGGGCAAAAGACCTGAACAGATATTTCTCAAAAGACATTTAAAAGACCAATAGGTAGCCAGGCGTGGTGGCACATGCCCACAATAACAGTGACTTGGAAGGCTGACCAAAGCCAGCATCAGCAACATTAGCAAGGCAATAAGCAACTTAGCAAGACCAGCTTTCAGAATTTAAAAAGAAGACATAAAAAAGGGTTGGGGATGTGGTTCAATGATTAAGCACCCCTGGGTTGAAACCCTAGTAGTCAAAAACCAAAGAAAAAGAAGATAAATGGGTACATGAAAAAATTATTAACATCACTGTCATGAGGGAAATGCAAACCAAAACTATAATATATCAGCTCACATATACTAGAATGGAAATTATTAAAAAGACTAAAGATAACAAATATTAATGAAGATGTGGAAAAAAGGGAACTCTTACAGACTATGGTAGATATATAAAGAGATACAGCCACTATGGAAAACTATAAGTATATTCCTCAAAACAGTACATACAGAACTAGTTTATGATCTGAAAATCTCATGCTGGGTATCCAAAGGAAATGATATCAGTATGTCAAAGAGAGAAGAAAGGGCAAGTTCAATCCAAAATTAATTGTAAAAAAGGGATAAAAAAGATCACAGTAGAAATTAGCAAACAATAGGGAAAATGAACAAAGCCCCAAATGTTTCTTTTAAAGGATTATAAAACTAATAAATACCTCACAAGAATAATTTTAAAAAATGGGTTGTTTTTTTTTTTTAGTTTCTACCCTGTGGATTTATACTGTCCCTAAAAGTCAAAATACATTCTATTGTCATGTATAAGTAAAAAGAACAAATTTAAAAACTTCTTAGAAAAATGGTTTCTTTTAAACATCACTACAGATTCTACAGACATTAAGAGAATCCTAAGTATACTATGAGCAACTCCATGCTAATAAATTTGGGAATGTAAGTAAAATGAGAAAATTTCTTTCAAAAAATGTATAACTTAATAAAATTAACCCCACAAGAAATAGAAAACTGAACAGCCCTATATATATTTAAGAAACTAAATTTATATAAAAATTTTCCACAAATCTGTTAAGACATAATTGGGTGCACTGGTGAATTCTATACATTCAAAGAAGACATTAAAATATCAATTAAAAAAAGAAAACCTTTTGAGAAAATAAAGGAAATAAGAATGCTTCAACCTCTTTTTATAAATCTTACCTTCTTACCAAAATCTGATAAGGACATTACAGGAAAAAAAAAATGTTAATGAGCCTAAACCCTCACCTACATAACTGAGTCAGCAAATAATAATCTTTTCAACAAATGTTGCTGGAACAACTGGATAAACATTTGCAAAACATAAACATTAATCTCTCCCTGGAAAAGTTAATCTGAATCATAGACCTCAGTATAATTTATGTGAAATAGATCATAGACCTCAGTGTAAAAGCTAAACCTATAAAATGTCTAGAAGAAAACAGAGGAGAAAAATTTTTGTGTCCCTGGGTAGTAGACAGAGTTCTGAAATGGGACACAAAGTTGAAATAGAAGATTTTGATAAATTGTTCTTTATCATAATGAAAACCTTTTACTCTACAAAACTAAAAACATACTATAAACTAACATAAGAAAACATATGCCTATTTTGGGATATTAGTACAATGAAAAACAACTTAGAAAAAAATTTTAAATGAACTGCTGATGCACATAATAAAATGAATAAATACTAGAAACATTATCTTAACCTTAAAAAGCCAGATACAAAGAGTATATATGTAGTTTAAGAACAGGCAAAATTCTTCAACAAATGGAGCTTGGAAAACTGGAAATCCATGTGCAGCAAATGAAATTAAATTCCTATCTCTTGCCCTGCACAAAACTTAACTCAAAGTGGATCAGAGACTTAGGCAGTAGAACAGAGACCCTGTCCCTAACAGAAATAAAAGTAGGCCCAAATCTCCACCATGTTGCCTTAGGAACTGACTTCCTTAACAAGACTCCTAGAGCACAAGAAATAAAATCAAGAATGAACAAATGGGATGGATTCAAACTAAAAAGCTTCTTCTCAGCACAGGAAACAATCAGTAATGTGAATCCCTACAGAATGGGAGAAAATCTTTACCACACATACCTCAGATAGAGCACTAATCTCCAAGATATACAAAGAACTCAAAAAACACCAAAAAAACCAAATAACCCAATCAATAAATGGCTAAGGAACTAAACAGACACTTCACAGAAGATACACAATTGATCAACAAGTATATGAAAAAATATTCAACATCTCTAGTAATTAAGAGAAATGCAAATGAAAACTACTCTATGATTTCATCTCACTCCAGTCAGAATGGCAATTATCAAAAACACTAGCAACAGTAAGTGTTGTCAAGGATGTGGGGGGAAAGGAAAATCACTGGTGAGAATGCAAATTGACGCAACCTCTCTGGAAAACAGTATGGAGATTCCTTAGAACACTTGGAATGGAACTACCATTTGACCCAGCTATCCCACTCCCCAGGCTGTACCCAAAGGACTGAAAATCAGCATATTACATTTATACCAGTTCAATTCACAATAGCTAAACAGTGGAACCAATCTAGATGCCCTCCAACAGAAGAACGGATAAAGGAACTATGGAATATATACACAATGGAATATTACTCAGCCTTAGACAAGAATGAAATTATGGCATTTTCAGGTAAATGGCAGAGTTGGAGACTATCATGCTAAGCAAAATAAGCCAATCCCAAAAAACCAAAGGCCAAATGTATTCTCTGATATGTGGGTGCTAATTCATAATGGGGTGGGGCCGGAAGGGAAGAAGCGAGGAACTTTAGATTGGGCAGAGGGGAGTGAGGGGAGGGGGAAATTATGGGGATGGGAAAGATGGTGGAATGAGATGGACATTATTACCCTATGTACATGTATGATCGCATGCATGGTGTGACTCTGCATCATGTGTAATCAGAGAAAAGAAAAGTTGTGCTTCCGTTTGTGTACAATAAGTTGAAATGCATTCTGGTCTCATGTATAACTAATTGGAACAAATAAAATCAAATAAAGAACAGGCAAAGAAATGTGTGAAACAGTGGTTGCCTTTGGAAGCTGACAATTTACTGGAACAGAATAACAGGGAACTTTCTGGGTGATAGTTTCTAGATATTAATTGAAATGTGGGTAACATAGGTGTACACTTTTATCAAAACCTATCAAATTGTACATTCAAGATGTTTTCATATATAAATTTTACTTCAATTTTTAAAACTGTTTTGCTATATATAAATTGTGCCTCAATTTTTTTAAACTGAAAATATGGGAAAAGAAAATTCAGTTCCTACCAATTTATATAATTTTCCATCTAAATTTCAAAAGGTACGAAGTACAAAATTAAATAAAATCCAAGTGACCCATATGCCTTCCCTGAACCCAATTATAAATCATAATATAGCTAAAATGGAAGGTTCCAACATTCATTTAAATGGAAGTTTCCAAAATTCATTTAATTTTCTACAGGTTAGGAAAGGTATATTTACAACTGAAAGACACAATGAGGGCAGCAGGCAGCCAATAGCACATGGTTCCATCTGCCATCTGCTTCTTCCCTGTTCATCCACACAGTTCTTAGCTTCTAGGGAACACCACCCTGAACCCTCTGGAGATACTCCCCACCCCCACAAAAAAAGACTATAACCTTTCAGGCCTTGCCACCATAAGCTGGGAATAACTACTGACAAAGCTTGTCATCAAGACAACAACCAGGACCAACCCAGAAGCAATCACTTCCTTTGTAGCCCCAGCAAGGTCATTCAAGTGAGTAAAACTGACCTTCCCTGATGCTAACCCAGCACTCTAACTAAACTGACACAGAGATGAACTTATTTTGTCCAGCTGGCTGCAAAAGCACATGCATGAATTCTTTCTTGCTCACCCTCATGCTAGCCTTTCCCTCCCCTCTTCCTGTTTCTTTTGTTTTTCACACATGCACAAACAGTCACGTCGTCATATGAGACAAGTGAACACCGAATCTTATGGGTAAAAAAGCAGATGTTTTCCAATTTTGCTTCATGAAACTATATTTTATATCAGGTTCTTCTATGGATTTATAGCCGATGAAGAGATGTTACTACATTAGCTCATGGAGGGGGATGATAAAAACTGGAAAGGAAGAGTCAGACAAGGCAAAAAGAAGCTATCCAGAAGGCTGCAATTGGAGAAGCATGACAAATGGGCAGCACAGTTTTAGAGGGTTCCGGCAGAGAGGCAGATTGCCTGACTGGGAGAGATTCTCCACAGCTGGAGCATCGCACACACCATCTGGAATTTTTTAAATCCGCTTTCCCCAGGTGATCTGATTCTCAGAGTGCCAGTGGAGATGAGAAAAGGGGTGGGGGGACATAGTTCAGAATAGCTTAAAATGCTCCCCAAATTAGTTTATGAAATCTTATTTGAATCAGTTTCAACTTCTCCTCTAAACTGAGCCTCTATAGTTTAGTACCGTTTTCTCACAAAGAATTACATGTTTGGAGTTCAACCTCTATAAGTTTTCTGTACAGTGGAACAAAACAGGATTCCCAGCATGGTAGTCAAAAAGGCTCTAAACTGTCTGATCCAAATTTCCAAGGACAGGCCAACAAAACTTCATTTTCAGACTCACTCCTCTTAACTAGGCTTACCACTACTTTTAGCTATTGCCAAATGGGAGAACCTACAAACAAAGATCCTCACTTTTCTTTCCCAGATGGAACTAAATTCCACATTTAAAGCAATAAAGGAAAATATAATTTAAAAAATTAAGAGCAACCACAAACCTGCATAATAATGAAGACTTTGGTTTTCTTTCACAAAACTGAAAGTCAAAAGTTTGTGACCATGAAGGTAGAGCATGAAGGTGGACTCTGAGAAAGGACAGAGTTTACTGGGTAATAGAAGCAAGGGAAGAAATAAAAGTTACCAGGAAAGGAATTTAGCCTCTATCCACATTTATGCTCCCTACCTTCTTCATTTTTTTCTTTTTTTCTCCTCTCTTTATATTTAAAAGGCCAGGTAGTAATTAATTTAGACTATGTGGGTCCATAGAAGCCCTGTTAAAACTACTCAACTCTAGTTACAGCATCAAAGCAATGATAAATAATATGTAAACAAATGAGTGTGACTGTATGCCAATTTCAGTGGATACTGAAATTTGGACTTAATAGTCTTTTTACTTGCCATCAAATATTACTCTTTTTTAGTTTTTTTTTCCCCCCCCAATCATTTAAAAATGTTAAAATCAGTGTTAGTTTGCAGACTACAAAACAGACAGTGGACTAGATTTGAGCCATAGTTTACCAATCTCTTTTTTATACCAGTAAAGACCATTATCCAAGTTTCACTTCTAGAACTTCACAATGGTTGTAGCAAGGGTCACATGGTACCTTACTCAGGGTGGATTTTTTAAAAAAATTGAAGTGTTCCATTGAACTGCGAGGGACTATGTAAACTTCATTCTCAGGATCAACAGAGGCCCACAAGTCTAAATAAATACATGTATCTGAAATAAATACCTTCCTCACTTAAAACTTTCAAGAATTTTCTACTTGTCTATTCTTTTTCTATATCTTTTTGTATTCTCATTGTTATCAGGAAAGGGTAGTTTCTTGGTGAGCATGAACATTCTTAAGTACTTACAAGTGTTTTACTTTGGTGATAATAAAGGATAATACAGGTAGCAGTACCTTTCTATTCTCTCACTCACTCTTTCTAAAGTAAAAAAAAATAATAATAATAACATGTCCACCAAAATAAATGAGCATCTCCATCTTGGTAGATTTATTTTCTTGGAACAATGAATTCATGTTATATTTTTTTTTTTGGGGGGGGGGGTACCAGGCATTGAACCCAGGCACACTCAACCACTGAGCCATATCCCCAGCCCATTTTTATATTTTATTAGAGACAGGGCCTTGATGAGTTGCTTGGGGCCTTGCTAAGTTGTTGAGCTGGCTTTGAACTCACGATCTTCCTGCATCTGCCTCCCAAACCATAGAGATTTCTGGTGTATGCCACCGCACATGGCTCATATGTCATTTTAAAAGAGGAAAAACAGTTGGATGCAACCGCTGGCTTTGCTTGACTCTCCAGTCTAACATCATGCTGTTTGGCCTCTTCTTGGATTCTTTTCCCATTTTACAGACTCCCTTTGCCATGGAAGGCTTATAAATTTTACAACCACAAATTATAGCAAGTACTTTTCAGTTTTTCCCAAAGAGGCCATACCTAGATAAAGACACCAGACCAGGAACTGCTACTACAGATAACATCCTGCCCTCAAAAAACTTACTATCAGTTATGGAGGCATAAGAGACGCACAAAAGAGTAATAGAATAACTACAAATAGTTCACATAATTCAACACATATAAAATGGCAATATGGAATCCCATATTGATATAATAAAGATGAAAGCTTGGAGAAATTGTGTGAGAAAAATTAATTTCCTGCCTAATAAGAAGAAAATTGGAAAAACGTTAGAAAAAGCAGTAATAATAAAATGCCACCCTCTCCCCTCCTTACACCCCCAAAAAAAGCCTACAGATAAAAAAGTATCTTCCCCCAAAATAGTATGATAGTATGATATTACAAAAATAGGAAACTATGGGAACTAAATCACAAAAAATATAATAAATAATATAGTCATAAAAAATGTCCATGAGACATGTACTAGGGGATATATTTTTATGTTTAAAGTCAACTATGTAGTAAAAAGTTAAACTTATATTATTTAAAATTCTACAGAAAAAAAGTTAAAAAGGCAACAATAAAGAATCAAGGTAACTAAGTATCTAGTGCCAGGTATAAATAACAATCAAGGAAGTGAAAGATAGCTGTGGAGTGGAGTAGCAGTTTATAGAATGGCAGGGGCCCATGCATATAGGTCTGAAGAGAAGAAATCCAGATTTTGAAGCAAAGGGATGGCACATCAGAAACAGAATGAGGATGGCAGGGAAAACTTGGGCAGGAAGGGTATCTGCCTGCCATAGCAAAGATAATCCACTAAATGGAAAGAGGGCCCAAACAACACAATGTCAGACTGGACAGTCAGGAAAGTCAAACTCTGAAACAGTTGACATCTTCAGGTAATTGTTCTATGGCACTAATCCACGAATACCAGAATCAGAAAATTCCTTCGAGAGGATATAATCCTGTGGATTTTATATTGATCCAGAGAGAAAGTTAACTTACAAAAGGTCACACAATGAATTGGTGGCAGATCTAGTACTCTATACTAGTCTACTGTCTCACAGATGGCCCATTTTGATGCCCATTGCAACACAGTAGCTCCACACCAAGTCTTCAAGTGATATGTTTTCATTCCTGTTGTTACTGTCTCAGAAATTTCTGAAAGGTGTTTTTTGAGAATTCAATTTATAAATATAGGTTTACTTGGAAGACTAACTGTAGGTGGATTTTGTTGTTCTTCTTCAATAAACATACAGAATAATTAATACAGGTTCTAGCATCAGATAGATGTATGCTTGAATTACAGCACTGCCATTACTGAGTATATGGGCTTGATAAGTTACTTTACCCATTCTCAAGTTTTACATATATAAAATAGAGATAATAATGGCACCTCCCCCATAAAGGACTATCATGAATACAAAGTAACATTCTATAAGTAGAGTACATAGTACATGTCCTGGAATACAAAAGACACTAACTATTAGCTATAATAAATGTTAATTAGCTACTATTGAAGAAAACATTCACTTTTTCCCACATTTTCACCTAAGAGGGACAACACAGAATAATTGCTAAGAAGGTTAAGAGCATAGGCTCTGGAACCTCCTATTCTGACACTTACTAGTTGTGTACCGGTAGAGAATGTACTTAAGCTCTCTCTGTCTTATGTTTCCTATCCACAAATGGGATTGTTGTAAGGATTAAATGAGATATTGTGCATAAAGTGCTTTAAAATAGAAATGTTCAGTAATTTAAAAAAAAACAGGAATTTCCATCTACTAAACAGTATTAGCAAGAACATTTTGGCTTTTCCCTATGGTTGGAAATGGACAGTAACTGTATATGCCTACAGTAAACTCCTGGTGGTAGGGGTAATATAAAGGAGAGAATATGGGAGAGGGAGGAATGAGCAGAGAGAAAACAAATAAACAAAAAACTACTCTAAGAATTTGCCTCCAAAAATCTCTATAAAGAGTTTTTCTACTTCAATTAGCTAGAGTTGGTTTTTACTGCTTGTAAGTAAGAATCCTAACTAATATAATATCCTAGGGTAGTGTTTTATTTTACAATAGTACTGAACCATGCACGATGTCCAACCACCTTACTTTTTCTTTTTTTTTTTTTTATTTGATGATAACTTCTTCACATAGGTCTTACTTTGCCTTCTAAATTTCAGATTGGCTAGGAGGTACATGTCAATTTCTTCTAGTCTCCCTGTTCCTCTCCAATAACAGGTGTTAGAATGACAAAGGAGAATTTATATGACTTCAATCCAGGCTAAAAAAGAAACTGCCCATAACTAGTTCTTTCCGATTAGAAAAATAATGAAATGTACCACTCTTCCAAACCTACCCTACTTGCTCATAGATATCTGGTATTCAGTAGCTAAATCTCCTCATTAAAATGCTTTGAGGGTATTTTAAAATACCTTTTTTTTTTTCTTTCTCAATTTTCCATCTCCTTCACTCACTCATATAAAGACCTCAGAGACCAGTATCAGCACTATGGCCTTCAACCAGTGCACAAATCTTAGATTTGGAATTAAAGGATCCACTGAAATTTCATCCAGTATTCTGTCCATAGGAATAGCCAATAGTCAGAGCCAGAAGCTATGAAGTAAGCAAAGTTAATATCCAAGATATGTGCCAAGAGCCATAAAACAAAGTTGGCAGGGAGAGGCAAGGAAGGGAAATGGGTGTCAAATGCAAGCCAAAGGAGTTACAAACACCTAATACCACCAGAATCACCTAGAGGCCACTGTAAAACGATTATTGCTGCTTTAGACATATACTCCTTAAAGACTGCTGACCAATGGCTGGACCCAGAGAAGTCATTCTGGGAAGAAGCAAGGATGGTACTAAAACCTTCTGAGTTCTGTGGCTTCTTAGTCTAGTTACCTATTCTTATAGTTTCCCCTGAGGGACTGTATATTTTTTAGCAATGTAGGTCTAGATGTCACCCATTACTCCTTGGGCAAGTAACTGAAGCTTTGTGAATCTCACCTAGTTCAGTCCTGTGATGATTATGGTAATTCTTACTCTCATGTATTTTCTTTAAAAATGATTAATGGATACATGTGAATATCTTAGAGAGTTGACAAAATAAAATGATTTTTCAAACAATATACTATAGAAGTAAAAAGATAAATATTAGATGAGAGAAAATATTTAACAAAAATATTACTCTATCTAACAATTCAAATCTCCAAATCAATATAAGAAAACTGCAAACTAAACAGGGAGATAGGGAGATACCATGGTTTGGCTTGGCAGGAATTAAAGACTAATAATAATAATAAAAAAGGATATAGGGGAAAATTATACATTCAGACTGGGAAAGAGCATAAAACATTTAGGTAGGTAGTTTGCCTGTAACACTTTATATATACATATACACACATCCATTGTATATATATTCACACATATATACACACATACATGCATACACATACACACACATAAATATATTATGTGTGTTATATGTGTTTATATGTAAACAGAAAAAGGTGTACAACTGTTAATGACATCTATTCCAGGTAAATATAACTGAGGAACAGAGCAGAGAATGGGGGGAATCAATCAGGATATACTATGTACACAGTACATCCTGTATTTTCCTCAAACCAACATAGACTTCTTTTATAATTTTTAAATTAAAAAATGTTTGCAGATTATAAAACAAAGCACATATATTATTATTCTAAAGTTATACATATCAACTGAAAGGAATTTAAGATGATAAATGTGAAGTGCTATTTTTTTACCAAAATTTCTTACTTAAAATGATTTAAGAGTCCAGAACATTTTTTAAAATGTTATCTCAAGCCTTCCTTTTGCATAAGAATATGGTATGGTAATTCCAGGTATAAAATATAGAATTACAGCTTTCTTTAGGAAGAGTGTTAGTCAGCTTTCCATTACTATAACAAATTGTTGGAATAATCACCTTAAAGAGAAAAATTTTTGTTTTTTAATGTTAATATTTATTTGTTCTAATTACTTATACATGACAGCAGAATGTGTTTTGCTTCCTTATACATGAATGGAGCACAACTACTCATTTCTCTGGATGCACAAGATGTAGAGTCGTACCATTCATGCAATCATCCAAGTACCTAGGGTAAGATGTCAATCTCATTCCACCATCTTTCCCACTCCCCTGCCCCCTTCCCTCCCCTTACTCCCCTCTTCCCAAAGTTTGTCCATTCATCCCTCTCCCACTCCCTTATGGATCAGCATCCACATATAAGACAAAACATTTGGACTTTGAATTTTTGGCACTGGCTTATTTCACTTAGCATTATATTCTCTAACTCCATCCATTTACCTGCAAATGCCATAATTTTATTCTCTTTTAAAGCTAACATTTCATTATGTATATATCACAGTTTCTTGACCCATTCATCTATTGAAGGACATCTAGTTGGTTCCATAGCTTAGCTATTGTGAATTGAACTGCTGTAAACATTGATGTGGCTGTGTCACTGTAGTATGCAGACTTTAATTCTCTGGGGTATAGAACAAGGAGTGGGATAGCTGGATCAAATGGTGGTTCCATTCCAAGTTTTCTAAGGAATCTCCATACTGTATTCCAGAGTGGTCACACCAATTTGCAGTCACACCAGGAATGTAAGATTATACCTTGTGCTCCACATCCTCCCCAACACTTATTGTTGCTTGTATTCTTGATGATTGCCTTTTTTTTTTTTTTGGTGCTGGGGATTGAACCCAGGGCCTTGTGCCTGCAAGGCAAGCACTCTACCAACTGAGCTATATCCCCAGCCCAATAATTGCCATTCTTACTAGAGTGAGATGAGATCTTAGAGCAGTTCTGATTTGATTTGCATTTCTCTAACTACTAGAAATATTGTACATTTTTAATTACTAGAGATATTGAACATTTTTTCATATATTTGTTGCTCAATTACATATCTTCTTCTGTCAAGTGTCTGTTCAGGTCCTTAACCCATTTATTGCTTGGGTTATTTGGTTTTTTGGTGTTAAGTTTTTTGAGTTCTTTACATACCCTGGAGATTAGTGCTCTATCTGAAGCACGTGTGGTAAACATTTTCTCCCCCTCTGTAGACGCTCTCCTCACATGATTGATTCCTTTGCTGAGAAGAAGTTTTTTAGTTTGAATCTATCCCACTTATTGATTCTTGATTTTATTTCTTGTGCTTTAGGAGTCTTGTTAAGGAAGTCAGTTCCCAAGGCAAAATGGTGGAGATTTGGGCCTACTTTTATTTCTGTTAGGGACAGGGTCTCTGTTCTACTGCCTAAGTCTCTGATCCACTTTGAGTTGAGTTTTGTGCAGGGCAAGAGACAGGGATTTAATTTCATTTTGCTGCACATGGATTTCCAGTTTTCTCAGCACCATTTGTTGAAGACGCTATCATTTCTCCAACGTTATGTTTTCAGCACCTTTGCCTAGAATGAAATAACTGTATTTTGTGTATTTCAGCACCTCTGTCTAGTATGAGATAACTGTATTTGTATGGGTTTCTCTGTGTCTTCAACTCTGTACTATTGGTTTACCTGTCTATTTTGGTGCCAGTACCATTTTTTTGTCACTATAGCCGTGTAGGATAGTTTCAGGTCTGGTATTATGATGCCTCCTGCCTCACTCTTCCTGCTAAGGATTGCTTTGGCTATTATGGGTCTTTCATTTTTCAAATGAATTTTATAATTGCCTTCTCTATTTCCATGAGGAAAGATGTTGGGATTTTAATTGGAATTGCATTGATAGCTCTTTTGGAAGTATGGTCATTTTGAGAATATTAATTCTGCCTATCCAAGAACTTGGGCGATCTTTCCATCTTCTGAGGTTTTCTTTAATTTTTTTCTTTAGTGTTCTGTAGTTTTCACTGTCGAGGTCTTTCACCTCTTTTGTTAGGTTGATTCCCAAGTATTTTATTTTATTTTATTTTATTTTATTTTATTTTATTTCATTTTATTTATTTTGGTACTGGGGATTGAACCTAGAGGCACTCCACCACCGAGCCACATCCCCAGCCCTATTTTGTATTTTATTTAGAGATAGGGTCTCACAGTTGCTTAGGACCTCGCTAAGTTGTTGAGGCTGGCTTTGAACTCGAGATCCTCCTGCCTCAGCCTCCCAAGTGCTGGGATTACAGGCGTGCGCCAACGCACCCGGCAAGTATTTTATATTTTGGGGACTATTGTGAATGGTGTAGTTTTCCTAATTTCTCTTTCAGAGGATTCATCACTGATGTATAGAAATGCATTAGATTTATACGTGTTGATTTTATATCCTGCTATTTTACTGAATTCATTTATTAGTTCTAGGAGTTTTGGGGTGGAATTATTTGGATCTTCTAAATATAGAATCACGTTGTCAGTAAATAGTGATAGTTTGAATTCTCCTTTTCCTATTCATATCCCTTTAATTTCTTTCATCTGTCTAATTGCTCTGGCTAGAGTCTCAAGGATGATGTTGAATAGAAGTGGTGAAAAAGGGCATTCCTGTCTTTTTCCAGTTTTTAGAGGGAATGCTTTCAATTTTTCTTCAGTTAGAATGATGCTTGGGCTTAGCATAGATAGCTTTTACAATGTTGAGGTATGTTCCTGCTATCCCCATTTTTTCTAGTATTTTGAACATAAAGGGGTGCTGTATTTTGTCAAATGCTTTTTCAGCATCTATTGAGATGATTATATGATTCTTATCTTTAAGACTACTGATGTGATGCATTACATTTTTTGACTTCTGTATGCTGAACCAACCTTGCATCCCTGGGATGAACTCTACTTGATTATGGTGCACTATCTTTTTAATATCTTTTTGTATGCAACTTACCAGAATTCAATTAAGAATTTTTGCATCAGTGTTCCTCAGGGGTACTGGCCTGAAGTTTTCTTTCCTTGATGTGTCTTTGTCTGGTATTGGTCTCAGGGTGATACTAGCTTCATAAAATGAGTTTGGAAGAGTTCCCTCCTTTTCTATTTAATGGAATACTTTGAGGAGTATTGGTGTTAGTTCTCTGAAGGTCTTGTAGAACTCAGCTGAGTATCCATGTGGTCTTGGGCTTTTCTTGGTTGGTATGCTTTTGATGGTCTCTTCTATTTCATTGCTTGAAATTGACCTGCTTAAATTTTCTATAACCTTCTTAATCAGTTTGGGTAGTTCATATGACTCTAGAAATTTGTTAATGTCTTTAAGATTTTTTATTTTGTTGGAAGTATAAATTTTTAAAATAGTTTCTAATTATTTTGTTTTTCAAAAGTGTCCATCATAATATTTCCTTTTTCATCACAAAATTAGGTAATTTGCATTTTCTCTCTCCTCTTTGTTAGCATGCTAGGGGTTTATCAATCTTATTTATTTTTTCTAAGAACCAACATTTTTTGGTCAATTTTTTCAGTTGTTTCTTTTGCTTCAACTTCATTATTTTCGGCTCTGATTTAAATTATTACCTATCTTCTACTGCTTTTGGTGTTGATTTGTTCTTCTTTTTCTAGGGCTTTGAGATGTAATGTTAGGTCATTTATTCATTGACTTTTTATTCTTTTAATGAATGAGCTCAATGCAATGAACTTTCCTCTTAACACTACCTTCATAGTATCCCAGAGATTTTGATATGTTGTATCATCATTCTCATTTACCTCTAAGAATTTTTTAATCTCCTCCCTGATGTCTTCTGCTATCCATCCATCATTCAATAGCCTATTATTTAGTCTCCAGGTGTTGGAGAGGCTTCTATATTTTATTTTAGCATTGATTTCTAGTTTCATTCCATTTTGATCTGATAGAATGCAGGGTAGTATCTCTATTGTTTTGTATTTGCTAAGAGTTGCTTTGTGGCATAAGCTATGGTCTATTTTAGAGAAGGATCCATGTGTTGCTGAAAATAAAATGTATTCACTTTTTGATGGATAGAATGTTTTATATGTCTGTTAAGTCTAAGTCACTGACTGTATTATTGAGTTCTATAGTTTCTTTGTTTAGTTTTTGTTTGGAAGATCTATCCAATAATGGGAGAGGTGTTAAAGTCACCCACTATTATTGTGTTGTGGTCTACTTGATTCCTGAAATTGAAAATGGTTTGTTTGATGTATGTAGGTGCTCCATTGTTTGGTGCATAAATATTTGCAATTGTTGTGTCTTATTGTTGTATGATTTCCTTAAGCAGTATGAAATGTCCTTCTTTATCCCTTCTGACTAACTGGTTTCAAGTCCACTTTATCTGATCTAAGGATGGAAACCCCTGCTTTTTTAAACAGACCATGAGAGTTATATGTTTTTTCCCATTCTTTCACTTTCAGTATGTGGATGTCTTTTCCTATGAGATGGGACTCTTGAAGGCAGCATATGGTTGTCTTGTTTTTTAATCCAATCTGCCAATCTATGTCTTTTGATTGATGAGTTTAGCCCATTAACATTCAGGGTTATTATTGAGATATAACTTGTATTTCCAGTTATATTTGGTTTATTTTTTATTTTTAACTTGGCTTGGTATCTCCTTTTATTGGCTTTTCCTTTAGTGTAGTTCCTCCCTTTCCTGTCTTTCATTGTTGTTTTTCATTTCCTCCTCATGGAATATTTTTTTGAGAATGTTCTGTAATGCAGGCTTTCTAGTTGCAAATTCTTTAACTTTTATCATGGAAGTTTTTTATCTCATCATCAAATCTGAAGCTTAATTTTGCTGGATATAAGATTCTTGGTTGGCATCCATTATCCTTCAGAGCTTGGTATATGTTGTTCCAAGACCTCATAGCTTTGAGGGTCTGGGTTGAGAAATCAGCTGAGATCTGAACTGGTTTCCCACTATATGTAATCTGATACTTTTCTCTTGTGGCCTTTAAGATTCTATCTGTATTTCATGTGCTAGGCATTTTCATTATAATGTGACTTGGTGTGGATCTGTTGTAATTTTGTACATTTAGTGTCCTATAAAGCCTCTTATATTTGATTTTCCATTTGATTCTTTGGGTTTGGGAAATTTTCTGATATTATTTTGGTTTATTTTGTTGTTGTTGTTCTTGTTTTTCCTGATATTTTGTAGAAAAGATTGTGCATTCCTTTGGTTTGTGTCTCTATGCCTTCCTCTATCCTGATAATTCTTAAATTTGGTCTATTCATGTTATCCCATATTTCTTGTAGATTCTGTTCATGGTTCCTTACCATCTACACTGTGTGGTTAACTTTATTTTCAAGATTATATATTTTATTTTCATTGTTCTGTCTTCCAAGTGAGGTTCTGTCTTCCAAGTGATCTAGTCTGTTGGTGATGCTTTCTACTGAGTTTTTAATCTGGTTTATGGTTTCCTTCATTTTGAGGATTTGTTGTTGTTGTTGTTGTTGTTGTTATTTTCAGCATCTCTTGTCTCTTCATTGAATTAATCTTTTGCTTTCTGCATTTGCTTTCACAGTTTCTTTTAGAAAATGATCTTTCGTTGCCTGCATTTGCTCTTTTACATCATCCTTTACTTCGAAGATCATTTTAATTATGTACATTCTGAATTCCCTTTCTGACATTTCTTCTACTGTGCTATCAATGAATTCTTTTATTGTGGCATCTTGCTTTGTTTGAGGCACTTTCTTCCCTTGTTGTTTCATGTTGTTCATGTTTCTTCCCCTCTAGCAGTGCAGATTTGAGGTATTAAGGTTTCTACCCTATAGGTTTATAATATCCCTGTAGGCTTCCCATGCCTTGCCTTTAAGGGGGAGATCAATCTTAACAGCATCCAATGCAAAAAAATATGCAGGTTTAAATCAATTAGCCCCTATTAAGATGTTTACAGTTCTGCTACAATAAACAGAATTGATGTATTCAGTTATTATCTATAGTACAAACAGTAGGTTTGCAATATTGTCTACAGTTTCTAATGGTGAACAAAAACAGAACAGGGGGTGTAAGGTGTGATGTTTATGAGGTAGGAGGTGAGAATACAGAGGTATTAGATGATAGGAAGAATAACAGAGGAATCAGTAGAAGTTGATTATTAGCAGGAGAGAAGAGAGAAGGGACGCTCAGGTGTAACCAAGCCTATAGGGATCTTGGAAGTGGTCTTCCAGATCCTGGCTGTAGTCCCTATATGGAAGCAATCATGTCCCCAGTTGGTGGTGGCAGCAGCGGCAAATCTATATGCACCATGATTTTGGCCTTCTAGTCTCTGGCCAGTGTCACACGATGGAAGCTGCCCCAACTAGAAATGGGTGGTGGTGGCAGCAGAGGTAACCCAAGATGGTTGCAGAAGTGACCGAGGATGGAGCTGACCAGTTTCAGAAATGGTGCTAAGAGGGCAGGTCGTGCAGCCTATTTGGATATGCAGTTCTGTGGTGGGTGTTATTGCCATGGGCAGTTGACTACAGGCCCTGTCTGTTGCCCTAAGGCAAGAGCTACCATGTGAGGGGCAGTTATGGCAGTGGCTACAGTGTCCCAAGATGGAGGCCAGCCTGGAGAGCCACAGGGACTGCAGCTTGGGTGCTGTCCTCTCCTCTGTTACCGGCAGGCAGCCAGTGGGGAGGCGCTCTCCTCCAAGAAAAGTTTTTATATTGGCTTATAGCTTGGGAGGTTTTAGTCCATGATTGACTGACTCAATTGTTTTGGGCCTGTGGCAAGGCAGCACATCATGGAAAAAGTATGTAGCAGAGAAAAACTGCTCACTTCATTTTCCAGAGCAAAAAAAGGAAAGAGGAAAATGCCAGAATCCCATTATCCCCCTCAAAGGCATGCCCCGGACAACTGAAGATCTATTAGGCTTCCAGTCACCTAAAGACCCCAACGTTCACTAGCACCACACACACCAGGAACCAGGCCTTTAACATATGGGGAAATAATCCAGATCCAAACCACAGGAAATATAATGAGAGTTTCCTTATAAACCTTTTTATTTTTCTATTATTATTCTCATCTTTAAAGCATATAATAGACATTAATATTATTCCTAGAATATGAACCCATCTTTGACATCATATTAAATTTACACATATTTCTCTCAGATACAAGATTACCAGTTCAATTTTATGAGATCAGCAAATTAAATATACATTATTTGCCTGTTATCACTGAAGATAATATAGAAGTGTTACAATTTTATCAAAGAACAAGAATTATGAAAAATCATGTTTAGCTTGGAAGTAAATGGAGCAAGCACTATTCCAAACCCAGACCAGTGAAGTTTGCCTTCAGTGTGCCCATTCCCTCTTTCTGTGTCCAGTTCAGTTTTGGTGCTGCTTCTCAAGGTACCCCTAACTTCCTCCCAACAAAATCTGCTTTTAGGAAAGGTTGTAAAAAATAAATTTACATTGATGAGTAAAATACATACAAAGGAATAAAGCTAAATTTTAGAAATTGGTTTTTATTTAATACTCAATATTGGATATAATGAAAAGCAAATTGACAGATCCTGTCATCAAAGAACATAGAGAAGAAATAAACAAGCAGTATACTAAACAAAGAACATGGAGAAGAAATAAAAAAACAAGCAGTATGGAAATTGCTATAATGGGTTTAAGACAGGGTGTTATAAGAGTTCCAACGAAATGCAAAGGCTCTTAGAATTCTAGGAGAAGAACTATACCAGCCAAGTCTTCAAAATTGAATGGGCATTAACCAGACAAAGGTGTGGGGGAGGAGAGAGAAAGTAGTATGATGAATAACTTCCAGACACCTCTGAATTCAGATCACCCTTTTAATCCAAGACATGTCAGGCAGGAGGATCTCAAGTCCAAGGCCAACTTCAGCAACTTACCAAGACCCTGCCTTGAAATAAAAAAATAAAAAGACTAGGGATGTAACTTAGTGGTAAAGTTCCCCCGGGGTTCAATCCCCATTAACCTCTTCCCCACCAATAAATAAATAAATATAATATGTAAACAAATTCAATAATTTGGATGAAATGGACAGATTTCTTAGACAAAATTGAATAAAACTAATGAGTAGTGAAGTTGGAAACAAAATCCAACCTTCTAATTTCCATTTCATCATTCCCCTTCATCATTTGGAGTTTTATTTCCATCACTTCTTTACCTCTCTTCAGCTTCAAGTGATCATGAAAAATAACTGAACTAGTAAAATAAGAAGTCATAGAAAACCCTGAATGCAGGACAGAAAGTGGGTAAATATAAGCAGATGGCTGGGGAAATAGTTTTCTAAGATTTTCTTCTTGAGGACAAATGTTTGGGACAAAATGGAATTCCTAGCAGCAGTGTATATGCCACTGAAGACTGTAGCTTTGGCAGGGCAGTAAATATTCAACACCAGTGTCCAAACAGAAAAAAATATCTGGATAGTCTCTGCCAAACCAAGATTACAAACTACTATTATATCTTCTGAAGTAAAAATAATCAGCAATAAATTTATCCATTTTCAGCTAAGCAATACTTAAAGGGGAATTTATAGCTTTAAGTGCCTTTATTAGAAAAGGAAAACAATCTCACAAAATTAACCTGAGTTTCCACCTCAGGAACCTAGAAAATGAGGGGTAAATTCATCCTTATTGGTTTAGGTGATTCATGTGCTAGGTTATTACCTCTATGGAAGAAAAGTGATTTTCCAGTTTTAAAAAAATACATATTTATGAGTATACCACACAAGGGTACTTCTGCTTCCCCACTCTTCTTCCCTCTTATGTGCTTACATTTATCGTATGATCACTGTAGTTAGATTTATAAAATACCAATGCTCAATTTTCTTCAGATGTGAGCGATACTACAGATTAATTATATCAGCATGAAATAGCAATGATGATCATAGTAAAATCCAACATTTACTTGGTACTCTATTTTTATATATCATCTGATTTTATATTCACACTGGTCATTTCTATCCTCATCTGAGGAAAATTATTATAGACATTATAACTACTATTAGTATAGCAGCTTTTCTTCTAGTAACCTGAAAAAATATTGCTTGCTTGAACAAATAAGATTGGGGTATTTTGTCTATACCAAAGAAAGGGAAAAGTGGGATAGAGGCAATGAAATGAGAGTCTGTATATCTAAGTATTGAGGAAATGCAGGGAAAGTATAGAGCAAGGTTTTGTATTCTGTTGTCCAGAGCAATTTAGAGAAAGATGCCTAAAACTTTTTTAAAAGAATTAAGAAAGTAAGAACACTAAAGGCATCTGCACAAAAAAATATTTTAAAAACTGGACTTCAATGAAACTGAGAACATGTACTAAACCAAAGAGGATTACTAATGATGAATAACATTGATAGGGGACAGACAGGTGCAAGTGGTGGGAAGGTGAGGTTAAGGGAATAATTCTATAAAATAGGTCCACTGTGCTGACTCCCCCCGCACACACACATACTTTCTTTTCCAAGAAGCAATTTACCTGCAGTTCTGCCTGGCTTAAGTGGACAGGATATGTTACGTTCCTCAGCAAAAACTACCTGTTGCCTGTAGGAGAAATTCAGGCCTAAAATAATGCTGAAAAGAGGAACCCAAACATCCATTAAAAATAATAAATAAATAAATAAATAAAAAAAATTAAAAAGAGGAACCCAAATTACCCTCAAGGGGGAGACTTTTGTGACCCTTTTCAAGACCAGATCCTGAAACTCAAAGAGATAAAGATTATTCCTCCTAATCACAAAATCTATAAGAATTTACAGTTAAGAATCCAACTAGAACTGGGCCAAGGCGACCTAGAGTTGTCATGGCAGTGGGGACTTAAGAGTCTGATGTCATCCTGCTGTCAGTCAAACTTCAAGGGGTGGTTCCTAGGTGGAGCTCTCTGGAACTTCTCTGGGATCCCCAGTAAAAGTGGAGTACAGGCACACTATCCCTCTAGTCTCTGAGAGGACCCACTCTCTCCCTTGAGAGTTTCCCCTTTCCTTTTTCCTATCCCTTCAATAAACTCATGCCTGTTACTCTGAGCAACATATCTGGAATCTTTCTGACTTGATGACAAGATTCAGCATTTGAAGTGGGGTTGTCTTCATGATGTCTCAGTTTTCCAGCTCTGAAACAACATGATACAATGTGCAACACCATTACTTATTAGAGAAATGCAAATTAAAACCACAGTGAGATACCACTACTTATCTGTTAGACTGGCTAAAATTTTAAAGACTGGTCATATGAAGTAATGGTAGGGATATGAAACAACTAGAATTCCCAAATGAACTAGTAGAATGTAAAATGATTACAAGTGCTTTAGAAAATAGTTTTTCAGTTTTTAAAAAGTTAGACCTATACTTGCCATATGACTTAGCCAACTCACTCCTAGGTATTCACTCAAAAATAAAAGCATATGCCCATACAAAGACCTGTACAAGAATATTCATTACAATTTCATTTTTGATAGACAAAAACTGGAAACAACCAGGTGTTTATTAACAGGTAAATGAATCACCCAACTGCAGTTTATTGATACAACAGACTAGTATTCAGCTATAAAAAGAAAATATTGCAGGGTGTGGTGGCACACACCTGTAATCCCAGTGACTTGGGAGGCTGAGACAGGAGAATTATAAATTCAAAGCCAGCCTCAGCAATTTAGCAAAGCCCTGAGCAACTTAGCAAGACCGTGTCTCAAAACAAAATATACAGACAGGCTGGAGATGTGGCTCAATGGTTAAGTGCTCCTAGGTTCAATCTCCAGTACCAAAAAAAAGGAACTACTAATATGTACAACAACATGGATGATTATCAAAATAAATATGCTTAATTGAACAATCCAGCAAAATTCCATTTATATAAAAATTTTTAATGCAAATTGAGACATAAGACATAAAACAGGTGAGTGGCTGTGTTTTAGTCGGTATTTTTGCTGCTGTGAATAAGGGACCCAACCAGAAGAGGAGGAAAAGTTTATCTGAGGGTTCTCATGGTTTCAGAGGTCTTGGTACATAGAAGGCTGGCCCCATTTCTCAGGGCTAACGGTGAGGCAGAACGTCTTGGCAGAGGAGTGTGGCAGAGGAAAGCAGCTCACACGGTAATCAGGAAGCAGAGAGAGAGGTCTCCACTTGACTGATACAAATATACATACCAAAGCCACAGTGCAATTCCCACCTCCTCTAGCCACACGCTACCACTTCAGTTACCACACAGATAATCCCCATCAGGGTATTAATTCATTGATTGAGTTAAGACTCTCACAACCCAATGATTTCTCCTCTGAACCTTCTTGCATTGTCTCACACATGAGCTTTTCAGGGAAACCTCACATCCAAACCATAACAGCCTGTCTAGGACAGGAGAACTTGGGTGTGTTGAAAGGAAAGTATTACAAAGGTATATGAGGAAACTTTTGGGTAACATAAATGTGTTTATTATCTTGATTACGGTGATGATTTCATGGTTGTATTTGTTGCCAAAAATTCTGTCCTTGTCCCAAATGCAATCCAATAATGAGGACAGTTTTCAGAAAGAGGAAAAGTAAGTTTCATTGCTTTGCTAGCAAAGGAGAAGCACAGGGGATTCCTGTGTCAGAGGCTATGATTCTGCCTATCAGGGAGAATAGAAAGTTTTTAAAGAAGGGATTCAAAGATTACATTCCAGGTGTTCCCTGTAGGGAAACTGTGATTCACTTGTTAATTTGGGAGAGGAAGAAGAGGAAAAACAAGTCCCTTTTAAAATAAGACAGAGTGGCAGAGCAGCAAGGGATATATTCAAAGCCATGAAGTAGACCACCTTATATATAAAAATATCAAAACCAATGAAATGTGCAGTGTAGTGTACGGTCAATTATATATCATAAAGCTGCTAGATATTTATTTTGTTTAAAGGCTAAACATCTTAATCACTTTCAACTAATTTTTTTTCTAAATCTGTTGTTTCTCTGAATAAAATTCTACCCAGAGACTAGTCATGGAACTCAAGTTATATTTGGGTGTCAGTTGTCATTCTCACTTTTCAAATAAACAAAACTGAAAATCATACTGGGTAAACTTCTTGACCCAATCCACAGAGATCATACATGATAGTGCCAAGATTTGACTCCACATCTTTCTGGCTCTGAAAGCCATGTTCTTCACACTCTGTTACAGTCCAAGGGAAAAGTGGAAGACAAAATGGTTATTGATATAATATTGTAATTAACTAAAAAGAATAAAAATGAAAATACTGCCTTAGGCTATTGAGATAAAAAAAAAACTTCTTTGTCATTGTAATGAGAACATTTAATATGAATGTGTCTTTTAAAAATACCTGCATAGTTGTTTAAGATCAGTTGACTGGAAAGGGCCTTATAATACAGCATTGTTAACTATAGGCACAATGTTAAACATCAGATCTCTAGAATTTACCTTGCATAAATCAAATTTTATACTCATTGTAAAGCAGATCCTCATTTCCCCTTCTTTCCTACCCTTTGCTGCCATTCTAAGCTCTACTTCCACAAATTTAACTATTTTAGGCACCTCATATAAGTGAAATCATACTGTATTTTTCCTTTCATAACTGGTTTACTTCACTTCACATAATGTCCTCCAAGTAATGTTCATCCACGTTACTGCACCTTACAGTGCTTCCTTCTATTCTCAGGAATAATAATATTCCATTGAATGTATTTACAGATTTTCTTTATTCAGTCATCTCTTGCAGGGTATTTAGGTTGTTTCCCTATCTACTAATGCAAGTAATGTAGCAACAAACATGGCAGTCAAAATATCTCTTTACGATCCTGATCTCACTTTTTGTATAAATACCCAGAGCAGGACTACTGGATAACATATTTCTATTTTTTAATATTTTGAGGAAATATTATATAACATCAGCTGACAATCATTTTACATTCCTGCCCAGAGTACAAGGGTTTCATTGTCTATATATCCTCACCAAAATTTGTTAATCTTTTGTTTGTGTTCTTTTTTTTTATAATGGCCATCCTAACAGGAATGAGATGACACTTCATTGTAGTTTGATTTGCATTTCCTTGATGATTAGTGACATTAAGCATTTTTATTTATTTTTTATTAATTTTTTTATTAATTTTTTTTAATTTTTATTTTTACAGACTTCATTTTGATTCATTGTACACATATGGAGTACAAATTTTCATTTCTATTGTTATGCATGATGTACATTCATATCATATACCTGTTGGTCATTTTTATGTGTTCTGTGTTGAAGTATTGTTTCACTTTGTTCAAGTACTGTTCTCTTTACTCCATTGATCCTCTTTGTGATGACTATCTTGGATTCTTTGTCAGATAAGTTATATATATAAGATATATAAGTTATATATACATTATATATATTTTATGTATAACCATATTTCATTAGGATTTGTTTCACAAGACTTATTTAGCTAATTTTTGGGGGGATATATTTCCCTGTTTCTTTGTTTTCCTTTATTTTTTTGGTGATGGTAAGAGAAAACAGTTACCTTTCCCAGTTATCATGAATTGGCCTTGTACAGGAGGAGGGCCTCACCAATCAGCTCAGCCAGAGATCTGGGGGACTTTCAAATCTTTGTGGTTGTCCAACCTGCTTTCTTTGTTCTTAGAAGACACCACACAAAAGAGTATGCTGGGCCAGTTCGCATCCAATATTGAAGCCAGTTTCTTACACAGTCTCTAGAAAAGCTAGATCATTGGATGCTCTGTCCAATTATTTCCTTTCCCAGGGAGAAACTGGGATGTGTATATTTAGTTGTTGCTCTGTGACGAATGAGGTGGAGTGGCTATGGTGGCTGCTAGTTCAAACTACAGTGTTCGTTCACACTGGCTTCTGGGCAGCAAGAGTATGCCAGATTCAATAGAGTCCTGAGAAATGCAAGACAGAAGCTAGTGCTTTGGACAGACCTAGACAAGTTGGGATACTGGACACACCATCCAACTTCTTCCCTCCCCAGGGACAAGCTGGGTTTTAGGGGAGATTTTCTTTCAATTGTTTGGTGCTCTTTCATCATAGAAATTTGGTGAGAGGTTTTCTTAAATTTCTCTAACAGTTTTAATGTGGCTGGCTGCTGCTCTTGCAGGTTATAGTAGTGTTTCAACTAGTTTCTGAACGTCTTCACCTTTTGTTGTTGAACTGATGTGTTCAAGGCAAAAAGAGAACTCAGATCTTCTTAATCTTCATTTATACTGCTCAATAATTTTTTATTTTAAAGATATTTTGTTTGGTTTTTTAGTTGTTAGCTTAAGAGTCATTGTGGGAAACTTTTTTAATGTACTAGTTTGAATTATTTTGTTCAAAAATCCTGTAATAGCAACATAACACGTGTTTGTTGCCTCCTATGTAGTAAATAATACAACTTAGCCTATGGCATGTGGAAAATAATGGCTTGGAATACAAAACCAGTATACATTTCGTGCTTAATGCCATAAGTATTGTCAGGGTGGGGGCATCTTTAGTATTGACATTGAAGTGCCTTGAACCATGTAGTTTCTTAGGTATGTGGGAAAATAATATTTAGAATTCATCATATAATTTTCTTTGGAATTACCCTGACAGTGCTCAATCATCTTATAAATCTGAGTGATTCCAAGTCTACATATTTCTGATTTAGTTCCACTTAACAAATCAAAGTGCTGTTTTATAAGTGTTATTTGAGATTTAGGGTAATATTCAAATGATATTCTTTGAAATAAGGAGACTGAATCAGAAGCCATCACTCAAGTGGCAGATGGGTTAAAGATGCTTTATATAAACCAGCTCCATCAGTTTCCCCTAAAGCCCATGCTTTTGCCAAATGCATTCTCTTAGCATATACAATCAGATTTTTTTCACATTTATAGGCCAAAATTCCTCTTAGAGCCACATCTTGGTTTAGTTTATTTGGAATAAGTTTCTATCTCTTATAAAATGTTGGTTATAGAATATCTGAAGCTATATTGCTTAAATTCTAGAAGACAGGAAATGTAGTAGGGTTGGTAGAGAAGTGAAGAACACAGAACATAAGATCAGAGTTAGTAGAAGTATTATATTCAGAGGCATGTAGATGAAAATAAACAGGAAGAAATGGAAACGAATATAATCACAAAGCTCTCTCAAAATGAAAGTGGGGTTGATACATCAAGTTACTGGAGATGTACCCTAGATGTGTGGAGTTCTTAACTCCTGCCATAACTTGACACAGTAAAATAAGGACATGAGTGCCAACCCCACTCCTTCTCTAGTCCCCTTTCTTAGTGTCTATTCACCTTCCTGTCACTCTCCAAATCTCTAAATATTTTCTCCTATTCAACATGGATAAAAAGTTGTTGTGTGACAAGAGGAGAAGAAAGAGAGGAAGAGATGGGGAGAAACTGGAATGAAAAGAAGAGTAAAGAGGAGTATTAAATCACCTGAGCACTTAATAGGTTTAGGTACTAAAGCAGTTTTAAGACATGATTCCAATTTCTTTGACATTCTTCCATCAATAATTGGGCTCCATGTCTCTTCCCTTGAATCTGAGTGGATTATTAGCCACCATACTTCCAGCATAGTAGAGCAAAAATGATGTTATGTAATATCAAGATTAGGTCATTAAAAGTCAAAAAGCTTCCATCTGGTTCTTTTGGAACACTTTCTCAGAAAGTTAAGAGAGAGACCAGGTGAAACTCAATGACAACAATGAAAAGGCCCAAGTCACACTGAAAGGCCAGATATAGGTACACAAATCAATAGGTCCAACTAAATTCAAGCTTTGAGTCATTCCATTCCAAGCATCACAAAAGCTAATGAAAATGCTAGGACAATCTTCATAGGCAGGCAACCTGTGCAGTCATATAGTGATTCATGCTCAAAAACACCTCATGCATGGTTTAATTCTCTTTTGTTTCTACCTTCAAATTCATAATATTTTTATCTTTTAAGCTTTATTGTAAGTGATGACTGATAGGACAACAGAACATGAATGCGAGCAGATAGGATACACATGATATGCATATTTTTTACAGTTTCTCCTGTCCCATCAGCATATAGCATATGTCAGACACACTGCTGTTTCTGTAACAGGCTTACCTTATACTTAAAGCCCTGTGCTTAAATGGGCTTCATTCTTGGTTTAATGCTCTGCTGTTGTCATCTTGAAATTCTTAATGGTATCTTTGAACTTTTGTGAGATCTGAGCATGAACATGAGTAGGAGAGACATGCGCAACATATATATATTCTACCATTTCTTTCTATCCCTTTCACATATGACCTGCATGATCCTCTGTGAGCACTGAATCTCAGTGGATCCACAATATGAAGATATCTAGTAAGAATCAGAGTCCAAAATAAGCACGTAAGATCTATGACTAAGCATGAATGGTCTCACTTTTCATTCAAACTGGAATTTTCTTCAAGCACAGAAAGCAAGTAGTGCCATTATAAGAACCATGAACAATCAAGGATTGTTTCTTACTTAAAATCTTTCCCTGTATTAGCCAACCACTTGCAATGAAAATGATGACACGAAAAGGAGAAAGACAGCATAACCCCAAGTTCCTTATCCTTTCAGGCCTTCTTATTCGTTGGTAAGTCAAAAGTATGCACACATTGAGTGGTTTAAAAAACAAAAACAAAAACACCTGTTGATTTAGACTTGCACAACATTTCCACTGGTAAAAAAACAAAATACAAATGTATGCATGAGCTACAAAATACAAGTTATTTAATTCCTGTGGTTCTGCATACAGGCTAAATGCTCTTATATTTGTATTAAAAACTCTGCATTGCACAATATAAAGATTAACAGCAGTCCAACTTCCATGCAGTGCTTCATTCTCTTACAACATAACCATCTGTCATCTAGTCTAGATGCTAAATTAAGAACCCACAACCTCTCTAAGTCTCAGTTCCTCACCTACAACATAGGGAAAAAAATACTCTACAGCATGATGCTAAAGATTAAAAATAGTGTCTTTAATGCCTTTACAAAGTTAAGGACATCTTATGTATTTAAAAAGTAGCTACTACTTTCTGCCTCCGCTGCCACCATGGTGCCCGTGAAAAAGCTTGTGGCAAAGGGGGGCAAAAAAAAGAAGCAGGCTCTAAATTTCACCCTTACTTGCACCCACCCTGTAGAAGATGGAATCATGGACAATGCCAATTTTGAGCAGTTTTTCCAAGAGAGAATCAAAGTAAATGGAAGAGCTGGGAATCTTGGTGGAGGGGTTGTGATCATTGAAAGGAGTAAAAGCAAGATCACTGTAACATCTGAAGTGCCTTTTTCCAAAAGGTATTTGAAATATCTCACCAAAAAGTATTTGAAGAAGAAGAATCTACGTGACTGGTTGCGCATAGTCGCTAACAGCAAAGACGGTTATGAATTACATTACTTCCAGATTAACCAGGATGAAGAGAAGGAAGATTCCAGATTAACCAGGATGAAGAGGGAGAGGAAGATAGGATTAAAACTCTTTTATCTGGAATATTTTGTATGAGTTCTTGAATGAAACTTGGGAACCAAAAAAATAAAAAATAATAAATAAAAATAAATAATAAATAAAAGTAGCTACTATCTCCACTACTAAAAATGATCATAATGACAACAATAAAATAATAACACAATTTCCTATAACTGCTAATTCATTTTTAGGCAAGTTTATTGCAAAGCCCTTCTATGCCATGAGGTAAAATATATTTCCTTTTAAATTGTACCATTAACCAATCCTTCTTCCATAGCTCTTCAGATAACTAGAGGCAGTGACAGAGTCTGTCACTACAGTCTATTAAAATTGTTGACACAAATTTTAAAAGGGGTAATGGTAATGAAAGGATAGGGGCCTGCTACAAGTGATTATCACATAAATGAGAAGGGAAGTTGATTTTACCCTAAACTTAACCCTACATGACAGAAAAGAAACTAAAAAATTCTAAAATGCACCCACACAAGTGGGATGAGGTGGCTCACACCTATAATCCCAGCAGCTTGAGAGGCTAAGGCAGGAGGATTGTGAGTTCAAAGCCAACCTCAGAAACAGCAAGGCCCTAAGCAACTCAGGGAGACTCTGTTTCTAAATACAAAAATGGTTTGGGGATGTGGTTCAATAGCTAAGTGCCCCTGGGTTCAATCTCTGGTACAAAAAAAAAAAATTAATTAAAAAATAAAAATAATTTAGAAAATTAAAAATAAATAAATAAATAAAACTAAAATGCAACTACACTAGAAAATCAAATCAATTTCAAGCATTTGATGTTGCACCTGGAAACTTCCCAAAGGACAAATACAATGGAATAATTCATGAACACAATAATAAAATGACACATAAGGGGAAAAAAGTTGTCACTCAGCCTGCTCCATAGTTTTACTGAGGTTGAGCAACGCAGTTAAGCTCCTGAATACTGGGTAATCAGTCTGCTGCTATTACTTCCTCTGAAACTCATACTTAAGGGTCTACTTAATTCTGTTACTGAGAGGTATGCTGAGCAGGTATGCTACCATTACCCACCTTATATGTAGCCTTACCTATAATCTTAGACCACATAAGTTCACATAAGTGTCAACAAAAAAGTTTGGAAATGAGAAATTCTTGACTAGAATGTTGACTACAGGAGGGCAGAGATTTTGTCCTCTATGCTTACCATTACATCTCTAGTACCTGGAACATACTAGATATACATTATTTGTTGGATGAATTAAAAAATGGATTCATGGGGAACAAAAACACCATTAATTCTGCTATTATTTTCACCCCACTTTCTAGAAACCTTGAAGTTCATATTTACCACGTCCTAATTTAAGTCCTAGAGTCTTAACATACAAAATTTTTAAATACCTGAATGTCTAAAAGTAAATTATGTCATTTGACAGCAAGAAAAATTACTACATATATAGATACATAAAAGAAAAGAATAACAAAGAGGTACAAATTCAACTTATAACACTAAAGAGAGCCTTAATTAGAGATGTGTACTTTGAGTTCTACAACTAAAACAAGATTTGGGGAATTGAGAAGACATTGCTAGGAATAATGTTTTGGAGAACAGACACTACATAGAATATCTAAAGAAATCAGGCATAATTCATCCAGAGAATCTAAGCCTTCAAGAATTTAAATGACAATTACATGAATACCAGGATATGGCTATTTCCACTGAGAGTGGGACAAAAGGAACATCCTTTACTTAGGCAGAAAATCCTTAGATCAAAAACTGGAATTCACATCTCAAAGACTGTGAAATACAGGCAAAGCCTGTAAAAAGAGAAATAGATTCTCCTACGTTACAGATTTTCATTAAAACAGATCTTTCTATGATGACTTAAGTGAATTTCTGCTCAGAGGAAAGTGTAAACTAGATATCTCAAGGACACTAATCTACAATTTTTTAAATCAAAAACGTCTGTGAAAAATAGGGCATTTCCAAGTACCCAAAGTAAATCACATAGAAAGTTTAGGAGATATTTTAAGCCTCCACCCCTTTCATTTTTTATAAGATATTACATTTAGATAGCATTTCACAATTTGCAGCAGGCCTTCTGTATTTCCCCTCTTTAAGTGATGCCATACCCCAGATTTTCTGCCTAAGCTTGAAGCATTAAAAGGAGTACAGATCAGAAGTGGTTTTAAACTAACCAAGTTATCCATCCTGTTTCCACTATCTTTTATTTTTCTAAGGAAAAAATATTTGTTAAGAAAAACTGCTTTTCTTTCAATAAATATGCTTTTGGTGTCAATAATGGAAAGAAAATATCTTGAAAAAAAGAAGAACAAAAGTCAAGGAAGACAAATGTGAATTCTGCAAAAGGGTGAAAATTTCTATGAGCCAGAGGGCATTGTTCTTATGCAAATTTGAACTAAAGGCCCACAAAGCTTTATGGGAATGTATGAAAGCCTTTTTCTAAGAAACTGCTTAAGATTTTCTCCCAAGAGTCATTTCAGAAGTAGTTACCCCATTTTTAATGTGATGAAAGATGCAGTTATTGAAAAAAGGCTGCCATTCACAGCCAGGTCAGAAGTCCAAGATTTATTTTGTTTGTACCCTTTGCAGTGAGGATCATAAAACTCAATTCCTCCCCATCCTGAAATAAATGCTAAGCAGAGTAATGCTTCAGAATGTCAACAAAATGCCACAGAGAAGCATTTGCTTTTCTTGGTAACCAGTGCATTTAAGGGCACTGAAGTCCATATTTTCAATTTCAGAGAATTTAGGGCAAAACAATGATCTCATGCTTTTATTCCCCACAAAAAGTGCTGGGGGAAAACTAAGATATAAAATGGCCTTTTGTTTATACATTGCTTCTTTCACTAATCAACCACCAGGCGCACATTAATTCCTAGGTAGATCAAAAGTTTCTCATAGAGTAAGAATCCAAATGTTCTCAGGGTGTGGGTTTCCCTTATACTCAAAGGATTATTTTGAAAGTCAGACACTTCAGCAAATAACCCCAGTGCTGAACCTCCCTGGGTACTATCCACTTCTGTTGTGCAGGTTGGCTTCACTAGTTAGAAACTGATTTGTACCAGGTCAATAGTTCAAATTTCTTCTTCTCAAGGGACAAAACTCTGAAAAACAGAAACAAAAAATAAAAGCAAAAAACTAAAACCTAGTAAAACAGATAGCACCCCTTGTAAATACGTGCGTTTAGATACCAGCAAATAGAGCGATTGTATCTGAAGAAGTTAATAGAGTAGAAACTGAACAAAACAAGCCAATGGACCAACCTGCTCTTGTCAACACTGCCTAACAAATATAAGGTACATAAAGAAAGCCAAAGCAACCAAAATAAGTAGTGAGAAAGATCAGCTCTGCCTATTTCATCATTCTCCCTCTCCTGACCTATATCTGTCAAAACTCCAGTTCAAAGTACACCATTGACTAACGACTTCCCCCCTACCTCTAGCAACTCTCATTTCCTTTAATTCTACCACCCTTCTCCACCAGCCTTTAGTTGGCTGGTAGGTGTGAGACAAAGGAAGGAGGAGGGCAAGCCACAAATAGGAATCTATAAGTACATCCACAGTGAGATGCTTCCCAGCAGTTGCAAAGAGAAAACCCCTTCCTAGGTGCAGCCATGACTGCTCAGTATTGATCATGAAAAAGGAAGGGAGCCTGGAACTTTTTTACACCAACTCCTCATTTTCAAAATAGAGAAAATAAAGTCCAGAAAAGTAATTGGTTCAAGGCTATGTATTTGGGACTAACACCAAGGCCCAAGCTTATTTCCCAGCACTAAAGTTTGCCAGACTGGAACTAGTTACATGCCTGTGCTAGAAACCGACATCGTAGCTAAGCAGAAAAAACTCCAACAAGAGCCAAGCTGAAAGCTATTCCTCCTCCTTTTGTCTTTTTCTCATCCAAAGACTTTTACATCACTTCTTTCACTTGAATCCCTTCTATCTATAATGTGTATCATAGAAGGTATCATTGATATATTAATATCAATATAATTGATATTAAAGTCTTCTTGAATGGGTAGAGAGTCATATTTACTAAAAGGATTAAGAGAAAATGAAAAAAATCAAGTGTGAGTGTAAGAGGCTTGGAGGTAATATCTATGAGACAATTTTTTAAAAAGAAATGACTGCAATTGCATCCTGATACATTGTTTAGACAAAAACACTAAGGAAATGTAAAGTGCTTTCAGAGCAAAATCTAAATTCCCCACCTTGGCAGTCAAGGCTCAAAAGTTGGCCCCAACTACTTTATCACCTCTATTCTCAACGAACCCTATATCTAACCACACCAGATACCTCACTGATCCCTAATATTCATATCAAATACTTAACCTAATTCTTTGTTCAGAGTTATCACTCTACCTATAATACTGTTCTCATTATCCTGCCTACACCTCTGTTACCAATCAAAACCACATTCATTTCTAAAGCTCATCAAAGATTATCTGGATTACTTTAGAATTTTCCAAAACAGCAGATAAATTTGAGCTCTTTTTCCCCACTTCAATTTTGTTTACATGTCTGTCACAGAACTTACAACACTCTGTCTTCTGTATAGAGTATAGTATGCCTGATTCCTCCACAGATTCTGTGTACCAGGACAGTAGGGACTGGGTTTTTAGCTTAGAGTGCCATCCCTAGAACGAGCCAAAAAGAGTTAGACATCAGAATGTAATTGAATAGAAGGTTTAGGGGAAAGGACAAATTATTAATTGGCATTAGAAATCCTATATATGAGGCTGGGGGTTGTTACTCAGTAGTAGCGTGCTCACCTAGCATGTGTGAGGCCCTGGGTTCAATCCTCAGCATTACCTAAAAATAATGGTATTATCTCCACCTACAACTAAAGCATTTTTTAAAAAAGAAAGAAATCCTATATATGATAATACAGAAGAGTACTTTATCTAGAGAACTTAAATGATGACCTCTTAATATGTTTCATTTGGATTTCCTATATAAAACATATTATCCTAACCTCATCTTCAAATCGAAAAGCAAATGTTTGCCATATTTTGTGACATAAATGGTGGCTCTCCCATTTACCATTTCTCTCCTGATGGTAGTGAGTTATTAATAAGAGTTTTCCTCCAACTAACCCCCAAATTAGAAAATCTTGCAGAATTTTATTTTCCTATTTGTTCAATCCGAAAGATCCCTAGGAGTTCTTAAACTCCAGATACATTCATAATGGCAAATGAATCCACCAATGGATGAAATATAGCAATAGTTTAGAGAATGTCTGGTCTTTTCTGTATTACTGCAAGTCAAAAATTATAGAATGAAAGTGATTTTGGAATTCTAGGGGTTAGAATTTTAATATCATTACATTTAAATACACACAACTGGCAAAGGATAAAAATGTCACTGGAACCATCTCCTTCATGTTTGAAAAATTATGCGTATCTTGAAAACATACTGTGGATCATAATATTTGTAAACTTAAACAGTAACGGGCAGGACCCATATTTTGCATCCCTGGGTCATTTAAAATTTGTCATGTTGACATTACCACAGAAAAACTTCCCTTTCTTGGTTAGTAGCTTGTCCCTCTCAGCAGATCTGTGATACTTTCTGGCGTCCCACACAGGGGAATTATTTAATTTCATTTCTAAGGGCCAGATTCTGCCCTTGGATACTTGTGAGCAATACGTATTGACGTCAATGGAAATTCTGGATGTGCATGTGAGGGCAGGCAGACTACCATCCTCTGAATATTCCTAAACTGACTGCTGAAATTCTATTTGTTCAGACTGGTTTGATTTTGGCTTTCTTTCTCTTAAATGTGCACACAATACCAGAAGTGATGCATGAGGGTTATGATCAAATGAAGAACTACTTAGCTGGGTGAGGTCCTATGTGGCCTTTTGACCTAAGCAAAGAATGAGATTTTAAGTCTTTTAAGTTCCTGAGTCTGCTAATGTTCCTGATGACCAGCCCAAAACAAGATTTTTTAATATTTGAAAACATCTTCTAGTTAAAGAGAAAATAAAACTGAGATTTTAATTAATGTTGATCATCTTAAAAACAGTTAATAGTATTAGAATGAAAGCTATACTCAATTCCAAAACTTCACTGTTAGTCTTTAGGCACTAAATTGTTGTTCTCTTGTCTTTTATTACTTATTGAATTTTACTGCAAACTTTAGTAATTTCAAGACATTTGCACAATTGCATACAAATGGAACAAAAAGATAAAAGTGGCAATCTGAAACTGCCCAGAAACCTGAGACTCATCCTAGGCTCCTCATTCTTCCTGGCCTGATCTCTGTCTGATCATGACAACATACATATATACAAACACACATATGCATTCAGTTACCAGGACCTCTTATTTCTATCTCCTTAATATCTCTTGGGTTTCTCCATTATTCTTGAGTTCAACAATCTTTTATCCCTGTTTATTTTTTCCCTAGACAACTGCAATAATCTCTACAACTCTGGTCTCCTGTCTCCCTAACTTGAATACTTTGCAGCCTCCACACAGATGGCCGAGTGATCCTTTTAAACTCTAAATCTGATAATGAAACTCTCTTTAACAAGATGCAATGGCTTCTCATTGTCTTCAGGAAATATCTGATAGCCCATTATTCAACCTGTCCCAAACTGCAAATTCAATAAAATTATCTATATCCCTCTTCCAACCTATCTATTGAGTTCAATAAGACTGAGAAGTGCTAAATTAAACTGATTTCTTATAAGTTCTTAATGCCCAGACATCTTTAAATGACAATAAACATGTTATTTAATGCAATATATGCAATGCAAAATAAAAAACTAAAACATGCACTGTTTCAGTTTTAAGAATTACTCACAAAAATACATATCTTTTATCGAAAAGGAATGTTTTTGTGAGTATTTAGGCCTTGAACTTTAATCTGAGGACAGGAGTTTATCTCAAGAATGGATTACCAGGGCTGGGGTTATAGCTCAGTGGTAGAGCACTTGTCTAGCATGAGTGAGACACTGAGTTTGATTCCCAGCACCGCATAAATAAACAAAATAAAGGCACTGTGTCCATCTACAAATAAATTTTTTTAAAATGGATAACCAAAACAACCAAAACTTGGTTGAACTCTGGCATTTATTATCAAAATCAATTTGTAAATAATTTCTTCTAAAAATTCTTTCAAGATTCAATTTCAAAACCTACTTCTGGCAATTCATTAGAAATAGAACTCAACAGATGTGTATTATATGCTTATTCAGCAGGTCCTGGATTTTCAAAGAGGAATAAAATATGACCCCTACTCTCAAAAGTTATTTTATTACCTCAGTAGTTTTATGTGGCAAGTCTTAACCAGATTATTAAAACAACTCAGAATGCTGTGATGCCTTCTGGTGATTTTTAGGATTACTATTCCCACTTGAAAAATTCCCAAGACCATAACCATCTGTTCCCTTCCATTCCCAAATTCCCAAATTCTTCTCATTAACTCTCTGAACATATTCCCCAATTACACTTCATTTGTTTGTACCCCTCCAGTAACACTGGGCTCTTGGATATCCCTGGAACATGGTACACGTGCTCATGCTCATGGCTCAGAGTCTTTGCCCATGATTCTCTATCAACCTGGTACACTCTCCCGATTACCTGTTATGAGCTGCTCTCCAACTATTTTAGGTCTTCTTCAAGTGTCACTTTCTCAGTGAGTTTCCCTCAGCATCCTATTTAAAATTGAACAATTACCTAGCATTCCCTAGCTCTCCTTCCTACTTCAATTTTTCTTCAAAGCATCATCATCATTTAACAGAATATATATTTTATTTGTTTAGTACATTTTCTCTTCTAAAATGGTCATTATTACATTCTATGTCATTTAAAACATTACATGGCACATAGAAGATCTTCAATAAACACAAACAGGATAAATAAGGGGAAGGTGCCTAAGAAGAACATAGAGCATTTGGGATGGTCTTCTGCAACAAAACTTTTGGAAAGTAGCAATTCATTATCAGAATGCTCTCCTTTTACAAGTATAAATTTAATATATAAATGCTAAGTCAAATTGAAGTTTAAATGCTCAAGTGAGAAATATATTAACCAATCAATAAATGTATAAATAAGAAAGATATTTTAAAGAATTTTTCTAACATGATGATCAAATATTTTAAATTAATAAACTTTCTAAAAACCATCTTTCTTCTATATATCATATTCCATTATTATGATGCTAACTTTATATAGGTGGTAGCACAGATTTTTCAAAATATGATCAAAGATTTATCTGCATACAAAAATATCTGATGTGCTTATTACTAAAAATGGCATTTTCTGTCTCCAACCAAGAACTCTGAGACCATCACCTACTTATCTCCATTTTTCTAATGAGTTCCCCAGAGTATTCTTACTTATTGTTCTAGTTCGTCAGTCCTCAAAACCCACCACGACCATCTGTGTCCAAGTCTCCCTCCCACAGGACTCTCCTTTGGTCTAAATGATCTTTTAATTCAAGCAGTTGGATTTTATCCCAAATATGGATTTTTTTTAAAAAAATCACTAAAAATTAAACACAAAACAAAAGCACTGTATCTTCTTTTGATGATAACAATCCTTCAGAAATACAATTACAGATGAATGTTTTTATCAATGACATTAAATAAATATTTCTTTCAAACCAACAGTCCTAGGCAAAACTCTGAAGCTTGCTTCCTTAACAACTGAAATGAAAAGCAGATCAAGTTAAAACAGGATAGGAGCATGAAAGACACTGAAGGAGATTGCACAATTCAGTCCAAATTGCTGGCAAAAAACTGTGCCAGAAAGGGCAGCCATTTTATAGAGACCATAGTTAGCTTCCCTAGAAGAAATTAAATTTATACAGCTTCTCTCCACCTACAGATAGAAACAAAACCACAGGGAACACTTCTGAAATGGTTTTTTGGTTTTGGTTTTTGTTTTTCAGTAATTCATCTAGGAGGATCTTGTAGAGGAATACTTTCTAGCTGAAGGTTATCAAAAACTCCTCTCCCACACCACTTATAAGAGGATTGAGCTAGTGCTCACCCAAGAGCAAATGATTTCCAAAAAGTGCTAACCCCAAACTAGTGTTCCTCACAGACCAGGGCAGGAGCTCAGGTGAAGATGTGCCAACTGAACCCCTAACTGGGTACTAGTGGTGGGTAAAACCCTGGTGATCTATAGCAGTCAAAGTGGAAGTTTCTGTGCCACAGACCACCCACAGAGAGCATGCATTCACAGACCTCACAGTTGCAGACAACCACCAAGTGCTTAGACACGGCTGCTACCAATAAACCGGCTGCTACCGATAAACCCCGGCAGAGGCACTCAACAACACAGCAGGCAGTAACAGCCCTAACCCCTGTGCTTCCACACCCAACAGAAATGATCAGGAGACAGTGCCCACCAAACATGCCAACTGGGGACTCTGGGCTGACTAACAAGCATCAGTGGCTGCCATAGGACCCTACCAACCAGGGAAGTGACTCTCTGTCCACTAGCACCTTGCAGAGGGTCAACAGCAGCAAGCTCCAGAATTACCAGTTGACACAATTTGTGATCAGACCCACAGACCCACAGAAGGCATCTCCTGAGGATAATCCCAAACAGCTGGTGGAGAACCTCACACGTGCAATACAGAACACACCACAGGGGCTTATAGAGAAGCATCCACAGACACAAGTCACTTCCCAGTGTGCTCAGATATAAGCCCACCAACCTGTAATCTGTATGTATACTCCAGAGAAAGCAGAAACCCTACACTTCCCACAGGCTACCCAGGACCACTTTGACCAGATCACCTTATCTCTACCTTAAACTATCACACCCCACACATTCTGAAATGTGCATAGGGAGCCCACATGGGATTTGATGGTGCAGCATACATGGAGGATTTATTCAGGAGGCATACATAATATTGCACCCCTTTAATCTGGTTGCTAAGTCACAGAAAATTAGGGACCATCTGTTCTTACCCACCAGAAAGCTAGTATGTGTCTGAATACACCAAGGTTCAGAGAAAGCCTCCTAGAATTTTATCAAAGGTTTCCTGGTGTCATCACTACCTCCATCCCAAGGAAACTTAGAGATAAAACTAAAGAGCAGTTGGGCATCTTCTAAAAGTCCCAAATTCTGATGAAATCCAAATCAGGAAGACTCAATAGGAAATCTTCCCATCTCAAATAGCACAGCATGGAAGAGCACAAATAATTTGAATATCAATGTTGATCTTAAAGATATTCTTTTTCATACTGAATTGATAAGTATTCCCTTATTATTCAATATTAGTCATCAATCCAATAGATTGCACTTCCTCTAATGTTTTAAATAATTGAAATCAAGAATTATATTACCTTCTCCTCTCTCAAATCACCAATTTTTCCTTTTTTTATCTTAGGGGGGTTTTTTTGCTTTTATTTTCTCTTTTTTATTTGCCTGTCAATTTATTCTGTTTTTCCTTTTTAACCCCTAAAAGTTTAATCATAATTTTACTATCTTTAATAACTAACTTCTCAATTTATTTAAGAACATTATTTTTATACTTGGATTAGAGGAATTGTGGACATTTTCACTAAGGTATTTTTCCTAATATTTATTAGTTCATAGCTTTGTTTTGAAGCAATCGGAGTTAATAGGGTTTAGTATCTTCTCTCAAAGTGGTGCTAGATCTGGAACATAACAACAGATACATTTACAGTGGGAATATCAACACTTAATTCACTCAGCCTGGGGCACTTAAGAGAAAGACATTAAATAGTCCCTTGCATAAAAGTAGAAAAGACAATTATCCCAAAAAATGGATAGAGATTCAAACAATATAAAAAAGGCAACAAGAAACCCCAAATAGCCCACATCACTTCAACACCTGATCCTATAAATACCACAATGGATGAAATATCAGATAAAGAATTTAGAAAGTTCATAGAAAATGCTCAATGAACTAAAAGGTCACCCAAGGAATGAACAAAGAAAGAAAATTAAATAGTGAAGGAATATTTCAATAAAGAGAGAGATTCTTAAAAAGAACAAAACAGAAATCCTAGAAATGAAAGATTCAATGAATCAAATTAAAATTCATTTGAAAGCATTACCAATAGATTACACAACACAGAAGACAGATTTTTCAGGCCTCAAAAACAAAGATTATAATCTGGAAAACACAATTAGCAATAACAAAAAGATGATAAGAGACCATGACCAGAATATCCAAGAAATCTGGGATAATATGAAGAGAAGAAATCTAAGAATCACTGTCTTAGAAGAAGGCACCAAAACATAAACAAAGGAATGAACAAACTTTTCAGTGAAACAATAACATAAAACTTCCCAAACCTTGGGAAATAGATAGAAATCCAAATACAGGATGCAGAATCCCAAATAGACAAGATCAGAAAAGAACCCCTCCAAGACACATTAGAATTAGAATGTCTAACATATAGAACAAGAATAGGATTTTTAAAACCTCAACAGAAAAACAGATCACATTTAGAGATAAACCAATTAGACTTTCCATGCACTCTTAGTCCAAATTTTACAGCCAGGAGAGCTAGGATTACAATATTCTAAGCCCTGAGCCAGGTGCAGTGGTGCACACCTGAAATCCTAGCAGCTCAGAGGCTGATGCGGGAGGATGACAAGTTCAAAGCCAGTCTCAGCAACTTAATGAGGTCCTAAGCAACTTAGCAAGACCCTGTCTCCAAATAAAATTTTAAAAAGGACTAAGGATGTGGCTCAGTGGTTAAGTGCCCCAGCATTCACTCCCTGACACACACACAAACAAAAAGATATTCTGAGCCCTAAAAGATAAAGGTTGCCAACTACAATTGCTACAACATGGCAAAACTATCTTTCAGAATTGAGGATGAAATAAAAATCTTCTGAGATACCAGAAGCCAAAAGAATTCATGACTACTAAGCTAGAACCACAGAAAATATCTTGTGAAATATTACATGCAGGAGAAATGAAAAAGAGTATCAGAGTCAGCAAATGGTTGAATCTCAATAGAATAGCCAGTTAAAAGATAATCAAGCTGAATCATCTTTCTGTACTAACACTGAATGTTAAATGATCTTAACTCTCCAACTAAAAGGCATAGACTGGCAAAGAGGACTGAATAACTACCTAACCATGTGTTTTTTACAAAACACCCACCTTACGGTAAAGACCTCTACAGGCTGAAGGTGAAAGGGCATACCATGCAAATGGAGACCAAAAGGAAGCAAGAGTAGCTATTCTTTATCTGACTAAACTTCAAGCCAAAATTAAACAGAAGAGACAAAGGTCACTTCATATTAGTTACAGGAACTATCCAACAACAATGATATAATTATTGTAAATAAAGGCCCCAATATAATAATACTAGGTATTATAATTGATAGGTCATCCAGAAATAAATTAGATAAAGACACTTCAGACCTAAAATACACTGTTAATCAAATTAACCCAACAGACATCGGTAGAACATTTCATCCACTGACAATTGAATTTGTTTTCTACTCAGCTGCATATAGACCCTTCTCCAAAGTAGATCATATTTTAGGACATGAAGCAAGATTTAGTAAATACCAAAAAAATTAAAAATAAAAAAAATCAAGATAATTCCATAAATCCTATCAGGATATAATGGAATGAAATTAGAAATCAATAAAGATCAAAACAGAAATCTTTTTAACACATGAATATTAAATAATATGTTGAAAGACAGTTCTAAAAGGCAAGTATACAGCAATGAGTACCTAAGTAACAAAGAAAATGAAGAAAGATAGATCTCAAATAAAACATGTTATATGATGTTATATCTCAAGACCATAGAAAAGCAAGAATAAACTAATTCCAAAATTAGTATGAGATAGAAAATAATAAAAATCAAAGCTGAACTAAATTAAATTAAAATAAAAACAATACAAAGGATAAATGCAACAAAGAGTTGGTTCTTTGTAAAGAGAAACATGATTGATAAACACTTAGCCAAACTAATCTCAAGAAAAAGATGACCCAAATTAATAAAATTAGAGATGAAAAAGGAGACATCATCACAAATGTTTCTGAAATCCAGAGGAACACAAGGAACTATTTTGAAAACTTATATTCCAATAAATTGGAAAATTTAGAAGAAACGGATCAATATCTAAACACATCTGACTACCAAAATTGAACCAAGAAGTGTGGGAAGCCATTCTTATTTAGCAGAATTAGAGTAGGTTGAGCCATGTGACACAGAGGCCTGGCTTCTAGGAACTGCAGGGAGGCAAGTGGCGCTGCATGGGAGTGGTTCCCTGCCTCCTTCAGGAATTTTCCCCTTAAGAGAATGGCTTCCCTAACTCCTCCCTATCCTGTCCATCACAGAAGAAACTCCTCCTGGTCCTTGCCCCCTCTATCTGTGTGTCTATAAATAAAAGAGAGTTGGGCTACTCCATGTTGTAAGAGGCCAGAGCTGGGATGGCCAGACCTGTCACACCCCCTCTCATTTAGAAAAGAGTTTTGGCTCTTGTGTGTTTATTGAGTAGATAAGTTTTTTGGGTAACAGATAGAAAAACTGCCAACATCCTCCTCTGGCAGTTAACCCTTTCCTCCTGCATGCAGGATGTGGCAGAGAGGACCCCCACAAAGAGGATTTAGAAAACCTAAACAAACCAATATCAAACAATAAGAATGAAGCAGTAATTAAAAGCCTTCCAATAAAGAAAAAGTCCAGGATCACACAGATTTTCAACTCAGTTCTCCTAGACCTTTGAAGAATAACTAATGCAAATCCTCCTCAAATTATTTCATGAACTAGAAAGGGAGGGAACATCCTCAAATTCTTTCCATGAAGCCAGTATCACCCTGACACCAAAACCAGATAAAAACACATCAAGGAAAGAAAACTACAGATCAACCCCTGATGAACACATATGTAAAAATCCTTAACAAAATACTAGCAATTCACATACAAAAACACATTAAGAAGATTATGTACATCATGGTCAAGTTGGTTTCCTCCCATGGATGTAAGCTTGATTAAACGCACACAAGTCAATAAATGTAATTCACCACATAAATAAAATTAGGGACATAATCACATGATCATTCTAATACATGCAGCAAAAAAACCTCTGACCAAATTCAGCACCCATTCTTAACAAAAAAATTAAAAAAAAAACACTGAGGAAACTAGTGATAAAAGGAACTTATCTCAACATCATAAAGGCTACTTCTGACAAGCCCAAAGCCAACATCAAACTGAATGGTGAAAAACTGAAAGCATTTCCTTTAAAATCTGAAAGAAGAGAAGAGGGTCTACTCTTACCCACTCCCATTCAATATAGCTCTTGAAACTCTAGCCAGAGCAATAATTAGTCAAGAGAAGGAAATTAAAAGAACATAAATAAGAAAACAAGAAATCAAAGTATCTCTACTAATGGCATGTTCTCACTTAAGAGACCCAAAATACTCTACCAGAAGACTTCTAGAGCTGATCAATTCAGCAAAGTAGCAAGACACAAAACCAACATTCAAAACTCAATAGTTTTCAAAAAAATCAATAGTTTTCTTATACTCCAATAATAAATCTGCTCAAAAAGAAGTCAGGAAAACAATTTCATTCATGATAGCCTCAAAATTAAATAAATTTTTTAAAACTTCTGAATAAATCTAACCAACGAAGCAAAAGACCTCTACAATGAAAATTATAGAACACGGAAGAAAGGATGTAAAGGAGACATTAGAAGATGGAAAGACCTCCCATGTTCTTGAATAGGCAGAATTAATATTTTCAAAATGGCCATATTACCAAAAGTGATTTACAGTGATATACAGATATCCATCAAAATATCAATGAATGTCTGTGAAGAATGTCTTCACAGAACTAGATAAAAAGTTCTAAAATTCACATAGAAGAATAAAAGCTCTAGAACAGTCAAAGAAAGCCTGAGTATTAAGAGTGAAGCTGGTGGCAACCCAATACCTGATCTCAAATTATACTACAGAGATATAGTAATAAAAACAGCATGGTACTGGTATAAAATCAGACACATTGACGAATGGAAAAAAAAGAGAAGACACAGAGATAAAACCACATAGATACAGTCATCTGATCTTTGACAAAGGCACCAAAAACATTGGAGAAATTATAACATTTTTAACAAATGGTGCTGAGAAACTTGATATCCATACATAGAAGAATGAAACTACATTCCTATCACCCTGTACAAAAATCAACTCAAAGTGTATCAATGACCTAAGAATTGGATCACAAACATTGCAACTGCTGGAATAGAGTAAACACTCCAACATATTGGCACAGGCTCTAACTTCCTTAATAAGACTCCTAAAGCTCAAGAAATAAAACCAATAATCAATAAATGGGATGGCTTCAACTTAAAAAGTTTCTGCATGGGAAGGAAACAAGAGCATGAAGAGAGAGTCTACAGAATAGGGAAAAAGTTTCATTCTTCCAATGGGAGACTAATGTTCAGAAAATATAAAGAACTCAAAAAACACCAAACCCCCTAGTCAATAAATAGGCAAATGAAATGAACAAACATTTCTCAAAAAAGAAATGCAAAGAGCCAACACCTATGTGAAAAAATGTTCAACATCCTTAGCTCTCAGAGAAATGCAAATCAAAACTACACTGAGAGTTCATCTGATTCCAGTTAGAATGGCAGTCATCAAGAATACAAATAACAATAAATGCTGGTGAGGATATGGGGTAAAAGGTACATTCATACATTGTTGGTAGGACTGCAAATTAATTCCACCACTTAGAAAGACAGTGTGGAGATTCCTCAAAATACTATGAAGGCATCCATCATATGACACACCTATCCCACTTCTTGCAATTTATCCCAAAGAAATAAAATCAGCATATTACAGTGATATAGGCACTTCAATGTATATAGTGGCACAATTCACAATAGCCAAGTTATGTCTCTCAATAGACAAATGTTAAAGAAAATGTAATGTGTATACAAACACACACACAGAGTTTTACTTAGTTCTTGGTAAATGGATGGATGGAACTGGAAAACATCTCATGCTAAGTGAGATAATCCACTCAGGAAGTCAAAGGTCAAATGTTCTCTCTCATATGCAAAAGTTAGAGAAAAAGGAATTTTTTAAAAAAGGGAATCTCATGAAAATAGAAAGCGGAATAGTGAGTAGAGAAAGAGGATCAAGGGGGGCGGAGGAGGAATGGGAAAGGGGAAGAATAGCAGAATGAAACTGACCACACTATACTATGTTTTTTTAAGAATATACCACAATGAATAGTACTTTTATGTATAATTATAATGCATTTATTAAAAAATAAATTAATTGAAGGAAGACTAACAGAGTAGAAAAGGGGAGTAGAATAGAGGAGGGTAAGGAAGGAGCTAGTACTGGGGATTGAAATGGAGTAAATTACGCTATGTGCATTTATGAATATGTGAAAATTAATCCCACAACTAAGTATAACTATAATGGCCAATAAAAAACTAATAGTCTTAAACAATAGTCTTAAACAGTTTGTTTAGATAGTATCCCATAGAATTAGAAAATGAAATGGAAGTTCTAAAATATCCAAGACTTCAAATCTTCTATATACCAAACAAAACACAGAGCTGCATCTGATCCTATCAAACTCCTACCATGTAGCATGGAAAAATATATTTCCTACATAGTGTTTAACCTGACCCTGGTGAAATAAGGAAAAATGATGCTGCTATTTGTCTATAGCCACTTGGCTGATATACCTGAGAAGCAAAAGCTGAACCCAGATCTCCACATTCTAAGTCCATGATTATTTCTAGACTACTCAGAGCAGCAATCTACAAACAACAGAGTTCTTTAAAGCCACAATCACAACTTGCTATGATTTGGGCTCAGTTTTCTATTTCCTTCAGACATGGAGTTATTCTGATAAAATATACAAAGGGCAAAAAGTCTCCTAAACATGTTCTATTTGGCATTCTGTGCTCCACTACCTATTGTGGTGTTTCTTGATAGCTATGCCAGCATACTCTTCTGCAACAGCTGCATTTAATTTGCCCATTTGAGGGGCATGGATGTCATTACTATGTTCTTTATTTCACATGTTCTTAATGTTGCTGTTCTGCCACGTCAATCCCCCAGACACACACACGTTTCACCATATTCTTTTTCACTAAAGAATAATGAACACATTGCTTTGTTCATTAGTGTAAAACAAAATTCACAATGGATTGTTAATTCTCAATGAGTTTTCCTTTTAAAGGTTCTTTAAATCAAAAGTTACTGTAATCTTTGTTCTGTGCATGTTCTCAAATTTTAAGAATTCTTTTCAAGCAAATCCTTCTAGATGAAGTTTCAAAAACACATTCTTCAGATCATCCTAGTCTTAAGACATGTGGGGGATGAGGGGAGGAAAAGGGAAGGTCAAATAAGTTTCAATAAAAGCACATTCTATATCTCTCTCATTGAGATGTACATATAACACAGCATTCTAAAGGCTTTGTTAAGTTCTGCAGTGAAGAAAAATTTTGTTTTAATTCAGTATTGTCCAAACCTACTTAACAATGCAAACTTCCTGCCACACACACCTAATGGAACCCCATAGAATTTCATTATATGGTGAACATTAGGAGATACATGTATAGTGTCTACTAATAAGTACAGTAAGTGATAGCTATTGTTATTATCATTCATACTCAACTCAAAAAGTGTCACAACTCAACTAATCCATTACTCTAAAGATGGCAGGCTATGCTTCTCATGTGCTGTACAAAGCACCTCTGCTAACCCTTGGAAATAATGTCTGTTTACAATTTTCAGCAGAAAATTCATAGGGGAAAAAGATTAAGGAACCTGTACATTTATAGTTTTAAAATGCTACTGCTTCAAAATATCTAAAAATATAATAAATTAGAGTGTGGGGATTGTGTGGTCTCAGAAAAAGCACTTAATTTTGGAGCCAAACATGCAAAGTCCGGCCTAGATCATTAGCCTATCTATGCCACAGTTTCTTAATATGTAAAATTGATGATACCTGCACCATTTTTTTGCAATGTTGTTCTAAAAATTAGAAACACCACACCTAGAAAACAGCAGGAATTTAATAGATACGCTAGCTGCTTTTGTGATTCCAGTGAGATTTGTTGACTTCAGAGAATCTTAAATAATGTAAATTTGGCCACATAAACTGACCTACTTCTTTCAACAAAAAGACATTTCTTGAAAAGTATAATCCTCTCCACCTCACAAGAATTCCTCTCTCATGTAATATTAACTAGATATTAATCAATACTGCCTTGTTAAAATTTTTGCATAAAACTGTGTTCCTGAAGTAACAACACTGGCTTTTTAAATTTCTTTAAATGTCTGAATAAATTATACATTCACATAATTTAAGAGGCATGCAAACTTCCCCCCACACACACCTAATGAAACCCCATAGAAACTTTGCTCATTTTGTTCTGCTATAAATGAATACCACAGATGGAGTAATGTATAATCAGAAATTTATTGAGGAGATTCAAGATGGCGGGCTAGAGGAAGGACGCATTCCTACTTGCTCCGTGGATTCCTACTTGCTCGGGATTCAAACAGCAGGAATATGGCTCTCAATGAGATTTTGTATTCAAAGCACATATAAGGGGTCCCCAGTTGCTGCTCCAGAACCAACTCAGCCGGGCTGGGCTCGGCCCCGCCG
>JAJEJO010005201.1:0-68961 GCA_020662805.1 Glaucomys volans
TCCTCTTAGCACTGCTTTCATAGTATCCCAGAGATTTCGATATGTTGTATCTTTATTCTCGTTGACCTCTAAGAATCTTTTAATTTCCCCCCTAATGTCTTCTGTTATCCATGTATCATTCAATAGCATATTATTTAATCTCCAGGTCTTGGAGTAGTTTCTGTTTCTAACTTTCTCGTTGATGTCTAATTTCATTCCATTATGATCTGATAGTATACAAGGTAGTATCTCTATGTTTTTGTATTTGTTAAGAGTAGCTTTGTGGCATAACATATGGTCTATTTTAGAGAAGGACCCATGAGCTGCTGAGAAGAAAGTGTATTCGCTTTTTGATGGATGGAATATTCTATATATGTCCGTTAAGTCCAAATTAGCGATTGTGTCATTGAGTCCTATAGTTTCTTTATTCAATTTTTGTTTGGAAGATCTGTCCAACGGTGAGAGAGGAGTGTTAAAGTCTCCGAGTATTATTGTGTTTTGGTCTATTTGATTCCTGAAATTGAGAAGGATCTGATTGACATACATGGATGCGCCATTGTTTGGTGCATAAATATTTATGATTGTTATGTCCTGTTGATTTATGCTACCTTTAAGCAATATGAAATGTCCTTCTTTATCCCTTCTGACTATCTTTGGTTTGAAGTCTGCTTTGTCTGAAATGAGAATGGAAACCCCAGCTTTTTTACTCAGTCCCTGTGCATGGTATGCTTTTTCCCAACCTTTCACCTTTAGTCTGTGGGCATGTTTTTCTATGAGATGAGTCTCTTGAAGGCAGCATGTTGTTGGGTCTTTCTTTTTAATCCAGTCTGCCAGTCTATGTCTTTTGATTGATGAGTTTAGGCCATTTACATTCAGGGTTATTATTGAGATATGACTTGTATTTCCTGTCATTTTAGCTTTTTTAGGGGTTTTAGCTTAACTTTGTTTCTCCTTTGATTGACTCTTTCTTTAGGGTAGTTCCTCCCCATGGTGACCGAGATTGTTATTTTTCGTTTCTTCCTCTTCGAATATTTTGTTGAGAATGTTCTGTAGGGCAGGCTTTCTCTTTGTGAATTCTTTAAGCTTTTGTTTATCATGGAAGGATTTTATTTCGTCATCAAATCTGAAGGTAAGTTTTGCTGGATATAAGATTCTTGGTTGCCATCTGTTTTCTTTCAGAGCTTGAAATATGTTGTTCCAGGCCCTTCTTGCTTTTAGGGTCTGGGCTGAGAAATCTGCTGATATCCGTATTGGTTTCCCCCTGTAGGTAATCTGCTGCTTTTCTCTCACAGCCTTTAAAATTCTATCTTTGTTTTGTATGTTAGGTATTTTCATTATAATGTGCCTTGGTGTGGATCTGTTGAAATTCTGTGCGTTTGGTGTCCTGTAGGCCTCTTGTAATTGATTTTCCATCTCATTCATCATATTTGGGAAATTTTCTGATATTATTTCATTGAACAGATTGTTCATACCCTTGGTTTGTATCTCTGTGCCTTCCTCAATCCCAATAACTCTTAAATTTGGTCTTTTCATGATGTCCCATATTTCTTGGAGCTTTCGTTCATGATTCCTAACCATCTTCTCTGTTTGTTCGACTTTGTTTTCAAGATTAAATATTTTGTCTTCATTGTCTGAGGTTCTATCTTCCAAGTGATCTATTCTATTAATTATGCTTTCTATTGAGTTTTTAACTTGGTTGATTGTTTCCTTCAATTTCCTTGTTTCCTTCAAGGATTTCTGTTTGCTTTTTTCTCAGAACTTCTATCTCTTTATTGAAATGATTTTTTGCTTCCTGAAATTGCTCTATTAGCTGATTATTCATAGCCTGAATCTGCTCTCTCGTCACCTCATTCTCTTCTCGGATCATTTTAATTATGAACATTCTAAACTCCATTTCTGTCATTCCCTCTACCGTGCTGTCCTTAGGATCTCCTGATGCACCATCCAGGTTTGTTTGGGACACTTTCTTCCCGTGTCTTCCCATGCTGCTCATATATCCTCCCCTCTAGTAGTGCAAATCAGAGGGATTGCAACTTCCCTGTAAAGACCCAGAGCGTCCCTGCAGATTTCCAGCAACTCACCAGATGTTTGAGAGGTGCTTGATCAAGTGGTGACCCAAGATAGCTGCTGTCTCACAACCTCCAGGTTGGGAATGATCAATGCTTCTGGGCAGAGGCAACCAGGAGATGCAGCACCATGGCCCTGGAGCCGCAGCGCCATGTCCCTGGAGCCGCAGCACCGTGTCCCCGCGAAAGGGGTGGGCTTAGGTCGAGGGCTCAGACAGCTCAATATGGAGTCTCTCCGCCAGGGAAGCTGTAGAATGGCGCCGACTGGGCCCAAATTCCCCGCTGGAGCCTGCAAGCAGCTCCACTCCCTGCCAAATCTCACCTGGAGCCTCAGCACCGTGTCCCCGCGGGAAGGGGTGGGCTTAGGTCGAGGGCTCAGACAGCTCAATATGGAGTCTCTCCGCCAGGGAAGCTGTAGAATGGCGCCGACCAGGCCCAAATTCCCCACTGGAGCCGGCAAGCAGCTCCACTCCCGGCTAAATCTCTGTAAATGTTTGTATGATCACACTAAGTCATAATGAAGAGTGAGATGCCAGGGCCTCTATGTAGAATAATGTTATACTTCCCAGAAAGATTCTCCAGTGCCACCAGGAGAAAGTCAGCCCCACCCTCTGAAACTGCTTGATAACAGGCTGACCCACAAGAACCAGGCTCGAGGTACCCACCCAGCCCCAATTGCAAATGAGCTTTGTCCCTCCCAAGGCAGAGGCTCGGGCCTGGATGCGCCCTCCCAGGCTCTTGAGTGGGCATGGGGCTCCAACTCCAAGATACAGAGAGGGTGGGGTGTCTGAGCTTGGCAGCACACTTGGGCCGTGGCTGGGCCTTTGCAAACCTCCTGTCCCCTTCCTGTCCTGCGTGCCTCCCACAAATGCCTGATCTTCCCATGTTTGGGTCACGCATTCCTCTTCCTGGACATTTCCCCTGATAACCTGTTCTCATCTTCTTTCATCCTTGGTGCACAGTTTTGTTAGCCTTTTACACCCTGGGGCACACTTGTCTGCATGTAACCGTTTCTTGAACAGCCATTGATTAAGGACTTATGTTTGCACAATGTTCTGAATGTGGGAGATGCAGTCATGACCTAGACAGACAACCTCACAGAGCCCCTGCTGTCATAGGCGAGCCAGGCAGTGCATACCTATAGGCATGCGTGTGCAGAGGAACAGGGTCATGGTGAAGTCTGCATGGGAAGGAAGCGGGGCAATGGGTGAGAATAATGGGCAAGGGGCTCGGTTTGAGTGGTGGAGTTTGGGGAGGCCTTCCTGGAGGAAGAGACTGAATCTGGAAGGACGAGGAGGAGAGGAAGCCTTTCAGAAAGCCCTGGGGATGGCATTGCAGGAAGCGGGGCAGCAAGCATGAGCGCCCAGAGGAGAACTTGGTGTCAGGACCAGGAGACTGTCGGAGTCGGTAGTGCTGGGTCTACCGGAGGGAGGGGTGGCAGCTGGGTCTCCCCCAGACCTTGCAGGCTCTGCTCAGGATTTTGTTTTCATTCCATGAGTGCAAAGGAAGTCATTGGAGCTTTGAAGCCGGAAAGTGACATGAACTGATGTAACTCCCCGAGACTCACTCTGGCTGCTCTTTGGAAAAAGGAGACATGACAGAAATGGGAAGCCTGGATCCCACATTGGCTTCATACACTGACCTGGCATAAGTATGCTCATGTGTGTGCTTGCAGGTTAGCATGCACCTGTGCATGCATGCACAAGGCTTCCTGTTGTTAAGTCCTTGACTCTGGATTTTCTAAAATTCATTCATACACACACACACACACACACACACACACACAAAGAATCCTTTTTCACAAAAGCTGAGGAAGTTGGGGTAGAAACTGCCCAATGTACCTGAAAACTTGGCTGAATGTTTAGAAGACTTTCAAAATATGCAAATTGTAAAGCTCAAGACAACTTTTGGATATGTAGGACGCACCTGTCCTGATCTCTGAAAATGGATTTGCATATTTTATGAGGTGGAACAGGTCCAGGAGTTTAGGCTTCACAGGCACAAAGCAGAAATGTGGTGTCCACCGATCCATCCTCTATGCAGCCCTTTTCCTCACTTGCCTTTCCTAATGTTTGTTTTTTGAATAAATGATAGCTATTCATTATGCAGAATTTAAAAAGAGAACATGTAAGGGTGAACCAGCAGCCCTGATGTGAGGAAGTCCCTTGTTTTCTGTATGTTTCTCTATGTTGTCTAGGTTTGTTTTCTATATACAGTGTGTGTGTGTGTGTGTGTGTGTGTGTGTGTTTGTGTGTGAAATTGTGTAAACTGGTTTCCACCCACAACATCACAATGCCTTTACTCACTGTATCAGTCAGGATGGGCTAGGTTAGGCAGTAGTAACAAATACTCCCCAGATCTTAGGGGCTTGAAACAACAAAGGTTTATTTCTCATCACCCTCATGTTGATCAGTAGACTGGTGCCTCTACTCTGGGTGTTCTGTACTTGGCAACTTGTGGAAGTAGAACAACTGTTATCTGCAATGTCCTTATGGCCGAGGGAAAGAAAACTCTGGAGTGTCTTACATCAACATTTAGATGTCTGAACAGGGAAGTGAGATCACTTCCACTCTGATTCATTGGCCAGAAAGTGTTAGACGGTCCCACCCAACTACAGTGGGACCAGAGAGTGTGATTTCATCATATGGTTGGAAGGCGGAGAGCCAAAAATATTTGATGAGCAGTGCTAATGTCTACATCCTATTTTTGTTTCTCAATTATACAGTGGCTGTTATAACATGCTACATGCACATGGAAAATTAGGTAGTGCCCTGTCTTTCTCATCTTCCGTCCTGGGACTTTGTTGTCTCTGGTCTCTGGGAATCCTTCTGCTCTGGTATTCTGATGGAGATGCACATCCAGAGCCCAAGTCAGAGGGCAGCCTGGTTGCTGAGGTCATGGGAGCGGATGGGTAGACACCCCTGACTTCCTTCCCTGGGGCAGAGTGGGATGGAGCCGTGGTTGTCCCCTTGGTGGGTGACTGTGTGGCACAACCTGGATTGGCTTTTCCTCCTTCCTGTTCTGCTTTTCTCAGTCCTGCCTACTGTCACTTGGGAGCACTTCCCAAAAGAAACTGCCTTCCCATATGTCCTTGTCTTATGTTCTGGTTTTTGGGGAAATCTGGGCAAGACAGGCATGACTGCCACTGCGGGCAGAACCATGCCCTTCAGAAGTTCCAGGCACAAGGTCATGGGTTCACTCTCTACCCTTCCATAGTTGCTGGGGTCGTGGCGTTGGGTTTTGATTATGTTGGAGTTTGATTTGCTTTACGGTGTACCGAGCATTGTTTTCTGATCGTCCTTTTCCCTGATGGTGGAGGAAGCAGATGCCTCTTCACTGCACCTCAGTGTCTCACAGCTGTTCAGTCACACTCTTCCCAAGGTGCCCAAGAAAGTTCCACCTTCCTTTTGGGCCTCTGCTCCGCCATCTTCCTGGGGCTTCTTGCTTTCCTGGGAGTCTTTTCTTTCTAGGAGACTCTATCTTTTTTTTTTCCTTGTATTTCTTTTTATTTGTTTTAGTATGTTCCTAATTTCCCTTAAAAAACAACAGGTAGGTGGAAAACATTTTGCTTTGTTAAATTATTTTTTATTTTTACAGACTGCATTTTGATTCATTGAACACAAATGGGGTACAACTTTTCATTTCTGTGGTTGTGCACGATGTAGAGTCACACTATTCGTGTAATCATATAGGTACATAGGGTCATTTTTACTTTCGAAGGTTGAAAAAGTCTCCTTTCCGTTCCCATGTGGTGTGCATAAACCTAGAAATCTAGAGCCAAAACACTTTCTCCTTGACATGTCAAAGCATGTCCGGTGGTCTTCTAATATTCAGTATTGCTCATTAGTTTAGCTCTTAACTTCTCGTTCCTTCACGAATTACCTGTTTTGTCCACACACTGACTGTCCCAACATACACAGTCCTGGTATTACGGAGCTGGGCCTTCTGAGAAACTGAGGCAGTGTGGAAGACCCTCCCACCCCAAACCCCAATTCATTGATCTAGTCAGAAAGATTTTAGACATGTCACTATATAGGAATGAGTTTTATTGAAGTGATAGGAAAAGGGAAAGGGGACACTCTCAAGGGAGAGAGTGGGTCCTCTCAGGAGAGGGATAGCATTCCTATCCTGCACTCTAGTTTTATTGGGTATCCCAGAGAAGTTTCCAGAGAACCCTGCCCAGGTCCACCTCTTGACTTTTGACTGACAACAGGATGACATCAGACTTTGAAGTCCTCACTACCATGACTCTAGTTCACCTTGACCCATGCTGATCAGTTCTGATTGGATTCTTAATCACACATTCTTACAGATTTTCTGGTTCAGGGAACTATTCTTACGTCCCAGAGTCTCAGGATCAGGTCATGAAAGTCTCCCCCTTCAGGATAACTTGGATTCCTGTTATCAGCATTATTTCCGGCCTGCGTTTCTCATGCAGTTAACAGGTAGTTTGCTGAGGAATGTGACATATCCTGTCCACTTAGGCCAGGCAGGGCTGCAGGTAAATTGCTTCTTGGAAAAGAAAGCACGTGGGGGTCAGCACCGTGGGCCCATTTTATAGAATTACTCTCTTAGCTCTTCTCACTTGTCCGTCCCCATACACTGGAAGATTTCAGCCTGTTTTCTTTAAGGTATTTTTCATTTGTTCTCTTTCACACTTTGATGGGCCCTTTTGATCTTCTTTATTTAATTCCGTGAAACATATTTTTAAATTTTTTCGTAATTATCTTCTCACTTGTTCTCTTGTCTCTCTGCAAACTCCTGGTAGAAGGATATTTGCTTCATGCCTGACCTTCCATACTTTGCCTTTCATTTTCCCTTTCTGCCAGAGTTAACTTTTTCCTCCAACTTTTCTATTTCTTTTTTCTTTTGAGGTTTTTGGTTCAGCAGGCATGTCCTTACCTTCCATAAACTCATTTCTTTTGGTTCTCTGATTGCTTTTAAAAAAAAAAAAATCAGCCCCCATTCTTGTCTTCCCTGTGTACAGTCTTGTTCAGTTTCTTCCAAGATGGTGTTGAGGGTTCGTTGGGGGTCCTCATCCATTTCTGGGTTCTCTCGGTTCCTTGGTGTCTGTTTTGTGGTCTGGGCTCAGGTCTTCCTCTGGTATTGTTTTCCTCTTGCAGGTGCTTGGTGGCTTCGGTTGTTGATCCATTTTAGGAACATGGGGCTGGGGTGATGGTACAGGTAGACGAGCAGGCTTTTGTCCTGTGCAGATGAGTTGATTGGCAGGTGTCACTTGGACTCTTGTGGAACAGAAGCCATCAAGCTACTTTGCCACTCCAGACTCCTCCTGTTAAGCCAAAGAGCAATATGTTCAGGGTGACACCCACTTTCAAGCTTAGGAGCCCTCTTGGGAGATTTTTGCATTTTCTTAGAGGTTATATGTCTATTTCAGCATGCGGAAATGCCTTTGTTGCTTTTGGGGAGAGTAAGGGGGGCCATCTTGGCCTTCTTCCTGTCTCCATGATGGATGGCTGCCTCCTCCTTATTCCAGCTCCACCTCACCTGCCAGCTATGTTTTATAAGCTCCTGAGGCTTTTACGACATTGTCCTATTGTATTTATTTACTGTAATGTCAATGGAGAGCAGGGGACATGAGGGCACGTGTCCTCATCTGGCCTTCACAAACCTTTGTAACCATGATTGAAAGCCTGCAGATTTATGTTAGCGATGTCTAGTTGTTGGATGTTTAAATTTTTTTCCTCTGATTTTTCTCTTCCAAAACCATGAGGCGTTTCTTTATGCATGAAACTCTTAATCCCTTCATTATTATCTCTTTGGATCTGATTTCCAGACATATAATAAGGTAAATGTAGTGAAGAGGGTGTCTACTTGCTGGTGGTTTTGAGGCAGTTGCTAAGCATCTCTGAGTCTTTGTCCTTCATGATTAGTTGGGGATGATGATGCTCTTGCCACATAGGATTGGGTGTGTGGATTAAAATCAATGAATAAAATAATGCACTTTCCGTGATATTCAACCCTTAAATATGCTTTTGGGTAAAAAGGGCTGCTATTATTATCATCCATTATTTAGTCCTCACACAGGAAGGGATTATGAATCCTTTGTAGGGATGAGAAAAACCAGATTTAGAGAATTTGTCACTTCCTTGAGACCTTGCTGTCCTCCCGCTGCCCAGCCCCTTGCATGTAAGAGAGACACGGGTGCCCAAGAATCTCCATGGCTGGGAGTGAGGTGCTCTTTCCTAGGTGCAGTAGTAACTCTTATCATGGAGGATGCATTCCAAGTGCCCAGCAGATGCCTGGAACCTCACAGTGCCACACTTATGAAGAAATTTAATCTATAGATTAGGCAGAGTAAGAGATAAGCAAAACAATCAGTAATCAAGTAAAACAATTATAGCAACATACCATCGTGAAAGTTTTTTAGAACTTAAGAATTATTTCTGGAATGTTCTGTGTAATGTTTCCCATTGTGAGCGAGACCACAAAAAAGAAACTCTGGATAAGGGGGAACTTTGTAATGGAGATTCCAGGCTCAATTTATTATTCAGAGGTGAAAATTTTGAAAGGACAGTTGTTTTGAATGTCCCCAACCCCACTGGTACCAGGCTGGGTGTCCTGACCATGGGGGTTGGGCCCAGCAGGGTGTGGGTGAGGAATGGGTCAGGCAGAATGAGGTGAAGTCATTGCTCACTAGCTTCGTCTGGTGACCCTGCTGGGGAGTCTCTTGTGAATGGTAAAACCCAAGTTAAAGGGCCGAGAGGGGAAATTCAGACGCAGCTCCATTTAGACCCAGAGTCGGAGCTTTCTGGCTGGTGGTTAAAAAGCTGACTCACTTCTAGTGGTAGACTGTGTAACCGTGCAGGGAGCTGAAGGAATATTTGTAGAATGAGTGGGTGCAGGAATGGATGTCACTGATGCTGGAAACGAGGACTCCAGGACAAGGGCTCTTTCAGGAGGGAGGAGAGGGCCAGTTCCCGGCTGCCTCTGCTGTGGACCTCATCCTTCTGTTCTGTTAACCTGGGGAAGGGACACCAGGAAGTGGAGCAGGAAGCTGAGCAGGTCTCCTGCCTGTCCTGTCTGCCTTACTGGCTGTCACCGCTCCTGGAGAGGTACTGCAGGCTCCTGATGGCTCATTCAGAAAATGCTGCCTTTGAGCAAGCACTTTTGGAAAGTCCTACTTAGGGAGATGCTTCCAGAGCCAGTTTAACTAGTGCCCCCCACCAAAAAAACCCACCCATTTTGTCATGTCTTGAGAAACTTTCTGTTGGATTTCTTTTAATGAGAACTGCATTATCCAAGCTGACCACGGATCATACTGCAGCTCACATGGGTATAAGCAATAGGTTTTGTTCCCCTGTTCAATACCCTGCACCGTGACGGGGCCACAGAGTTCCATGGGCCACAATCAGTGTCCGTGAGTGGAGGCGCCTGGGTTAGAGTTTCGCTCTTGGAAGACATTGCCCCTCTCTCAAAAGATGATCCGTCCCATCTTTTGATGTATGAAGAAGGTATCACATGGTTCAGAGGCCCCAGCAAAGGAGTTGCTGCATGTTATGAATTATGACAAAGCTCCTGTGTGAGTTGCTGGGACCCACTGGGATGTCCCAGTTCTGCATCAATGACAGAACAATATCAATGCAGCAATGTAGGCAACTTTAAAAGAGGAAGTCGAAGAAGCCAGATTCAAAAGCACCACCCTGTGTTCCATTTATACAACATTCGGGAGAAGGTGAAACTACAGGGGCATCAGTGAGATTCATGGTTGCCGGGGACTAGGGGGGCAGAGGGGTTCACTACAAAGAGGCATGAGGGAATTTTGGAAGAGTGATGGAAGTACTGTCTGTCTCAATTGTGAGGGTACTCACATGATCATATCTATTTGTCAAAATTCCTGAAACCGCATGCCTATAAAGGGTGAATTTTGCTGTCTTCACTTAACCTAGAATAAATGAAAATAAAACCGGTGACATTCTTTAATAGGCACATCTCCTATACCCAGTGCTGGTAGCATTTACCTCCATTTACTACTAGGAGAGCAATTCTTTTTCGCTTAGAACAGTAGGATCACTAAGCTCTCAGCCTGCTGGGTTTTATTGAATAACTTTGTATAGATGTGACAACCTGGAGTCGTGGTCCTTATTCACAATTTTCAAGTGTTTCCAGGCATTTCTGAATCCTCAAAGGAAGATTATGCTCAGAATAGTTTTAAGGTTGAATGTACTTTATTAATTTTTTGGTCTTTTGAAAATTAGTAATTCATGCTTGGTGGCATGAATGACTCCCTATTACTGAGTGCAAATTATTCATCAGGCCAGAAAACACAGTCCCCTGCAGTTAAAGATTTTGCTTGGGCTCTTGATGTTAAAGTCATTTCTGAAATAATTCAATAAGGCATGGTCTTCAGCATAATACGGTGACATACGATGTGCAGTTAAATGATTCTTTTGTAAAACGTGAAAGGCTGTCGGCCTAGAGTAAGTACCACGTCATGGTGCAGAATGCGCACACCTCAGGCTGTGAGATTTTAGGTTTCACTTGTTCTGGGTGAGTTGAGGCAGAAGGCCCCGGCCTGGTTGCATTTGCACCTGTCGTTGCCTGAGGCATCCGTTCACAGGGCTTGCTGGCTCCTGTGTGGTTGTCTCATGGAAGGCACGCTGGGGCTCCTTGTTTAACTGACACTCAACACTCGCAAGTGATTTGTTCCTGGGAAGGTCTTGTTCATCTAGAAAAATGAGCCCTTTCCCAAACTCCTGTAGCCCCTTCTGTGTCTTTGTCCCTTAGGGACCCCAATGCCCTCCACTTTGGGAACATTGCCTGTTCTCAGATTGTAAACTCAAGGGGACACAGCAAGGTGCCTTATGCATTGTTGTCCCTCAGTGGAGGCTGGTTGGATGAGTGTGCTTCAGCAAGACTCCATTTATAGGCGAATTGAGTAGCATTTACAAATCTGTATGAGGAGACAGCCTTTGCCATTTCTAGCCAAACACAAAATGACTTGAATGCCACTCACCTTGTGGAGTTGGCTGCGAGAGCCAAGTGCTGGGTAGGAAGAGTCTGGACAGTCACAGGAGCCTTGCGGAGGGGTGGACGTTTCTGAACAGCCTGGACACTGGCCCAGAAAGCCCTGCAGGAGAGATGGAGTAACAGCTGTGCCTCCAGGCCTCCTGCCTGCCTTGAGAAAGAGCCCTGGAAGCTCCTCAGCTCTTCCCTGGGGCCTCCTTAAACCAACAGTCACCCCACACATCAAACTGGGAAGGGAAGTGTTGTTATCTAATTGCTACTATCGGGGATATTAAGGTACATAAAATAAGGTTTACATTTGCTGCAAAACACCTCATGATAGTCTATCACTTTATTAAAGTTCATTTTTTTTCTATTATAAAAGCAAATATCTGGTGCTTTTCAAAAAGAAAGACAGAGAGGTAGAAAGAAGCACCCTTAATTTTGTCTTCCAGATATAGCCATTATATCATTATATTTTGGTATAATGGTATAAGGGCTATATTATACCATATATTATACCAAAATATAATACCATCATATGGTATTATAATACCATCATATGGTATTATATTTTGGTATAATTCCTTCTAAAATTTTTGTTTTTTCCCTTAAGACTATAGGATGTATGTGTAAATTTCATATACTTATCCATGTGTCTGGATTTTTATTATAAAATAACAATTGCATCTACTAGTTGTATAGAACAAAAGGCAGTTAGTAGCAAGTGTTGCAAAGGATGTGGAGAAATGGGAACCCTATGTATAGCTGGTGAGTAGTTATACAATGGTACAACCACTTTGGAAGAACAGTTTACCAGTTTCTTAGAAAAGTTAAATATAAATGCATGATACTACTCAGTAGTGCCACCCTAGGTATCTATTCAAGAGAACTTAAAACCTATATTTACAAAGAGACTTAATCACAAAAGTGCAAACAATCCACATGTTCATCAACTCGCAAACAGATAAGCAAAATATGGTACATCCATCCAATGCAATGTGATTCAGAAGTGAATAGAATTGAGCTACTAAAACATGCAACAATATGGCGGACCTCAAATGCATTAGGCTCAGTGAAATAAGTTAGAAAAGACCACATCATGTATGACTCTGTGTGTATGGATTTTCTGGATTAAGACAGAAAGCAGATGGACAACCATAAAGTAGACAGCAACTATTGGGTGTCTAGGGCTGGAGGTGGTACAGAGGCTGACTACAGACAACCATGAGGACGATACCTTTTGGGGATGATGGAAATGTTCTAAGTCTGTACTGTGATGATGGTGTGATGGCTGCACAAGTCTGTAAGTGTAATAATGACCATCGAATTGTACATTTAAAATGGGTGACTTATGGTATGTAGATTATACCTCAAGAAAGCTGTTGAAATAAAAAATCCATAGAAGCATTATTCTTTGTAACCCCAAATCCAACCACAACAACAATAGCAAAAATGGATGAGGAGGGGAATTCTAGTTCTGAGATTAAGAGTATGGTCTTCTCAGGTTTCTGGAGATGTCAGGGTGGAGTCATACCCAAACTGGAAGTCAATGTCCAGAGAGGGCCAGGGTGAGAAATGAAGTATGTATGTAAGATCAGGGTCCAGGGAATGCAGTCCTGAGGCTGTGCCTTACTGTGAGACATGAATAATTTTTGAGAAATGAATATTGTTTTAGATATTAAGAAAAAGAAAACAAATACTAATGCACCTTATGTTAGGTGCAGCCATGAAAATCACAAAAATATGACATATTACCTTCAAATTAGAAGCAAGAAAAATGTTTAAACATTGATCTATTCAGTGAGGGACAGGGAAGTAAAAAGAGAAATGCATGGTAACCAGGAAACACAATATTAGCTGAAGAAATCAAACTTAAAATATTGGTGATTATAGGATAAATTGGTTAATCTCACTGATTAAAATGCAGGCATTCTTAGATTGGTTTACAAAAGTGATCCGGCAGACTTTTCCTTAGTTTTAAGAGAGTCCCATAAACAAAAGCCCAGAGCAAGGTTGAAAATAAAAGGATCAAAGGACATTGTAGCAAAATAACCATGATAACACTAGGTTAGCAATTTCAATATCAGATGAAGGAGAATTTAAGATAAACATCTAAAAAGATGAAAAGTGATGCCATGTTCTGGAAATACCACAATACCACAGTATTCCCAGAAGATATAATATCAGAAAATATAACCAACAACACAGCCTCAAACTACATAAAGACATAATTGGAAGAATTATAGTAATGAATAGCTAAATCTACCATTGTAGATGGAGATTTCAATATACTCTTCTTGGAAAAAAGATCATGCAGAGAAAAATGAAGAGTTGAATGACATGATTAACAATTTTACACACAGAAAACACTAAATGCATGCTATTTTGGGTACACATGGAACTTTCACAAAAAGGGATTATATGCTAGGAAGAAAGTCAGTCTCAGATTTCTATGAATTGCCCTCATTTAGACATATTCTCTGACTCAGTGAAATGAGAACGATTGAAATAATAAGGTAGGGTAAAAATAAGAGAGGGGAGGAAAAAGTAACAATAATTAGAATAACCAAAGATCAGTTCTTTGAAAAGATGAGGAAGATGGCCAAGTCTGTAGTTAGACCCATCAAGGAGTAAAAAGAGAAAAGGAGCATAATAAAATAACTATAGTTTCAGAAATACTTTAGATGTCATAAGATAGTTGAATGTGCAACTATACAAAAACAGATGTGAAAATTCATATGAAATGAATAGATTTATGAAAAAAATATGTAGTTCCAAAGCTGACCATTTGATAAATGGAAAGTTTAACTAGAACAATTACTACCAAAAAAATTGAAATAGTGGCACATTCTTCCTCCTCCTCCTCCTCTTCCCCAAACCCCACAGTTTTATGTGAGTAGATAATCCCTTCCTGTATGAATCTCTTCCAGAGACTTATAATGGGGAGGGAGATGTTGGTCTTTTGTTTTCTGAAGCTTACTACCAAATTTATGTCATCTGTATAAAAATTCGATGAGGATAGTGCCTCAGAGAAGAAAAATGACGTCAGTTTTAACTCAAGGCTAAATAGAATGTTAACATTCTAAACCCAAATCATATCAAAATATTACATGTTGTGGGATTTATACCTGGAATGCAAGGATGGTGTATTAGGAAGACACTGATTACAATAAAAAATAAGCTCCCTCATACAACAAATATTGATTTCCTACTCATGAAATGGTCCAATGGTTGGCAAATAACTCATGTGGTGATTTAAGACCCAAGCTCCCTCTTGTGTTTTGACTACTCACTCAGTTCTCAGCATCTTGTACTTCCAGTCAGCAGCAGAACAGAGAGGGTGAGAATCTGTACCTGGTTTAAAAGAGCTCTGGGTCTATAGGTGACAAGTACCACTTTTACTCACAGGTGAGTATTGGTCACCTGTCCATAGCAGCATGCAAAAAAGATGGGTAAGTGTAGCTTCAGGTTAGGCAGCCATCTCTCAAAGATGATGCCACACCATGAAAGGGAGAACACTAATATTATTTTGATGGACATCTAATATTTTCTATGGGTATAACTTTAATAAACTTATTAACAGAAATCATTACATTAGTAGATTAAAGAAGAATAACCAGGTGATGTTCTCCCAAGATAAAGAATAGGCACTATTTATGGAAAAAAGGAGAAAAATAGCATTAGCTCACGTATCCATCAGCCTTTACTAAGGTTTGCTGCAGCAATGAACAGTCCCCAAATTTTAGTGACTTATGACAACAAAGATTTATTTCTTTTCATGTTACAGGTTTGCTGTAACTTAACTATGTTTCTTCTCTCTATAATCTGGAGCCCAGGCTGTAGATCAGACCCTATTTGGTGGTGATCCAGTAACAGAAAGGAAAGGTCATTGGAAATGCCATGTGATGGCTGCAGTGTCAGATTGGATGTGGCTTATGTCAGCTCCTTTCATAGTCCATTGGCCAAAGCAAGTCACATGGCCAAGTTTGTTTTGATGTGTGAGTCTATACTTTGCCCAAAGGTGGGGGCCTTGTGGAAATAGTCCTGGTCGAGAGCCACAGCAAATTCTTGAGAATAATATTATAGTCCATTAATAAGTTAATAAGTGCATCAGTTAATTTTTTAATTCAGTGAAACTTTTCCTCCAAAAGCCTACGGCAAATTGTGTTTACTTGGTCAATTTCAGAAGCATTCTCTTTTCAAGTTAGAAAGAAGTAAGGTAACCCATAATCTTTGCTAATACTATGTACTAAAGAAGGTTCTGGCTAATATAGTACAATAAATAAAATAAATTTATAATGATTGGGAGGGAAAAGGCAAGCTGTCTCATTTGCACATAATATCATTTAATTGAAGAAAAATTAGCAATCAGATCAACTATTAGCAGTAGTTCAACAAATTTGTCAGATAATATAAACATACATAAATCAGTAAATTTTTCTCTGTATCACAGTAATCTTTAAGAAAATGCAAGAGAAGATGTAATTCACAATATCAGCAAATATAATAACTTGCCTGCAATTTACCTGGAGAAACTCTAAAGGGTTCAAAAGAGGCCTAAATAAGAAGAGAGCTATACTATGTTTATGGATAGGAATGAAGACTTCATGGTATAAAGATGTCATTCATCCCAAATTAATTTATACATAAAATGACATCATAGGATTTCCAGATAATATTGGTCAAACCGATCCAGGCATTTGTAGGAAAGGAAAATATCCATAAATAGCTACCTAAAGAAAAAAGACCAAAAGAAAATGGAGATTTGTCCTGCTATCTAACGAGGGTATGGAACCCTGAGAATTGGCAGGGGCGTAAGGCAGAAGAACAGAAATGTCACTTGGTGTGATTGGTTCTAGATTCTGGCAGAGGAGGGTGGGAAGGAAACAGTGACAGAGATATGGAGAGGGACAGTGACAAACAGACACAGAGAGAGATGCACAGAGAGAAACAGAAGGGAGAGAGAGACAGTGTGAGGGGAGAGAGAGAGAGAGAGAGAGAGAGAGAGAGAGAAGCAGTGAGTAAGAAACCACAGATGGCGGCTGTGCTTAAGAAGTGACTCTTAATTTCTATGGGCGATCTGTGTTCAAAATGTACAAAAATGGCACAAAGTGAAAAACGGGCCCAGCACAGTACTGCAGAGCACTCTGCAATGATAGAAATACGACGTGGGGGAAGCAAAGTGGCATGTGTATTTATGTGTGCCTGGTGCTCGCAGCAGCATGGTGAGAGCGCAGCCGGGGAGAAGAGCAGCTTTCCTTCGATCACTTGGAAGCAGAGTTTATCTCCCGATTGTTGGCTCTGCCTTTTCTCTGCCACTCAAACTTTATTGGGAAATGGATTCTCTTGCCAGAAGAGTGTGATTAATACCGCAACTGGCTGCGGGCTTAACAGCAGATTGATGGTTATATTTTTAAAGGGGCAGCCTGCTTATGGTTCATGCTGCCATGGTAGGTTGTATTTATCATTCCTAAGTGGAAAAGGTTTGTTTGAGTTAGATTTCTGTTCCTTTGCTCATGGCATTTGTTGTTCGTCAGCCCTCCCTACCACCTTGCATTTGTCATTTGATTTAAGATAGTGAGTGTGTGTGAAGCAGGAATTGTCTTCCAAAATTTGTGTGTTTAGCAATGTCTACAGGGAATGTGGTAACCACCTCAGGGTGCATTTTCTGGGTGCTAGAGATAAGAGAGGATAGTAGAAACAATAGCTGCCTAGATGCCCAAGCTGGCCTCTGGTGGGTCACCAAGGTCTAAGTTCAATTCCTTATCTTCACAGGCTCATTGACTCTGGGCCTCCAGAAGGGTCAGTTTCAGGAAGACTGACTCCTTTCCCACCTTCACAAGCCACTGGTGCAAAAACCATTACACATTCATAATGCAAATATAACTGCTGGGAAGGTTACCTTTATTGCTTGATCATCCATTAGTTCAACAAAAGATTTATTGATCATTTACTGTGTGCCAGGTACCATATAGACTCAGTCCCTGATATTATGAGACCCACAGCCAAGTTGGAGAAAATAGACATCAAGTAACTGCAAAAACAAATGTGAAGTTGCAATGCCATGAGAAAAGCATGCTGGGACCATCTAATGGGGGATTTGATCCACCAGGAAGGGTGTCCCTGAATGAATGAGGCTTTGGATGAGAGAGGAAGATGGCATAGCTGTGAAGTTGGCCACACGGTGGGTCTGTAGACAGGGAGGAGTGTACAGAAGAACCGCACAAGAGGCCCTGAGTCCTACTGCTTCCTGCATCCTCACTTTCAGGGTTGCCCAGCCCAAAAGCCAACATGGGATTAGAATTGCATTTGGTGTGCATGGACCCAACAAAAGGGTTCTGGGGGACAGACCTCTTCAGTCTCCTGACTAACGGATGGTTGGGAAAGGTAATTGGAGCAGGTGTGTTTTTAGATTCCTACCTGCTCTGCTCTAGACCAATGCAGACTTCTGAGACCCTCAAGGCTGAGCTCCTGGCTTCAGTAAGGGGCTCCCTGTATGTTTAGGGTGTTTAGCTGAAGTGGGTGTCATGAGCAGAGCCTAGTGGTATTTGCAATGAATTTGTAACCTATACCACCATACTCCAGGGTCACCTAGGCCACTTAGGTTGATGGCATGTGGAAGCAGTGGCTGTCATCTCTGCTTGGGTTTAGCTTTGAACTTTGTCATTGAATGAGTTGTGACTGTTTCCTGGTTGATAAATGAGGTATAGAATAAGACCTATTTCAGAGTTGGTGAAATTCGGTGAGATCTGTCATATAATGAACCACTTGAGAAAGCCTTAACCAAAGTGAGCATTTTGTTGTATTGAGTGTCTTGAATATGATAACCTTGCACACTTTTTCTTCATCACCTGGATCTGTTTATTCATCAGCTGTCACTGAATGCCTCCATTAATTGAGTGGAGGTGAAATCTGAAGTTTGGCTAGAGCCAAACCACCCTGGCCCCCATAGCCACACTTGGTGTTCTGAACTTCCTCCTCTTCCTCCTTTGGCAAAGGCCTGTGCTTCCAAAGCAGGGGCTGGTGTGATCCCATTGTGGATTAGGAACACTGCTCTGGAGACATGGGGGAGGGAGGACCAGAAGTCCCATCGGGAGACTGGGTGAAAATCCAGCCATGGTGTTCAGGGAACTTGAGTGCAAGCTGTGACTTGGGGAGGAGAAGAGACCAGAGAAGGGAGATGGCATTTAGCAATGCCTAAACAGAGACCCAGGGTTGGTTGTGGGACACATGCACATAAGAGAAGAATCAAAATATCCCTCGGGTGACCAGTTGAATGGTGACACCATTCTGCAGTGAAGGGCAGAGAACAAAGGATGGATGTTGTGGTAGGTGCTGTGGATTTTCACCTCTTCTTCACTCCCAAGTGACAGGTAACCCTGGAGTTCTGGGGTTGAAGGTTTGTCCCTTGGGATCTTTTCTGGGGGAACTGAGAAGGCTCTTAAGAATATTTTTTCTCTCCTGCTATTGTGGACCACATGTCTACAATAAAAGGTCACCTGAAGATCCCATCAAAGTAAAAAGCAGGTTCATTAGTGTTCTTCTTTTCTGAGAGTTTTTTTTTCCATTTGGTTTGCATTTAAAATCAAGGATAAGAAGATCAAATTATTAACTATATCATACCATGGCATTTTATTTTAGTCTCATCTTGTACGTAGATACCAGAGACTCATGATATTCCAGGTGAGTCACAGAATTTAGTTGCTAGATGCCCCGAACCTTAGAACTGGACCCTAGGAATCATAGAACTGGGAAGGCAGAGATTTTGTTGGAAAAATGAGAGGGAAAGACGTGCCTAGAAAAAAAAAAAAAAGACACTATCTGGCACCCAACTAGAGAGAGAATTTAGGTACACTGTGGTCACTGGTAGGTGGTCAATAATTTTTTTAAAACCCAGTAATCAGTATCTTTTGTGATTACAGTGGTGGAAATAATTTTTTAAATGGGACATTTAGAATCCCTGATAGACATGTATGTTTAAAAGAAATAGATCAAATTAAGTCTCTGACCACAGGGTTTTTGTTTTTTTGACTGTATAATAAATAGATTTCAGAGTACTGATGAGTGAAAAAGGGGTTTCAACCCTTTGAAACCTAGGAAATTCACATTTCTTGCTTTGAAAGGGAGCACAAAGCCCCTATTAACGTTTTATGCAAAGGCTTGTGAAATTCTAACTGTGCGCACACCTGTTCTGGTAGCAATTTATGTTCTGCATATTTATTTTTCTTCCAAATTCTGAGACGTGCTTTCCATTTTGGATTTTGTTTGTTATTAGTTCATCCTTTGGACCATGCAGATTCAGCCCCCAATATGGCGGCAGATTTAGTCAGAGGAATGGCCCAAGTTGCCTGGGCAAACTCAGGGAGGATTTAACCTGCTTCTACCTTTAAATTCAGGAGTTCACATTAAGTAAGAATGATGCCCAGTTGGGCAACACATTTCTCTTGAAAGGATGCCATTTCCCACTACCTTCTAAAATATGCATGTTCTTTCAGCTTGGGGAAACTCACACTTTGGTGAGAAATCCCATGACAGCCTCCTAGTTCTTAAAACTTTCTTTTAATTAGACAGTGGTCTTATGATGCTGATACATCTCCGCTGTTTAGTGCTAAAAAGCAGGACAATGGCCTGGAGAAAAACAAAACACTATTCATTAAGGGCTGGTGTTTATTTTCTGCATCCACGCAGAGATCTCCCCAGAGGCCTGGCGCTGGGAATGAGCCCATGAAAAGCTCTGGGAAGTGACAGTGAGATGCGTGCTTTCAGACTTGAAGTCAGCACATCAGTCCTCCTTTCTGGAGAGCCGTGGCTCTGTGAGTGGAACCTTGCGACCGAGGGCATATTTCTTCCACACTGTCTGGGGTGCAGAAGGAAGAAGGTTATTCTTCTATTTTCTAGTATTTTTTAAAAAATATACAATATCCACTTAATCAGAATAACACATTTCTTGAACATCACATGGAAAATGCATTAGTGCAATATTTCCTTAAATACTTGAAAATTCACAATAAAGATGACCAAGAGCGTGAAGGCTACAAAGGTGTTTCAATATGTCATGTGTAACTATTAGAACAAATAAAAGAATTAATAAAAGAAATGAGCTGGGCACAAACCAGCCTCAACATAAGCGAGTCCCTAAGCTACTCAGTGAGACCCTGTCTCTAAATAAAATACAAAATTGGGCTGGGGATGTGGCTCAGTGGTCGAGTGCCCCTAAGTTCAATCCCCGGTACCGCCAGCCCCCCCCAAAAAAAAGAAGAGATACATTTTCTAGTGGTTTTGACAGTGTGGTATTTGGTCCACGTATCTGAACACTAGCTACTTGCTTATGTGGAATCTGGGAATTGCAAGTCCCGATTGGAAATCTAGTTCAGAACTCTCCCATTTTACAGGTGAAGAAATCAAGTTCTAGAAAGTTCCAAGTCCTGTGGGAGTGTGGAAAGCAGACTAACATCAGGACCAAATCTAGGCTCTGCCTCTGAATAAACGTGTGGCTCTGAACGAGTCACATAATTTCTTTGGATGAGCCTGCTAGCAAATCTCACAGTGCCCTGCGGGGGAGTGCACAAGGACTTACAGCGTTCCTTCCTTTCCTGCAGAGTTGAATTAAATGATGGACATATGGGAGCTTGAAGGTCCCATCCAGGTTGCCAACCACTAGATGAGTTTCATTTCCCCTGCTTTTATGACTCAGATTGTTGGAGAGCCAAACCTTAGGGAAACCAGTCTTTTGCACTGAAAAAGAGCATATGGTCATTAACAGACGTTATAAAAATTTAGCTTTTGCTTTTCTTTAAGTCTAATATCAATATAAGTGTGTGTGTTGATAGTTTTACTAAGAGGATTGGTTAAGTCAACTCTATCGTAGTTATCTATTGTGGAATTTCTCATTCATCTTTTATTTCTCTTCTTAAAGGGCCTTTGAGATTTTTTTTTGTCGTTAATCGCCACTCCTCCATAAAATTTTCATACCAAAGAGATACTGTATGCATGTCACACCTGTACTTTACATATTAAAAAGTGTAAGCTATTTTTGCCACTCCTCCCCCACTTCCCTGGAGATTTGAGAATGTGTGATTAACGGAATAGCCCAGAAGGGTCTGACGGGCAACCTCAAGCAAGGTGGTGGAATTACAGCAGTTTTGAAGAACGTGGGAAAATGTTACGCTAGGTGAGGGAGATAGAGACAGTCCCCAGAATATGATCTGCATTATATTACACCCATTGTATATTCAACATTTTAAAAATTGAAGACAAAAGTCTGTGATGAAAGTTATTATCTCTAGGTGGCTGATTCTATATTCTCCTTTGTATTATTCTACATTTTCCTCCTAGTTTTTCTACAGTGAGCATATATTTCCTTTACAATACAACAACTGTTATTTCGCAAAGCAAGCAAGTGTTATTTGCTCCTGCCCTTCTTGTGGAATGGAAGGGGGACCTCGGTTCCTGGCCATAGGCTGCTTGGAAGCCTTTTGAAGCACTCGGATGGTCTTTTATTCCTCCTGACTTCTTTAGATCAGTTTCTGCCTTGATCTTATGGTAAGGGACCACACCTGGGCCATTTTTGGAGGTTGGTGGAAACTTAAAAGGATGTGGGCTTTAGAAGATACAAATTCCAGAATTAAGTACTAATTAAGTTCTTGGACACAAATCACTTCACACACTCCACTTAGAGGATTTGTTTAATTGACTGAGGAAATAGTTTGAAGGGGAAGAGCATTTCTTTTCATTAGTGTTCAAATGAAGTGCAAATTATAGAACTTGGGCTCCATATTTCCTAAAGATAGAAGCTTTGGAGAAAGGAAGAAAAATTAGGAACGGAACTGAGTTTAAAATCAGAAACAAATGCAGTTTGGGTAGAAAAGTTTGGGCAATTTTCTACATGGATAATTTGAGAGCAGCCAGCTAGCACTGGGTTGGAAATGACTTTTTTTTTTTTTTCCTTCTCTTTTTCAGAGCTCAGGTTTGCAGCCAGGTTTTATTTTGTGTTTGTTTTATTTCACATTCGGCTTGATTCTTTAATAAAAATGTCTCTCTGGGCTAAGAAGACAATGTGAATATTTGAACCAAGTGTCAGAGGCCTGCAAACCTACTTTGAGGAATTACGTGTTAAATGACTAAAGATGGCACCTGCAATTACATGGACTGGGATAAAATTACAAGGGTTATTAATCTGCAGGCTTCAGGGCTTAGGATGGCTATCAGGTGAATCAGCAACGAATTTCTACTGCACATTACATCCTTGCACAATTACAGCCAATGTGTAACTATAATGTCTATCAGGTCATTATATTAATTTGTTGCAGGGATTGTTTCTTGCGTTCTTAATTGCATGAATTTTGCCTCTGAGTCTCACAAATGTTGGCTGGTTTCAACAGACAGGGTTGGTTCAGTTCAGCTCACCTCAGATATTGGTGAGTGCCAGCTCTATGCCCAGCTATGTTCATGCAGAGATGGGAAAGGCAAATGCTGAGTTCAGGGGTCTCAGGTGGGTCCACCCTGGCCAGGCCAGTGTGTCTGACCCAGGCTGGCTGTATGCCAATGGAGAACCATGGTATCATAATTTGGATCTGGACTGTCCCCCAAGATCTTATGTGTTGAAAACTTAGTCATTTGGTGGAGCTATTGGGAGGTGGTAGAAGCTTTAGAGGTGGGGCTGAGTTGGAGGCTGTAGGTCCTTAGAGGTGTGTCCTGAAAAGCTGTATCTCCTAGGGTTTCTCTTGTCTCCTCCTTTTTTGCCTTGCCTTTAGTCTACCCACCACCCTCAGGTTGTTCAGTCATTGGTCACTGCCCTGGGGAGGAGGTGGTGGCCCAGTTTGGTGGAGGACATTTCTTTGGAAGAGGAGGCAGGTGTGAGCCATTTGAGGCTGGGGACTAGTCACCTGCTGGTAGAGATGTCCTGGGCTGTGGATCAGCAGTGCCTGCTGTACCTCTGAGCTTTGCAGGATAGGGGACAAATTCTGACATCCATCAAGAAATTGCCAGACTCTTGAAACCCATCTTTAGGTCAGATTTGGCTCATAGGCTGACAGTTGGTGCTTTTGGGCTACAGGTTTTCCTAAAACACTTTCTAGGAGGACATATTCTAGAGGGGCTGGAGGATTTCTTCTGAATAACTCCCCGAAGTTAGCCTGAGGTGTTCCAAGAGCCTGCAATGAGCTTGGTTCTTCAGAACATTTTTCCTGGCAAAATAGGATGCTTTTACGATTGATATTGTATAAATCACAGGACGGCTGTCCAAAGCCTCCTAAACCGAAGTAACCATTATGCAAGCTGTCATACATGACTAACCCATTATTACGGCCTCAGAGAAGCTGAGGGACTCCCACCTCATTTCTGGGGGAGCCCATTTCACACCTGAATAACTCTTATTTAAAAAAGTCAGTCCGATACTCATTACAAACTTGCCTTTGCTAAAAGACATTCCTCTGCTTCTCGTTAAGCACCGCCCCCCCCACCAGAGTCCCTTCCTTGTCATATCAGAAATAATTCTTCCTCCTCCCTGGTGCTTACCTCTTTAGTTAATATTATAAAGGATAGATCAAGGGTGAATAAATATAATGTGGTTATATTATTTATTATAGCCTTTTTGAATTCCCACTTATGGTAATAATGGCAGGTAAAATTCATTCTGTTTCTAAGGAATCAATTTGCTATTATGCTCCAAATGTCATCATTTTTAAGCTAATGTAACATTGTAGGGCATTTGTTGCTGCACATACAGGCTCAGCACTGTCCAGGAGGTAGGTAGCTGTGGATGTCAGAGAACCCTGGGTGGTAGCAACACCACCCCAGGGCTGTGCAGTGCACCAACTGGATCCATGTGCTCACTGAGGAGCCCTGGTGTACACGGGGTGTGCCAGAGGTAGAGACATCCTGCCTGTGTGTTAGGGAGTGAGCTCAGCTTGGCCCTGGCTGCGACCAGGTATGGGCTGGGGGCTGCCTGTGCTGTCCTTCCAAGCTTGGGACTGAGCGTGGGCAGGGGTGGGGTAGGGGAGCTCTCGTCTTTGGAGTCATTTCCTTGTGAGTGCTAGGCTGCTGCACCCTCATTTATCTGTACACAGGACTCAATATGCAGGGCCTCTTACCCAGCATCCTCAGCTTCTCAGAGGAAAAGATGGAACCAAGCCATAGATACTGAGCTGACAACTCAGTACGACAACTCCAGTGACCTTTCACCAGTCTCTTCCATCCCACCTCTGCCCCTGCTCAGTACCTTTGTAACTTTGGTGACCACCAACCACACTCTTTCTGTGGCTCTGTCTCACCTGGCTTCCTCCTGACCCTCTGTCCACACCTTCTTTGATGGTGTTTCTGACTGCACTTATTCCCCCTGCCTGTAACCATAGGGATTCTCCAACATTTTCCCAGGTCTTCTTCTTCTCTTCTCCCATGGCAGTACCACCTCCCTGCATCTCTGTCTTTGGCCTTGATCTTGCTTTTAAATCCTGATCCCTCCTACTATTATTTTATATTAGCTCCCTGTTGTTATATTATATTAACTTCCTGTGTTATTTCCCCTGTTGTCCCACAGGTGTACAAACTCAGCACGTCTGAGCTCCTTCTTTCCTAACTTGCTTTTCTCCTTGTTTTCTGATTTCTGTCCCTGGTGCCACCCTACCCAAGAGTAGTGGAGGACCTCCCTTCCTGAAACTGTTGGTAGGTTTGCCTGAAGGCACTCTGTGCGCAGATATGTCACTTTCCTGTTCCAAAAGCTCCAGAGATGACACCCTTAAAATTAAAAAAAAGAATACTTTTTGAGTGTTAGCCAGGCACGTGACACACGCCTGTAATCCCATCACCTCATGAGGCTGAGGCAGGAGAATCTCAAGTTTGAGGCCAGTGTCAGCAACTTAGACCCCGTCTCAAAATTAAAATTACAGAGGGCTGGGGGTGTAGCTTATAGCTTATTAGTAGAACTCCCCTGGATTCAATCCCCAGTACCAAAAGCATTTTTTAATACTTAAATAATTTATCGAGGTGCCATTCACATAAAAGAACCATTTAAAAGGGGGGAGAATTTATTGGTGTTTAAGACATTCATAGTGTTGAACAACTACCACCTCTATCTACTTCTCAAACCTTTTTATTACCTTAAAGAGAAACCCCATACTCATTAAGCCGTTAGTCCTGGTCCCCCAAGTACCTAGTCCCTGGCAACCACTAATCTGCTTACTATCACTGGATTTATCTCTTCTGGATATTTCATACAAATGGAGTCACTCAATATGTGACACTCCGTGTCTGGCTTCTTTCTCTTAGCGCAATGCTTTCAAGGTTCAACTATGTTGTAGCAAGTCAGGATTTCATTCTCTTTTATGGATGAGTAGTATTCTATTGTGTGTGTATGTCATGATTGGTCCATTCACCTTTTGATGGATACTTGGGCTGTTTCCACCTTTTGACTATTGTGGATCACATTGCTATGAACATGTGTCTACATGTATTTGAGAGGGACTGACTCTGTCGCTATAGAACAGGGCTCAGCAAACATTTATGTAAAGAGCCAGAGAGTAAAAACTTGAGGCCGTGTGGGTAGGGTTTCTGTTGCATTTGCTCCACTTTGCCAGTGTTGCACAGAAAAACAGTAGAAAATACGTGAACCATTGGGTCTGGCTCTGCCGTGCTCCGGTAAGGCTTTGTTTACAGAAAGAGGCCTTGGGTCAGAGTTGGCTCATCCAGCTTTCTGACTTTCTCTGTAGAGCAAAGTGCAGCCCCTTTCCCTGGAATTCAAAGTCCTGCCTGATGATGCCCCTCCCTACCTTCTATCACTCTTTGCCAAACTGCACAGTTCAGACTGAACCAGGGAGAGGTGCCCTCAGGAGTGGAGGGTGGGAACTGGGGCCCTGTGGGTGGACAGGAGGGAAGAGTAGAGAAGAGAAGTGTAGCAAGAAGTAGCCCTGGGGAGGACACCGTGGTCCCCCTGCCCAAGGACCTGCAGGCAGCTGGAGATACTTATCCATGGTGCTTATCTCCTGTGATTCTTCAGACACAGGCTGGGCTTTCGACTTTCTCAGATCAAGAAAACAATCCAGAGACGTTCTCACACCTGCGACAGTCTGAGCAGTGCTCACCACTGGGACATTTTCATGGGACCTCTGCACTGTTCTCAGGCTAAGCTCCCTTTAAGAGACAGAAGGAGAGAAGTTCATTGTCTGGAACATACCTTCTAGAACAGTTGCAATTCACAGAGCCTGCAGAGGAGTGCTCCTGTAGGTGACAGAAAGGCCTCCAGGGACAAATAAAGAGGCATTTATGGATGAAAACTGAACTGAGCCCTTCTTGCATGAGCAGGAAGCCATCTGGGTGACACAGACTGTGGTGGGTATGTGAGCGCTTTGTCCTTGTGCTTCACGCAGGCACCTGCCACGTGTGGTTTATGTAATTTTGGAAGGAGAGACTTGGGAAGGAAAAAACAAAAAGTCAGAGTGGCAAAAATGGTTTCTAGAGATCCTTTGTTTGAAAGAATAGTCTGGTGGTGGCTGTTTCCTTTAAGGCCCAAACTTCTGCAGACAGCTGGACTTCTGGACTGGGAGTGACAGAAGGCTGTCAGTCTTGGCTCTCCTGTGTGCTCGATGTGCAGCTTGGCGACTAACTTACCTCTCCAGACACCTCGGTTTCTCTGTCTGTAAAAGGAGATGTCCTCTACTGTGAGCCCTTGGGCTGTGTGTGAAGCCTAGAGCCTGCCTGCCTGTCCCCAACCGTGTGGCCCTGGAGGTAGCACGTCCTGCCTTCCCTCTTAACCCCTGCCTGGTCTTCTTGGTCACACTTCACACTCACATCTCTCCCTTCAGACACCTCCATCTCAACTTGTGTGCAGTCCCTCCCACAGGGACCTCTGGCTGCACCCCTTGTCGTGAGTCACTGTGCTAAGGGAGCGCCTATCTTGTGCATAGCTCTGGGGAATTTTATTCACACCAACAGTTCCTTACAAGCTGTCTAACTGCCTTGTAGGGGGACATCGCCTCCCCTCCTGATCACAAACAACTGTGTGATCACCAAAATCCATTTCCTCTTTCCTTTTAAACCCCAGTGAGAAGGCTTTCCTAGACCCTCTTCTTGTCAGATGTGGATCTATATTAAGTTCTGGCCAATGAGATGTGGATGAGAGTAGTATGTGTCCCACTGACAGGCTAGGTTCGTAATCCCCTACCACGTGTGATTTTCATTCTCGTCCTTTGTTTGTGGAAGACTCTGAAACCACAGGATTTGGTGGGATGTAGGAGCTTGGATCTGTGAATCTGTGTTGGATTGTTGCACGTGTACAGAGAGAAAGTTCATGGGTTCAAGCCATCAAAATAGCAGCCTGTGCTGACTAGTGGGTCTCCCCTATGCTTGGGGTTGGGGATGCAGAAGGGAAGGAGGAGGTCTCTCTCTTGGGAAATGCCTCTGGTCTGGAACATGGCTTTTTGGGAGTGTGGCTTGGAGGAGAGAAGGTTTTGGCTGTGGGTTGAAGGATCATCTTGAGTCATAAGGACATGCCTCCTCAGAATGAGAAGCCCGATAAGTGTGAAGAAGGAGGGTCCAGGGTAAGATAGGTTAGCTTCTGGAACCATGAAAGAGTCTAGAGATAGCTATAGGCTGGGATTTTCCTGCCTGTTGGATCCTGACACTTCCCATTAACCCTTTCTTTGGGAGACAGTGGAAAAAGCTTTTACCTAGGATCTCATGGTAAGCAGGTGGGTGATTGAAGTGTTCCCAGAGGTGGCCTGGGCTGTGTGGGCTTCCTGATTGACACCAGCCAGCTCCCGTCAGCTCTCAGCTTCCAGAAGACTGACTTACTTGAACTTGACGTTTGTGGGGAGAAGGGGATGAGGACACCCACAGAGTTTAGAGCTCCACACAGCCACTCTCAGGCTGGCTTGTGGTGGGATTTGATTGAAAAATTTGTCCTGCCTGACCTAGATGTTGATATCCTTTTGCTGTGATTTCTCAATTTGAAATCATTCCATGGAGTTTTTGAGGGGAGAATTTCGTAGAGGGGGGCTTTAGTCGGGACAGGATAACTCTTATAATGAAGAATCTCAACATTTTATTGCCTTAGGATAATAAAGATTTGTTTCTTTCATCATATCCAGTGGGGGTTGTCAGAGGAGTTGTGCTTCAGTCATTCAGGACTGGGGCTCTGTTATCTTCCAGGTTCATGGAATTCAACTGGTGAATGGGGAAAGGTGGTGGAGGAGGTTGGGAGGTTCTTATGGGCCAGGCCCATAAGAATAACCACTATGACATTCATCTACTTTCCATGGGCCAGAATTAAGTTATACCTAAGTGCAAGGGATCCTGGGAAATGTAGTTTCACCATGTGTCCAGAAAAGGGGGAAATAGGATAGAATGAATAGGTGGCAGTCTGTCTTTGAAGAAAATGGTCTTCATAAAAAGCTATTATTTGTGGGTATTTAAAGCTATTATAAATGGGTAATTTTATATGCATATAAAATTATACATATATGTACATATATATATATATATATGAGCAAGTCATAAAACAAAACTATTATACCATTAGTGAAGTTTAGTTCCCAAAGAGTTCAAGTGGGACTATGAGTTAGCTTTATTCCCTGAGACTTCTGTTACTAAGGGTGAGTTCATCAGTTTCTCCTGAACTCAGGATGAAGCTGAATATCTGGTAACTGGCAGAGCTTCCTGTTGGACTGTCGAGTCCTATTTCAACAGGGCCTGTTTAGGTAATAACTGCTTCCTCTTTACTTTGGGGCCTTCCATATGTCTTCAGAAGGCTCTCACTTTCCAAAGACTCATTATGGAATAATAGCACTGAGATTTCCGCCAAAAGGGAAAGAGTTCATGACATTGAATTGATCTGTCCAAGATGGAGAGTACACCAGAATGAAACTAGCGTGGCATTTAGCAGAATGGGTTCCTTGGATGACTCAAAGTGGGACAGAGATGTTCTCCAAATGCAGGGTCATTAGAGGCATTTACTGAAAGGTGGGTTGATCTCATCGCTGCCTGGACCCTTTCATTCATTTCATAGAACTGCCACAATCATTCAGTCTTCTGCACCTCACACCGGGCGTCTTTCTAGCAAGAGTCCAGAAACTTTGTAATTCAACTTTGCTCCAGCTCTGGAAAAATTATTTGTAATCCTAAATGGAATTGAACAGTTTTCTGCAAAGCAATTTTCTGAATGTGGAGGGAAGTGACCAAAAAACAAGATGAGCTCACTGATTTTAGTGTTAAAACCACCTAAAGCAGATTGCTACACATTTGAAATTTGCCACACTGACCGATGTCTTATCCCTAGAGAAAGACGCTCTTAGGAAAAAACTAATATATAAGGATTAGAGAGTCCAGAATTCTTTTTTTTTCCCTTAATGACCTTATTAGAGAAATTATACCCTGGGTAACAATATAGTAGAAAACTCCCCATGGAGTTACTTAGACTGAAAATCTGATTTCCTTGGAAGGCAAATGGTAGCTGTCAGCAATGTTCAGGTTTGAATTAATCCAACATTCCATGGCCCGCATTCATATATAAACATGAATTCTTTAATCTACATACATTTGGTATTCACTTCTGATTATCTCTTTTAGCATAACCTTAAAATGATTGCTTGTCACAAAAGAGTGTGTGCCAGTCTTTGGATTGAGCAGCAGAACGGAACAGTTAGCAGTCCCACCTCTACCCAGCCAAGTGAAGTAGAGAATTGAAGCTGTTATTCAGATTATTGTTTCTCATTATTATTAATTAACAGTAATAATAGAAGCTGTTGTTTATTACCAGCTGTTTGGCATGTATTATCTCAAACCCTGATAATATCAGCCTGAAACCAAGGTTCAGATGTGTTAAGTGGCTTGCCCAAGGTCACCCAGCCAGGAGACAGAGTAAGATTCTATAATAGGCTGTTGACTCTGAAGGCTTTTCTTTAGTTTTGCACAAATATATCAGTCTTGGTCACATTCAATAATATATGAACTTTATAAATGTATAGTCTGAGTTCTGGCAAATGTACATCCATGTAACCATCACCCTGATCAAAGTATAGAGTATTTTCACCGCCTAGAAATTCCCCTCATGCCCTGCTGCAGTCCTTCCTCCCGCTCCAGCCCCAGGCAACCAATGACCTGATTTTGGTTACTATAGATTACATTTACCTTTTTTTAGGACCTTATAGAAACAGAACAGTACAGTATGTGCTCCTGTGTTTATCTCCTTTTGCTCAGGATAACATTTCTGAGTTTCACCCATGCCATTGTATCAATTATTCATTCATCCAAAGCTCCCCTGGCAAGTTTTAAATTGAGCTTTTGTGCTGTGTGTGTCAGACCAGAGTTCTTGCTGAATGATGGTGTTTCCTTTATATGGTGGGTAGGGTAAAGGTATGGAGAGTCACAGATGGGACTTCATAGAATCTGAAAAGACTGGGTGAAGGGGGACCTTGAATTTCTGCTAGCTCATCTGAGATATGGGATGGTGACTGCCTTCTCTGTGGATTTTTTTGTGAAAACTGAATGAGAACATGCAGTGCCAAGAACCATGCTGGGTATGGAGTAAGGATCAGTAGATATGGGTAGTTACTGTACTACAGACCAAAGACATGAACTCAAGATGGCAGGCACCGTATCATAGCAGTAGAGCAACCCAGATCCATGAGTAGCAAGGAGCATCCAGGACATGCTCAGCAGATGACATCTGGAGGCCTCCCTGGGCTCATGCTCCAAAGAGATTTTGAAAAGTTGAGAGTGACTAAGAGACACATAAAGATGATCAACCTGAGCATGTTTGATGGTAAAGACCTCTGAGATCTGTCACAAGGAGGTGCTGGGCAGATGTCATCTGCTTGGTCCTCTGGTCCCTTGGTTGAGAGTGTCAGGGACCAAGACTCAGGAACAGAAAAGGAAACATTTTCAGAATTTTTGTGCCATCCCACAGCCATGTAGGTGATCTTTGGAGGAGGAAGAGTATGGGTGGAAAGGAGTTATCAAGTATTCATTTTGGTCAGAGAATTTCACATACATCTATGGAATGCTTATCATGAGGTACGTGGGGTAGTAGGCACTTTCACTGACTACCTTATCCATACGTCCTCTACCTAGCTCCCTGGTTACCTGGCTGTAAAGTTACCTCTCTAGTTATCTTGACACCCATTTTCTAGCTGACTACTTAGGTTAACTTTTTTTATTAAGATAATTTCCACATTGGAAAGTACATAGATCTTAAGTGAAAAGTTCAATAATTTGATAAATGCAAACACTCCTAGAAATGAATACTTGAATCTTATGAACACACAGGGCATTTTCATACCCTGGAATGTTCCCTTGTGCTGTTTTGCACCTAGTTCTCCTTCTCCCAAGCAACATTTCATATGATTGTGGTTAGATATTTTGTCTGTTCTAGAATGTCACGTGGATGGAGTCATGCAGTGGGCACTTCTTATCATTGAGCTCCTGGGGGAGGACGTGGAGGCCTTCCTTAAGTGCTGAATGCCTGCAGGACACTGTGCTGGTCATATTTGTATCTGTTATTTCATTCAGTTTCACAAGCATCCTGCAAAGTGTGTAGTATTGTCCCATATTGCAAATGAAGAAACCAAGGTTCAAAGTAATTAAATAACATGTCTCTGGTCACATAGATGAAAAGTGGTTGCTGTAAACTGAATGTAAAATTTGTGTGCTGAAATGTAATCCCAAATATGTGGTGGGCCTTTGGAAGGGGATTAGGTCACCTAAATTAGACCTCTTATAAAAGGGACCCCAGAGAGCTCCCTTATCCCTTCTGTCATGTGAGGACACAGGGAAGCAAATGGACACCTGTAAACCAGGAGGTAGGACCTCACAGACACAGAATCTGCTTCAGCCTTGATTTGCCCACCTCCAGAACAACCATGAAAAGTAAAGTTCTGCTGTTCATAAGCCACTTAGTCTGGAACATTCCATTATAGCAGTCTGAATAGACCAAGACAGAAACTGGTACTGAAAAGTGGGAGCACTGCTCTAATAACCAACTGAAGATTGTGGAAGTGGCTTTGGAACTGGATAATGAGGCTGGAAGAGTTCTGAAGTGCATGCCAGAAGATACATTGCTTGACTGACCTTGACTGACCTGGTGAAGGAGTAGAAGAGAACTGTGGTGAAATGATAGCTCAGTGTTCTGAGAGTCATCGTGAACACAGTGTTGGTAGAAATATGGATGATAAAGGCCATTCTGATGAGGTCTCAGGTGGAAATGAGGAACCTATTCCTGGAGAATGAGAAAAAAAGGATAAGCCTTGTAATGAAGTGACAAAGAACCTGGTCGAACGGTCTTCATGCTAGAACCGTCTCCTGGTGTTTTGTTGGAAGATAGGCCTTGCGGGTGATACAATTGGAAACTTTAGCTGAAGCTATTTCTAAAGCATAGTGTTGGAGGTGTGGATCAACTCCTCCTGCCTGCTTATGGTAAAGTGCCAGAAGAGAGAAATGACTTAAAGATGGCATTATAAAGCAAGAAGGAAGAAGAACTTAAAGATCAGGAAAATTCTCAGCCTGTCCATATTGCAGAAAGCTGAGAACCAGGGGTGTCGCCAAAGCACTGTTGGATGAGCAGATTGGGGGGTGCCAGCCATCATAACAGGAGCCAGGATGACCCCCACATTCAGAGAGCATCTGGGCCGCCACTCTATCACAGATGCAGAGTGCAAATGCTGGGGTAGGACACAGCAGCGGCCAAACCTGAACTTGAATTTGGACCTGTTGGTCTTATTGTGTTGCATTTTACGTTATGTTATGTTGAAAACCACAGCACCTCCTCACAGGATGAGAACCACTGATCACAGGCTGATAATTGGAGCCTGGTGAGATGGTGGAGCAACATTTCCCTTGGTTATTCTTGATTTCTGCCTCACTGATGGCCATTTTGTTGCTTTGCATGAAGTATTTATTACTTAATGACAGATTGTTCACATTATAATGCCATTTTGGAGCCATTAGGGATGGCACCGAGGCTTGGGTCTGTGGAGCGTGACTGCTGAAATTTGGAATCCATTTGTTACTGTCCATATGGGGGGGGTCAGATTTTTTTTTCTCTTGTCCTCCCTGCCTGCTTCCTTGCCTTCTGTCTTTCTTTCCCTCTCCCTATTCCCTGCCCCCCACCATTCTCTTGTCTTCCTCCATCTTTCTTGTTCTCTCTCCTTTCTCCTCTCACTTTCTCTTTCTTCCTCTCTCATTCTGTCACTCCCCCTATTGTGCACCTGCTCTTTTGAACCTTTTTCTATTTTTTAAGGTAAAGCAGACACCTGACTTCTGTGTTGCTGAGAGGCGTATGATGCTGTGGGAAGACACTGGACCCGGCAGAAGCCCTACATGAACAGGGCAGGGCACGGAATCTCTGCTTACCCTTGTGTCTCTGCAAAGCACGGGCAATAATTCCTTTCTTGCCTGTTCCCCTTCTTCTCATTCATCTGTTCATTCAGCACATAGTTACTGGTGCCTTCTATGGACAGGCATAGGGTGAGGCACTGAGGAAACCAGATTTGACCTCTGAACATTTCAGTTCTAGAGGTGAGACAAAATAGACACACAAGGTCATGTAATTGAGGGCTCTGACTAACTCCAAAACTCTCTGTAGTTATCAAATTCGTGTTGCTCAATCTAAAGGCATCAGATGTACTTCCTGACTCAGTATTTGATGCTCCAGGGCTCTGGCTCTCATTCTTAGAAAAAAAAAACATAGCTTTTTATTTTGAAATAGTCTAAGATGCACGAGAAGTTGCTAAAGTACTGTAGAGAGTTCCCTGTACCCGCCACCTAGTTCTTCTAAAGATAATGTCGTACATAATCAGAGTTGTCAAAACCAGGAAAGTGACCATTAACTAAGATAGTGACATTATTTAGACTTCATTAGTTTTGACATGCCCTCTTCTTTCCCTCCCCTTCTCTTTTCGTAGTTCTGTGAAATTTTATCATGTGTGTAGATTTAAGTGACTATCCCCTTAATCAGGAGGCAGAACTGACCCAGAACCACCAAGAATCTCTCTGTGTTACTGCTGACAATCACCCTCTTCCCCATCCCTAACCTCTGGCAACTACTGATCTGTTCTCCATCACTAGAATTTTGCCGTTTCAAGAGTGATATAAATGGAATCAGACAGTCTATAACCCTTTGAGATTGGCCTTTATCTCTCAGCATAATGCCCGGGAGACCCATCAAAGTTGTTGCATGTATCAATAGTTCATTTTGCCATCACTTTTAAGATAAAAGGACTCAGGAATAGGACACTTGAGGAAGAAATTCTTTTGTGAAAATAATCATTTTGTTTTCAAAGCTAACCTTTACCAGGTCCCTCCCCACCAGAGACCCCGAACAATTAATCTATTTGAGCCTGATTAGCAAGTTAGCAAATTGGTAGATTGCTATTATATTTGATTTGTAACTGTTTCCCCACTGTTGGAGCAAAGTTTTTTTCATGGGCTCTCAGTTTCATTTTGGGCTCATTGTATTTAAGAAACTCCCTTCCACCATGCAGTTGTTCCTTGTATTTGTTAGGTTAATGCTGGGTGCTATAATGAATGATCTCCCAAACTTAAGTAGCTTCACACAATAAAATTTTATATCTCATATTAGCAACAGACTATATTGCCTCCATGCCTCATCTTTAGAAAGCTTCACTCCATAAGACGGTTTGGAGACCCAGCTCTGAATCTTTTAGGTTCTTAAAGTCCCCCTGTTCAGCTATCAGGAGTGTGGAGGAGCATTGGATTTGAGGTTTGCAAGGCTCGATCCTGGAAATGGCTTCCTCCATCACTTCAAGTCCCATTTCTTTTGCCAGAATGCACTCCTATGGCTACCCTCAGCTCCAAGGTAATGGGATGGGCGTGGGTGGAAGGACAGGAAGATGCAGCTCCTTGTGGGTGGTCACATCCCAGAGCTCTCTCTGCGATGGAAGAGGGAAATCACTGTTCTTTGGTGGGTGGCTCCCTCTGCCTCCATTCCCATTAAAAGACCCCATTTCAGCTTAACAGTTATTAACAGTTATCAGTGTATTGGATTCATTCCAAGAGTTCAAGTTCTGTATTTGACTCTACCCATGCAACTCCACTTCTTTGAGTCCTGGTTTTCTTATCTATAATTACTGGGTGAAATTCATTAATTCCAAAGGTTCCTGTCTATCATTAGAGTTTTATATTAATTTAATGGTCTCCAGTGGAAAAATCTCTCTGAGATCTTGGCTGAGGGTAGGTTCCATCGATCTGGGCTTGTCTGTTAGGCGAGCCCCATATTTACTGTAGCCCATTCATTTTTAACCTAGAAGCTAATGAAAACATAAGAAGCCCTGGGACCACACAGCACAACTGCTGTTGGAAATGGGAGGGTTTTGACAGTTTAGTCATGAGAGCAATAAATCCAGCTCCTGATAAATAATTTACTTTGAGGACTGGGAAGCTGGTCTCACTGTCTTGCCTAGCTGGCTGCATGAGGAATGCAGACAATTCTAGTCATGCCAGAAAGGAAAGAAAAATAAAATTTATCTTCCTTGCTTCCTGACTGCCTATCCTTTGTGCTCCAACCACCCTCTTGGAGAAAGCCAGGCATTTCTGTTCGCTAGAGCAGTGAATTCCTCATTTCTAGATTGCCTTGCCTCTGCCCAGTCCGCCGTCACTCATAGCTCTATGGGTGAGAATCACAAGGAAGACTTAATATTGGTTAACAACATCCCGATTGATGCTGTGTTTACATCCAAGATGAAAGGGGAGGAGGAGGTGAAGCCCACATGTCTTCTCCACACTTCTGCCCCTTTAATTGACAGGACGTGAAGAAGGCCAGGCTCAACTTGTGTGCTTCCAAGTCAGGTTTCATTTTGGGCTGCATGTATCATTTTTTCATGTTTCTGAACTTGCTTTTTCCATGCCTGGGGAACAGAACAGCAAATTTAGTTCTCTGTTGTCGGGGTTTTCAGGGATCGGTGCAACTCGGATGCTCATTAAGATTACTAAGCCTCATCATTTTTAATGTTAGGCCCAAGGTAATATTTAATGAGGCTGAAAAGTATATTAATAAAATTGCTTGTAGTAATTAGCAGGAAATTATAATGGTAGGGTGATGTGGAGATTTTAGAAATCAGTTAGGAGTGATCAAGACCAATCTCGAATGTCGCTACTTATTATTCTTTGCTTTCAATCATCATGAACTACACCTTTGCATTTTTATCTTTGAAGAGAAGTTCTTTGATTGGGCTCCTGCATATTGCTATTATTATTTTATTCTATTTTGTTCCCTACCAACTACCATAGAGAGTGAGAACTGGATGAGTCTTTTGAAATCGTGTGTAACCCATCGTTGCGCCCCCTAGAGGTCGGGTTATGTATTATTTCACCTTTGGGGCCTGGTACCCATATGAATGCTATCTTCTCTGACACTGTCCACATGGGGACATGTGGGTCAGAAAAAAAACCGGGCTTATCGGCCCACAAAATGGAAATGAAGGCAACAGCCTAAAACTCATAGATTTGTGAGTTTGAGACCAGGGGCCATCATTTTGAGATCCAGGACCTAAAACCTTTGTAACATCTTTGGTTTAAAGCTGCTATTAACACTTCCGTATGAGTCCCTATTTTGCTTTACAAGTAGGTTTGGAGGTGAAACTTCTAAAATGAACAAGATTCCAGGAAGGTAGTACTTTGTGTCATGACTCTGGTTGGGTCAGGCTTAAGCTGGGGCAGGATTCTTGGGGATTTCCTTCCTATTGCTGCTGTTCTCATCAATTCTGGTACTTATTTCTTTGTTTCTGCTCAGACTGGAAGAGTCTGTGGGAAACACTAAGGAGGACAGACGTTTCCAGTTTCTCAGGCAATAATCACGAATCAATTCATAAAAGAGGTGCCTAGGTTATTGAGATACATTATTAATTTCTTCCTCTATTTCCTTGTCCCTTTCTCCCTGATTTTCATTGCAGCTGGGGATATAGCAGTGAGCATACAGCTCCTATCTTCCAGCAATGGTCAGTAAACAGTCATCTAGTACTTGGGGGGCAGCCGTGAAGGTAGGAGGACTCAGAGTTGGAGGAGGGGTAGAGGTTTGAATTGTCTAGAGGATGGAGTGACATATCTAGACAGGGATAGTAAGGGCATTGTAGGCAGGGGAAAGTGCAGAGGTGGGGGCGGAAAGGTGCAGAAAGGTGCAGGACCCAGGGGGCTTCACAAGGCAGTGTCATGCTGGATCGCCCTCTGTCTCTCCTCTGAATTATGCTTGGGACTTTGTGTGTTGCCAGAGGGTTGCTTTAGTCTAGTTGATGTTGGGGATACCACTCAAGGTGCATTTAGAGAGACCAGTCTGGCAGCTGGTGCATGCGGTGGCTTAGAGGGGAAAGTAAGGGCCTAAGGAGGCAACTGGTATGTGGTGGTGATCCAGATGTGAGCACTCATGCTGGCATCCAGAGCAGTGGCCTTGGGGATGGAATGGAAGGGTGGGTGTGAGAACACTGAGGATGGGTGGGTGATGGGGAAAAGGTTTAGGGTAAAGGGACATAGGAAGACCGTTTGGGTCAAAGAGAATAGATATCATGGAATCATAATATGTGGTCTTTTGTGACCAGTTGTCTTTTACTTAGCACATCTTCAGGGTTCATCCACACTGTAGTACATATTAGTACTTCATACCTTTTTGTGGCTGAATCATGTTTTCATCATGTATGTAAAATGTACATACACAGATTGAGTATCCCTTATCTGACCAGAAGTATTTCATATTTTGGAATTCTTCAGATTTTGGAAAATTTGCATAGTCTTGACTTGTTGATTATTCCTACACCCAAACTCTGAAAATTGAAATTTTCTAAAACCTGAAACATTTTTTTAGCACTGAAATGACTCTCAAAACGTTGCAGATTTTGGAACATTACAAAGTTTGCATTTTCAGAGGAGGGATGATCCACTGATACCACATTTTGTTCATCTGTTCATCTGTCAATGGACACTTGGGTTTACCCCCCTCTGCCTATTGTGAATAGCACTTTCATGAACATGTCATGTACAAGTGTTCGTTTGAATAATTGTTCAGTTCTTTGGAGCTGTTTATCTAGGAGTGGAATTGGTGCGTCATTTAGTAATTCTATTTTGAACTTAATGAGGATATACTTGAAAAGGGGAATCTATAGAGACAAGACTATATTAGTGGTTGCCCAGAGTTGGGAGATTGGGGACTGTGAAGGTAATAGCTAAAGGGTCCTTGGTATCTCTTTGTAAAGAAAATGTTCTAAAATTGACCATGGTGATGGTTTTCACATATATGTGAATGTACTAAAAACCAATGAATTGTACCCTTTAAATTGGTGAATTATATGGTATGAGAACTTTATCTTAACAAATCTACCTTTATAAAAAGGGAAATAGAGGGCTGGAGATGCAGCTCAGTGGTCAAGCATTTGCCTACCATGTGCAAGGTCCTGAGTTCAATCACCAGTACCATATACACAAAAATATAGGTAAATAAAAAAGAGAAACATAATGACCTCAATCTATTAGAAGTTCTTCTTATGGCATTAATGAGCTTGTCGATACAGATGCAAAAACACCATTTCAGCTCAAAATTAAGCATCTATTTGTGTACTCAGTTGTTGCATAAATAACATTATAAGATTGGAAGCTCCCTGAGAGCAGGGCCAGCACTGTCTTTGTGCTGTGCTCCCAGCCCCTTGCATGGATCGTGGCACCTACTGGACACCCAGAAATATCCACTGAGCCAAAGTATGAGCCACTTCTGTTGTCCAGGGAATTGGTGTGTCATACACAGCACATGGTACTGTTTTACAAAATTGCCAGGGGTCCAGCTTCAGATTCAGCATAGGTGTTCTGTGTTAGTTTGTGCTGCATTCCAAATCCTTGCCCTTGTTGTGCAAGCTGGCCACTGTACAGCCGTCCACTCTTCCCTCTGACCATCAAGGGAGGGTGGGCTGCCAGAGAGTGGACTGTCTTCAGGGAGCTGGGGAAGCCCATGGTGGGGTCCCTGGACTCTTCTGTTACACGAGCTGCATTCAGCCCATATTTCATTATTTCGTTTCCATTAGGATATTAGTCCCAGTATCAAAAGGAGTTCCGGGAATTTTTTATTCATTTGTATTTATTCTTTAAAATGCAAAAATCAAAATTACCTTTATATACTTAGCTTTTAAAACTAAAAGGCTACATTTTCAAGTAAAATGTTTCTTGGTAATTGCTTTTGATTCTATTAGAGGCACACAGTTCCAGTTGGTGAAAAAATTTCATAGTGTAATGTCTATCTATTTTCTATCTGAATATCTATTTTCTTTCTATGTGTCTGTCTGTCTGTCTATCTATCTATCTATCTATCTATCTATCAATCATCTATCCATCTATCAATCATCTATCTAAACGTTCCCTGTTGAATGAGCCAGCCCCATTAGGAGCTGAGTGTCCTCCTTCTTGCTCACCTGTACATAACTTTGGAGCTTCAAGTTTGCACAAGGATGCAGGGGCCTGGCTACCCTTCTCTCCCATTTAACCAGCTGTTATTGTTGGATCTTGAATGTCTTCCAAAGATCCTTGTATTGAGGGCACCCAGCCCATGTACTTTTAGAAAGTAGTAGAGCTTCGAGGAGGCGGGGCCTAGTGGGAGGAAGTTAGGTCATTGGAAGAGTGCCCTTAAAGGGGATATTTGGACCCCAGGCCCTTTCCTGTTCCTTTCTTTGTTTCCCAGCTTTCACAAGGTGAATAGCTTCTTTCACCACATGCCCCCTCCATAAGACACTTGTCACCGCAGGCCCTAAAGCAATAGGGCTAAACAACCAAGGACAGAAACCTCCAAAACTATGAACCAAAAATAAACCTTTCTTCTTTTTAAGTTGATTATCTCAGATATTTATGATAGTCATGGAAAACTGCCCTTCTTGCTTATAAAATGGTTATCATAGAAGATCGGGAGGATTATCTGAAGTAAGCCATGTAAAATGCTTGGCATGAAGCTAGTAGCACAGCAATAACTCAGTGAATATTAGCGATCATTCTTATGGTAGCCACTGGCTCAGAAACAGTGCACGGCTAGTATAAGTTTATACATTTGTGTGGTAGCACAGTGTGTGTCTTCTAGGTCTCATCAAGGAGTTGGAGCAGGGGTTAACAGGCCTCATGCTGCTACCTAAGAATACTTAGATCCAAAGGAGGGTTCCAGTTGTCCCTAAGAGGACAAAGCTTCCGTGTCAGAGGTATTTGCCCAGAAATACTCAGATAGGAATACATAGGGTATGAGAACCCAGAGCCTCATGTCTGGCTGGCATCATTTGGGGCTAAGCTCTGTGGCCATGCCAGCAGTGGCTGGAATTGGGTAGCACATCTGTAGCATGTTCTCCATGTCCTGCGTTTACCTATGTCTGAGATGTTTGGGTACAAGGTGACAATCAGGTTGCAAACTTAGTATACTGTGATTTATATTCTGATTACCAGTTTCTCACCTCTTGGGATATACATTGAAAAAAAAATTTAGATATTGTAGTAGACATGTGGGTTTGTGTTTTGAACTTTCAAGGTATTTCTGGAGGTATAGGTGTATTTAATTTTGACCTGGACTTTCATGAATTCAATAGATTGTATATTAGTGATATAAACAGACTCTTCATCTTCCAAAGAATATTAAGTATTTTTCTCAGTGTAAGACAGACAGAATGCTGCAATGCTTAGGAATTTGGAGGTTAACTCCCCACACCTGCTCTGCCACTGTTGACCTGGTCAAGGATGGTGGGTGCTGAGAGGTGACTGGTTGGCTTTTCCCCATGTTCCCGGGATAAGAGCAAGGTGATGGCCTCTGAGGCTGTTCAAGGTGGGTTCCATGGTCTTGTTCAGCCTTCAGTTGTCAGTGCTGATGGATGTCTTCACCTGACACTCCTGCTGCTGCTGGGGTCGGGCTGAGGGAACTGCAGGGGAGGTTCAGGGTGGATGCATTACGTATGATATTCCACCAGTGCTGGTTCTCTCTGTCCCCTTAGCATCTTTCAAATACCTGCTGTTTCCTCCCATGGCTGCTGCCTGGGCTCAAGCCTTCATCTTCTCATGCCTGCTCTGACACCCAGAAAATAACATTCTAGTTGGGCTCTTCACATGCTCTCTCTTTATTCCCGAATTCCAGCTGAGCATGCAGTGTCACAACACTGAAAGATTCTGCAGCTGGCTGGGTCTCTAATAGTCAGGCCCTTCCCTGGCTCTCTGTGGCCTAAAAGGGTCTTCATTATTGCTTGACCCACCAGATTCTCCAGCCTGGGCTCCTGGGCCATCTGTCCCCAACACTGCCACCAGTCTCTTCTTCATATTATTTCCCAGGCATGGCCCATTCTCTCAGGCTACCTCCTCCCACGTTGGCTCTTCTGTCTGGAGTCCCTTTCTCCCCATCTCACTCCACGTACCTGACCAACTCCCAGGAGGTCTTTGCCACCTTCTGGGAATCCATGCTCATGTGCTGTCTGCTTCCAGCCAAGCACATGACCCTCCTCTGTACTCCCAGGTTCTCTTTCTTATTGCTTTTTAAAAATGGTTCATGCAGTCAATGACTCATCTTCTTTACTCAGGACACATGTGTGATCCTTGCAGGAAGGCTCTGCTTCCTTCATCTTTGCACTCTCAGATATGAAGTAGTGAGTCATGGTGGCAATGAGACTGTCCTGGGTTCAGATTCCACTTACATCTCTGTGACTTTGGGCATTTTGTGTAATGAGTCTCAATCTCCGTTACACAGTGGGAACAAAACAACCACTATTTTATGAATTCACTCTGGGGATTAATTCAAGTAATTTTTGTTGAACTGAACTTGGCACAGAGTAGGTAGGCTCGGTATGTGTAAGATGCTGTCATCATTCATCATCATCATCATCATCATCATCACTAGGTTCTGGAAGATGCTAGATAATGCATTCTTATTGAACAGAATGACTAAGATGACTGAATGAGTGATACAAATCGTTTTGTTGAATTCCTACTTCACCCAAAATGGAGTTAATAGAAGAACTTTAATTTCCCCATGTCTCTTTTCTGAACTTTATTCTTCTCCCCTCCAAGTGCAAATGTCTCTCAGATATTAGCAAAACACTTTCCTTGCTGAAGAGACCCAAGAACATGTGTAAGAGAGCTGATTTGCCCAATAAGCTAACAGCTGAAGTCAGGATTTACCTCCCTGCTGGTTGAGTGACACCCCATTTTCCCCTCTTAAAAGAACTAAATGGCCTATATTTCTTTTTTAAATTAAAGTGAATGAAAATGAATTTTACAACTCCCCTGGAGATGACTGGAGACACACTGGTTTGTCAAATAAAAAAGTTGGGAATTGCTGAGCTCAAATTCAGCACTGTGGGTTCCCAGGAAAGATGAATCATGAGAAGCATCCAGCGTGGAGGAGGAAGGTAGAGGGAGAATCAGGGAAGACAGATTATTGCAGAGCAGATACCAAAGATCATAAGGGAAGAGGGAGCAGCGAGGGGAGGGAGGGCTGCATTGAAAAGAAACTGTCAAATGAATGATATCTAACTTCAGTGAAAAGAAGCAAAAAACTAGCCCAAGACATGTTGAATAATCGTCCAAGAATTATTCCTGGCCACCCTTATGAATGATCCCTCACTATGCAGAAATATTGAAAGCAGAAGGGAAATGATTGTTTGGAGCTTGGAAATTTCTCAGTTCTCTGACTTTGCTAACGAGATTCGAGCCCATTATCCTTGTCTCACTGTGAGTCTTCGTCAATAGCACAACTTGTGTCTCCTGAGGGACTGCGCTGAGTTCATTTCAGTTTAACAAGTGTTTATTGAAACCCTGGATGTGTCTAGAGCCAGGATCCGAGCCATGCAGAATGTGGAATTGGGAGAACTAGTTCCTTGGGTCCAAGGGATTCCTGATGAGATGAGGGGGAATTGCATGCTGCTAGGCCTCTGCCCCAGCCCCCCTCAGCCCCAGTGTCTGAGCCGTCTTAGCCTGGGGAGGAAATTTCTCAGTAGCCTTTTTGGGCCCTGCCTGGGCCCCAAGTGGATTCTCCCCACCATCAGCCATGTTTCTTCCCACTGTAGTAATCATCTCAAATCACAAAACAGAACATGTCACCCTTTGACTCTGTTGTACCTGGCTTTCTTGTGTACCTAGAATAACATCTAAACTCATCCCTGTGCCCCACGAGACCCTGCATGATTCCACTCCTGCCCACTCTTGGCCTCTGTTCACCCTCATTTCTAGGCTTTGCACCCTCTCTTCCATCCCTGTGGAATGCCCACTCTGAACTCTGCATGGCTTAGTCCTCCTGACTGGGACCACTTGCTTAGTCATCTGAACTTGCCTCCCCCACCCCTGTCTTTCCTTCTCTTTCTCTCTCATCTGTAATTGCTATTTGTAATTATTTTGTCTTGTCTTTCTTCTCTTGCTGGATTGTGAGTTAACAAGGGCAGGGCCTTGTCTGTCTCATTCATTGCTTTGTCCCAGTGCCCAGGAGGCAGTAGTTGCTCGATAAACAATTGAAGTCAAGTTACTGTACCTGATCTGCCCAAAGCAGCTGGGGCAGGACCAAATAGCACCAATGAAATAAGCAGAAGGGAGGAATATTAGGAACAAGAGGTTAGGAAGGGATGCTGCAAGCTCAGGGGACCTGGACCAAATTCCCTGGCCCTTTGGATTTGGGTTGCTTTGTTTTGAAAAGAAATTATCTTCAAGGATCTTCCCTCCTGGCTCTCAAAATTCTTTGAGTGTGAAAGCTCAGAGACATAACAGCCTCTTGATTGACAGCTCTTTGGCCCAAGCCTGCCCCAGAAATGTTTTCCCGAAGAGATGTTCCTCCCTGCCTGCCTGTCTCTTGGTGACGTTTTTAGGCTTAATTAGAGGCTGTTACCCTTCTTAAGTAGTTGCACGCCAGACATGCCGAATAACCTTAGCATTGAGTGCTGGGGTAGGAGAGTGGAATAGCAATTTGATTTCAAGTACTTAAAAGCCAAAGGCCTCTACATCACAATTGCTCATTTCCTTGCCTTAACAAGTTAAATGAGTTCTGTATGAATTCTTAAATTTGATCAATAATGTTTTATCGAGTCGTCTACACTGCACACTAGGCTGGCTCGGAAGCTGTGGGAGGCGCTATTGAAAAAGGCTCCCTGGGACTGAGTGCAATTTTAAGAACACTGTGCCCAGCACGCCCCACACCTGACTGTGGTTAAGCCTCCAACAGCCTTGGAGGTCAGTGCTGTCGGGTTTCCAGTCCAGGTGGAGGACTTGCAGAGGCTGCCTGGGTTGCAGAGGCTTGAATCCAGGCCTGGGCCTAAAAGGGAAACATTCCATGTGGTGTCTGCTCCAGAGGACTTTGTCACCGATGGGTTGTAGCAGACTGACATCCTAGAAAGAATTAACAGTTGTGCAGACACTCTGTCCTCTGCTAGTCTTGATCTCCTTCTCTGATGGTCTCCCTGGCACTGTGCCCTTGACCTGCAGGGCTGCTCTGACCCTGAAGACTGCAGGTGACCCCCACCCTCATCTCTGTTGAGACCTGCCTTTTCTCCAGTGCCTACCTTATGCTGGTCTTTCTGGGTGGATTTACTTTCTGGTCTCTTGCCAGGACCAGAGGCTGAGTAGGATCCCATATTCTACAGATGCCTAATCATTCTCTGGCCCTGTGGGTGGACTGTTTGTTGCTCCTTTTGGGGGTCCTGCTGCATCTGCCCTGGACCCCTCAAACCACAATGACGCTGCCTCTTAGACATTGTCCTGGGTGTCCAGGTTCCCTGAAGTTAGCATCCATAGGTTTGGGCATGTCCTCCATGGTGGGATAAGAAAGGAAGGAGGAAGGACAGAGCTCTGGGTCTGACAGTGTATGTCTTCTCAGTCCTGTGCTGTGAAAGGACTTCATCAAAATCACCCTCTTTGTGTCATAGAATCATTAACTCACTGGGTGACCCTGGGAGGTCCTGTGCTGCCCAGCTTACCCATGTGTAAAGTGGGAAGTTTGAACTGGATAGTTTTGCAAGATGGTGGCCTAGGATCTCTGTGTCTGTTCTGTCTTGTCTTTGAACTTGAGCAGATTACCACGTACAGGAATGTAGTGGTTAGGATCCTGAGGCCAGGAAGCCTGGCCTGAGGCTTCCTGAGGTGGAATTGGCAGCCTGTAGGCTTCATAACCTAGGGCAAGTCAGTTAAGTTTTCTGAGCCTTGATTATCCATCTGGAAAATAGGGTCAACTCTAGAACCTTCCTTAAAGATTATTTGAGAGGACTGAGTAAGATAATGGGGGGCCAATTACTTAGCCTATGTCTAGCACCCAGTGAAATCAGGTGAAATATTACCTAACCCTTGGCTATGACTCCTGGTCTTTTTTCTTTCTCTCTTGCCCTTCCTCCTGACCTCCTCTCTTTTGTTTCTCTGAACAGGGAACCCTCCATTCTTTTGCCTTTTATATTGAAATTAATCAATCCTTGAAACTCTCCTAGAGCCTCCCAGGGGACCCAGACACGGCGTCCACTGCTGGCCTTTCAGACCTCCACCACAGGCATGATGTATTTGCAGTTGGCACTGACCTGAGAGGTGCCCAGGTTCATGGCAGACCTGGCTGAAGCAGGAAAAGGCTGTTGCCTTTATGACCAGAGTCCTGGAGGTCAGAGGTACAATGGCTTTATCTCGTTCAGCACTCATGCTGTGTGTCTCCCTTCCGTGATTCTTATAGGCTGTGGGGGATGAGCCACAAAAGCCATTGCCCGATAGACTTGGCCACAGGGTACTTGGCATTGAAAATCCCCCTCCTGCATATGGTTGTCATGGGTGGAGCATAGGCAAAAGGGGAGGAGTCCAAAAGAAGAGGCACATTAATCACAATTGAGATGACAGGACAGGCTGGAAGCTCAGCCTGCAGGGAGGACAGGAGTGGCTTCAGTCACCAGAGCTTGTGAGGCAGGAAATGTGAGAGGCAAGGGCAGGCAGATGGGTGTGTGAATGGAGGAGTGCCCTCCCCACCTCCTTGGCCCAAGGCAGCTCTCCTCTTGTGGTTATTCTTGTGCTTGACTGAGAAGAGAGGCAGATTTAGCTCCGTTCTGAGGCAGCTGGGCTTATAAAACCTCTCCTTATGAAAGATTCTAAGGTCACCAAGGGGGATTCTTCCTGAGGCAGAGATTTGTGGGATCGGAGTGTTTTGCAGTTAGGCTCTTTCCTCCTTCCCTCCTGTAGCCAGGATCTCATGTCCCTGGGAACCCATTTTTCATTTGCAGGGCACAGCCGACCGTTGGTTCTGGGCAGGACAAGTTTGGCTTTCGACGATGATGTATAGTGTCCAAGCGTGCTGCCTGGTTAGTAAATTATCCCCTGGATGACTGGATGATGAGATATTTTAAATAGCAGCCTGTGGACTTTGTGGAGCTGCTGAGTTCTCAATCTGCAAAGGGAATTGGTCTTGAATCAATGGACAGGGGCCTACTGTGTGCCAGGCTTTGACCCTGCTGCTTTGAGGAATGTCTGGACCTAAAGCAGGAAGGGAGGGAACTGTCCTTTAATGAGCATCTACTATGTGCCAGGCTGTTAGTGCATTTTGTTCCATGTGACCATTATTACCATCCTATGGAGCAAATGTAACACCAGGAAATGGAGGCTCAGGGAGCTGTAGGGACTTGTGGGAGGTCAGGCTGTAGTGATACATAACAGACCTAAAATTTGAAATCAGACGTGATCAATTGCACACATCTATAAATCTGTTCTCTTTTCATTGAGTGACAAACATTTTGACCAGAGCTCAGCAAACATTTTCTTTAAGAGCCAGGTTAAACATTTTAGGTTTTTGAGGGACATAAAGTTTTGTCACATGTACCTGACTTTGTCATAGTGTGAAAGCAGCTATTTATAGCATGCAAACAAATAAGCTTAGCTGTGTTCCAATAAAACTTTATGTACTAAAACACCTAGTGGGCCAGATTTGTCTGGTGGGCTGCAGTTGGCCATTCCTTGCTTTAGACTCTCTGGCCCAAGTAACTGTAGGCAGCTGGGTTTACTTTCCAGATGAAAATGATTCTCAGAAGACCTCGGGTTTGTACAGCGATCCCAAACTCCAAAGGTCTCTGGCCTGTTGGTGCTTCCCCCTCGGCTGCTGGGCTGTGCCAGGTACTTTTCTACAAGCAGGTGCTTCTGCCTTTGGGGAAACAGGGTAGGCTTGTCCCTGTGGTCCACACAGGAGGCTTGTGAAGTAGGTGGAATGAAATGAAAGAGGGCAAAATTAGCATGATTTTCTGCTCTGTTGTCCCCTTCATGAAATTTTAAAAGCCAATTCTAAAGCTAATCATAGCAACATTTAAGAACATCATTTGTATGCTTAAAGGAAAATTTGTATTCACCAAATTAATATCACACAAGCAATGCATAAGGAAGCAGTCCAGCACAGTGTGTAAAAATATGGCTTAGTAATGAGGAAGATCTGGGGTCAGATCACAGCCCTGATATGCACCAGCTGCACGTCCTGAGCAAGTCACTTAAGCTGTCTTTGTTTCCTCAACTCTTAAGTTGTCAGAAGTTCTCAAACTTCTGCTACCTTAGAATCACCTGGGGGCTTGTTAAAAGCATAGATTGCTGGGATGGACGCCCAGAGTTTCTGATTCAGTGAGTCTTGGGGATGAGCCAAGAGTTTGCACTTCTAGCTGGTTTCCAGGTGATACTTTTGCTGCTGGCCCGGGGACCTCACTTGGAGAACTACTGGGCTACAGTGTGCTAACTGTTCCAGGTTTTAAGTATTTTCCAGCAGATATAGTTGTGAAATGAGGATCTGAGTGGAATCAGGAAGCTGGGAATTCCCACAGCCTCCTCAGGAACCACGTGTGGGAGCGTGGACACTCTCCTGGCTTTTGAAGCAAAGCAAAATCACTCATGGCTACTGGAAAATGGCCAGGGAAAGCGCAGCTTTCCATGGTTGTATTACAGAACTTGCTTCTGGGAGGTTTGGGCCAGGGAAGGAGACAGGGACTGGGGTTTCCTTCCTCTTGGGCGGTCTCCTGAGAGAGGTGCTGGTGTTAGAGGGAGCATCTGTCTTTCAGGACCACGGACAGCGAGGGAGAGCTGTTACTTCAGCGGTTGTGGCAGGGTGAGTAAGGCAGGCCAGGTGCTTCAGTGCCGAGGCTGGCATGTGGCACACAGCCAGTAAGTATTAACTGTTATTATTTTGCATATTGTAAACAATTGTTCTTTCAGAAGTGTATGCAGTAAATAAGCCTCCCTCTTTCTTCCTCAGTTCTACTCTGTTGGTAACCGCCATGGGTCCTGTAGAGTGTACCTTTTTAGCATTCTCTTTATTGATAGTCATAATTCATAAATCTAAATAATGACAAACAGCATCTAAAAGAGCTATAGTTTATGCCTCATTCCCAGAACCGGTTTTTATCAGTCTTTTTGATCTTTTAATGGATTGATGGAAAATATTTTTTGATTAGCAGTGAGTGACTCAGTTTTTAGTGAGGTAGACAGATTTTTTTCAAATGTTCATTGATGTTTTGGATTTTTTTCATTTTTGTGACTTACTTGGTTATGCCCTTTGCACATTTGTCTTTCACGTGTCTCTTATTTCCTTTGTCATTTGTAAGTGCTCTTTGAATATCAGAAATATTAGCTCCTTCCTGTGTGTTGCTTTGGTTTTCCCTCACATGATTGGTTGTCGTCTTTTTACCTGGCTGCAGGTGTTCATGTTCGGCATATGCGAGGTATCTTGTTCTTGTTTGTTTTCTGAATTTTTATGTGGTGAAATATGTTAAGTATTTTGTTGCTCTTTGGTTTTGTCGTTATCAAAAAGGCCTTCCTCACTCTTCTTTCTCTCTCTCCTTTATCCTTTCCTCTTTTTCTTCCTTTTTACTTAGACCCTTAAGACTTTGGGAAATTATTTTCACATAAAGGGTGCTATGGTTTGAATCTTCAATGACCCCCATGTGTTAAAGATGAGGCCACCTGCTGGTGGTGCTATTGGGAGTTGGTGGGACCTTTAAAAGGCGGGGACTCCTGGAAGGCAGTTAGGTCATTGGGGGTGTGCCATTGGAGGGGTTATTGGGACCCCACCCCTTTCTCTTTTTGCTTACTGGCTACCATGAAGTGATCAGTCTCCTCCCCCATGTGCTGCTGTTATGGTGTATCCTCTTGCCACAGGCTCCATACAATGGGGGTCATGTGACCATGACCTGAAATCACTGAAACTGAGCCAAAACAAACCTTTCCTCCTTTAAGTTGATTTTCTCAGGTATTTTGTTATAGTGACAGAAAGCTGACTAATATAAGGGATGAGGTAGAGATCCTTATTTTTATTTTACTTCAGGATGTAGCTAGTTGTCTCTCTTTTTGAATAATTCACACTTTTCCTATTTCCAGGAAATGCCACCTAAACTGTATATACCCATGTATTTTGGAGTCTTTCTGTCCATCCAGTGATACTATGTTGTTCTACTGCTATAGCTATGACATGTTTTCATGTTGGAGAGGATAGTTCTCCTTTTACTCTAAAGCCTCACACATTTCCTAGGAAAGTTTCCTCACACAACTTCCTAGGAAGTTTTGCCTGCTGATTCTTTCAGAAAAATATTTAGAATGATTTTGTCAAGTGTTTCCTACCCACAGAAGTCCTGAAATGCTTTCAAATAAGCAATGCTTCTCATGTTTTATGAACTACTCCACAATGAGAGCAGGTTGGTGCATTATAAGCTGCTAGTAATACTCTGCTATCGAACTAGACTATGACCAAGAAGATGCTAAAACAGATTCACTTTGAGAGGTTGAGGACAAAATCAAACACAAGTCTACAGTCTCTTAGAATTCTGCAAGTGAAAAGGCTCTGAACCCTTTTTCTCATAACCCATTTGGTGGCCAGGACCTGTGCCGTCAACACTCTCCCACCCCACATAGCCCTCATCTACCATTGGGCACACTGACCACTGAGGGGCTGGGGGCATGAATATTCCACCTCCCTTGTCCCAAAGGTGACAGCTCTCAAGGACCATCTATGCTGTTTCCAGAACTCCCTGTGCAAGTGAGCTAGAGTCCCCCTCTGTGGGACTATCCTTGAAATTGCATCCTTGTTGGCCTCTCCTGGTCATCTGTCCACCCTCCCCTTGGTTTCTCCTGGGAACACTTCCTAACCAGTTGTTCTAACTAAGCCCTTATCTCAGGGGCAGCTGCTAGGCAGCACACCTTGGGCACTAGGATTCTAAGTAACTGTGTGGCCACACCTACCCTGAGCCTATTTATAACCTCTATTTATTGACTTAGCTTTGCATTCATGTGGTTGATTCAGGGTACTTCCCCAGACTCCAATGGGGTTATGATGTAATACAGCATATGCATCACCTTACCTTCCTAAAAATCTAATACAACATGACTTACAAACATGTTCCACCCAAAGGGCTCAGATAAGGGATTAAGGAACTGTGTAAAATACTAGCAAATCAAACCCAGCACTATATTAAAGGAATAAAAACCATTACCAATTAAAATTAATTATAACAATATTATTAATATTATTAATATTTGGAAATTTAGTTATATGATTTGTAAAAATAGTAGGCCAGTGGGGTGCCAACACTTGACAATCTCAACCTCTATTGCTGATATAAGAAATAACAGAATAAAAAATATCTGGGATGCTGTTTTCATGATAAAGAATATCTATCTGGAAAACAAAATAGCCATCAGACTTAATAAAATTTCAGAAGCATTGCAATTGAATGAGGAAAAAGAAAAAAGGATCTATCTGTTATTATCACTATGATTTAACCTCATTCTGGAATTTCTAGCACAAGCAAAAACATAAAAACAAAATAAATATACATATTTTAAAAGTGGCGGCAGAGTATTTTTATTTGCAGATGATATTATTATCTACCTTAAAGCCCAAGGGCATAACTGAAAACAGTTAGAATGGATGAAAGATTTTTAGTATGTGAGCCAGATATAAAAGATTCCTAAAAATACATCGCTTTATACAGCAATAGACAATCAGAAAACATGATCAAAACTACTATCCCACATATGAAAGAAACAAATATAAATAAGAAATAAACAAGAGATGTGCAGGACTTAAAAGACAAGAACTCTAAATCTCCACTGAGGGACATAACACAGGAAAGTGGGTAAAAAGCAAAACTTACCTTGTACTTAGAAAAAAGGGCTTGCACTTAGAAAAATATCTGCAGTCTTTGGATTCATCTATAAGTAGAGCCAACCCAGGTCCATACAGGATTTCAGAGTCACCTATCAGGACCCCGCTTTTGGAAGTAAATTTGTAAAAATATTTAATTTTTTTTTAAATTTTAAAAATTTGTTCTAAGTAGTTATACATGACAGTAAAATGCATTGATGCATTTTGATAAATCAGACATCAATGGAGTATCATCTCACATTTTCTGATTGTACATACTGCAGGATCACATCGGTCATGCAGTCATAGATGTACATGAGGTAATAATGTCTGTTTCACTCTACTGTCCTTCCTACCTTCATACCCCTTCCCGTCCCTTCACTCCCGTCTACCTAATCTAAACTATTCTTCCCTAGCTTAGTATCCGCATATCAGAGAAAACTTTCAGCCTTTGGTTTTTGGATTTGGCTTATTTCACTTAGCTTATATTCTCTAACTCCATCCAGCAAATGCTATAGTTTCATTCTTCTTTAAAGCTGAGTAATATTCCATCATATATATATATACATATATATATTATATATTATATATATCACATTCTCTTTATCCATTCATCTATTGAAGGACACCTAGGTTGGTTCCATAGTTTAGTTATTGTGACTTGTGCTGCTCTGCTTATTGATTTAGTCAAACTAATTCTTGAATTTACATTTTCCTAGAAAACTGTGCATTTTGTTAGGAAATGTTATCAATTATCTTTTCTCCTTTCCAAGGGTGTTAAAGATTTTTCTTCTGAAAAGAACCTGCTGTTACATTGATTAATCCTATTGTTTACTAATTTTTTTCTCATTCATTAAGTAGTTCTTTAATCTTATTACTGCCTTCCCCTGCTTTTATATAATTTCCAGACTTGTAAGTTGATTGGTCAATTCTATTATTTTCATTCTAAATAAAAAAATCTGAGGGGAGGGGACAGGGAAGGAAAGATAGTAGAATGAGACAAACATCATTACCCTATGTACATGTATGAATACCCAAATGGTGTGACTCTACTTCATGTACAACCAGAGAAATGATAGTTGTACTCCGTTTGTGTACAATGATTCAAGAAAAAATAAAATGGGAAAAAAGAATCTGAGGTATGCATTTTTGTTTGAATACAGCTTTAAATGCTATTTTTCTTTCCCATTTTCTAATTATCCTATAATTATATTTTACTTCCTCTTTTTTAAAAAAAATCTTATTTTATTTGTTCTAATTAGTTGTTCATGAGAGTAGAATGCATTTATACTTCCTCTTTAATGTAGTAGCTCAGCATACTTTTGATCACTTTTGAGGGGTTGAGTTTTTAAATATTAAATGATCATTACTGCACATTTTGTTCCATTGTGATCATATAATACAACCTGTATGATTTAACTTTGGGATTTATTTTTATGTTTAGTTCTTATAAATTCTAAAAATCCAAATTCATTTTCTCTTCTCTTCTACCTCCTCCCCACATCCCTCAAAACTGTGAGAAATCTGAGAGGAGCTACTCCTTTCAACAAAATTGAGTGTTATGCCCGTATTTAATTATTATCGGTCAGGTCCTTTTCCCACCTCCCTTTTCTCAAGGGCGCAGTATTAAAACAAAATAACATGTATTGTACATGATACCGCATTCAACCTTATAATACAGGTTAAAACATCAAATATAGTAATGTCACCTTTGCTGACTCTAAAGGAAAATATTCCAGGAGTTTTTCCTCTGACCCCATTTGCCTTAGGTTTGGTCCCCTCACTTGACATGGGGACAGACTCACCAGCATGCAGGGGACGTGAATTGCTGAAGTGACACCGCTTGTCCAGAGGCAGATTTGTGGTTCTGGGAAGACCCCTGTCCATGGCCAGCTTCCAGACATTACGATGACACTGAATATTTTCAGTGAAGTGCCTGGGGCAGAGTTTTTCTCAGCTGGGTGGCGGCCTGCTGTGAACACACAGAAAAGAAAGACCTGACTCTGGAAAGTAATTAACCTTGTCCCCTGGCCTTCCAGTTCAGTTTCCCTAAGCCGTTGTGAGCTGCTTTGCATTTCATCCTTGGGCTTCAGCACCCAGGCACACTAAAGATGCATCGGGCCTCACAGGTATCTTTGATCATCTGGGTTCTGAGCACCAATTCTCTCTCTCTCTTCCACAAAGGATCATGGAGCGCCTGTAACGTTGGAAGACAAAAACAAAGATGAATTGGAGAAAACCATTGTCCTCTAGAACAAGAGCGGAAAATTACAGCTGTGGCAGCCAAATCCAGCTCCAGGCCCAGCTTACCAACTGTTTTTGTAAATAAAGTTTTATTGGAATACAGCCACTCCTGTTCTTTTGGGTAGTGTTGCTGTGCTATAAGGGCAGAGCTGAGGAGTTGTCCCAGGGACCACCAGGTTCACAGATTCCAAAATATTTACTTGCTGCTAAATATTCCTCCACAGAAATGCTGTACTGACCTCTGAGGTAGAAAGTCAAGGTCAGGCAGAGAGAGAACACCAACCCCAAGTGCTCTACATGCCTGGGAGCTCTGAGTGCTCTGGGTAACATTGGGTCCACTACCTCGGTGGTTTTGAGGAGGTGTTCCGGTTTTCCCTTGGGGTCTGCTCACAGCTTGCTGAGGTCTGCGCCGCTTAGGGGCAGGGACACTCTGAGGGCTCTGGGTGTGCCCAAGCCCAGCCAGAGTGGCACTTTCCTGTCCTTTGCCTCTAGTTAGTCTGTGTGTTCTCCTAGGAGCTCCAGGGGTTGACTGGGACTTCCTTGTTCCCAGTCCCCTAATCTCAGCACCATTCCTAAGGAAGTAGGCAGGGATTAGACAAGCTGAGGAGAAGGTAGGGTAGGGTCAGGCTCTGAGAGGAGAGAGGGATGAACAAACGCCATGACAGAAGCCTCGGGTTCTGGAGCTGAGGTGAGGAACCTGCTGGGTTTGGGACAGAACATTGGTATTTCTTCACCCTTTTCATTCTTCTGTAAATTTATTTGCCTCTAACATGTGCATTCACAGTTTTGAGATTTTGGTTTTGGGGACTATATCTCTTTTTTGAACCCTGGGGCAGTTTCCAAAGTGAAGGTTTAATTGTTTTTTAAAGTTTAATTAGTGAAGAATTGCCTCTTAGCTTTATGGAATTCTACCCCCTAGAAAATCCATTGGCCCTTGGAGGATTGTGGGGTTTAGAAGAGGGTTCCTGCCTTTCTTCTCAGCAGTCATGCCAGGCCTTTCTGTGCTCCCCGATCTGCCCTGGGGCCTGGTGGATACACACCTGGCAGGTGGTGCTACAGCAATCCTGAATGGGGCTCAACTCCTGCTTTGTTTCCATTGCCCCTGTCTCTGCAAGGTGCTTTGACTGGGGGCTTCCTCCTTTCCTTCTAGCTGCCTTCTCATCCCAAGCTTCATGTCAAAGTCTGAGCTCTTGTACTGAGAGGCTGCAGTGAGTGACGTGGCTGCTTATGGGCACGCACTTTTGCATCACCTCAACCTGACCTGACTGGAACTGCTCTTTCTCTGGTTCAGGAGGACAGATTTCTTCCAGAATGGGTTATACAGCCTGGCAAGGGGGCAGGTGCAAGGCAGAGACTGCATCTTTCAGCTCCTCTGCTTGGGCAAATCAGTTACTTGCCTTTATGCCTGTCAGATGGGGTCTGTGCACTCTTCCCAATATTGAACTCAGGAAATGAGAGTGGCGCAGTGAGAGGCCCCAGGGTGGGTGGGCAGGAAGACTCCAGGGTGGGATGTTCCAGGTTTCAATGCCTGCTGTCACTTGCTGTATGACCTTGAGAGTTTCTTAAAGTCTCCGTGCTCAGTGTTTTTCTGTAGAGTTGGGATGCACGCCCTCTTTGGTGGCAGCACTGGCATCTGGCTCCATCCTCTCTTGTACAGTGTGCTTCATCTGCTGAACTCCTTGTAGATTTGGGGGTAAAATTACCTTATTAATCTTTCCTTTGTAAATAGTACTGTGAAAGAAGGGATATTGCATTCACTCATCTTTTCATTATTATGGTAATAGCTTTCAATTTATAACTAATTAACATTGCTCCTTCCTAACCTGGCCTTCATTATGAGAAGCCAGGGAGGAATCCAGGAGTGGATGCGCAGCGGCTGGGAGCCCTTGTGCAGATGGTAAGCAGTTCCCTGGAGCAGCTTCTGAAGGTGTGATTCCCCCAGTGCCTTCAGTTGTGGGTCCCAGTGGTGTAGAGGCCTGTTTCCATTCACCTGCAGCCTGGGGCTCAGGTTGGGCTGCCCATCTCTCAGTAGGGGATGGGATGGTGCAGCTGACCACATAGACACAGGTGGCAGCCATGTAGGGAGATATCTAGAAACCACACCTTGAGAAGATCAGGAGAGAGGCTCAGAGATCTTCCAAAGCAAAAAGTTCAAGGGGATATAATTCTTGTCTTCAAAATGATTGACATGTAGACCTGGGCTTGTTCTCTACATCTCCAAAGACAGATCTAAGAGAAATGAGCTGTGGTCAGAAGGAGGGAGATTTCAATGCAGTGTAAGAGATTGCACATCATGCAGTTCTGTTGCACAGATAACTAGAGATTTATACATCTAACTGTAGCTATTTTGCTTTTATATAGTAGTAGTATTATGGGATAAAAGCCTCACTCTTTACTGGTGGCTAATGTAGGCCAGTCTCTTGAACTGAGAAGACTTGAAAAATATAGGAGGGAAGAGGAGGAAATACAGTAATGACATGCACAGATCTGCTTTGATCTCGGCCATGATTCAGAGCACAGGCCTTCCTGCTCTGTAGGGGGCTGAGATAAGAGATGCCAATTCCCCTGTGGACTTTTCTGGAACTAGAGTCATTAGCTTTCCCCTGTTTATCAAGTGAACATAGACAGGTACCAAAATGGTTTTCCTTCTCCCTTCTGGATTAATTATACATGTTTCCTCCTCTTATATTAATTAGGTTTATTTGTCATAATTTTTTGATAAAAAGATTTGGGACAGTGAGTGAGGGGCATGGGGAAAATCTCAATGATCATAGAGGTTGGGTTGCTCCCCCCAGAACCTCAAAGCAGCCCTTTCAGCACTGACCAATAGAATTTTCTGTAATGACAGAAATATCCTATACCTGACTGCTTAATATGGTAGCCGGTATAGCAACTGGCCACATGTGACCATGGAGCACTTGAAATGTGAACAGTACACTTGAGGAACTGGATGTTTTAATTAATTGGATCCCCTTCGGCATTGATGGGGCCCAGGAGGAAAGAACAAAATTCTGGATTGGCCACATATAGGTTGTGTGATCTCAAGGAAGGAACTCAGCTTCTTGAGCTTTTCTGAAGTATATAATGAGAGGGATAGTGGTAGTGGTACCTGTGGAAGGGTCTGGAATATTATCAGCACTCTTGCATGGTGGGATTATTTTTGACCATTCCTCCTGAACTCTCAGGTCACCCCTTGTCAAGTCTTCATGGAGTTCATCCTCAAGCCAAGCTCAGCCTTGGCCAGTGGTTGTGGAATGGAGTTGACTGATGGAGATACTATGACAGCTTGTATAGGATTCAAAGTCCTGATGCTCAGAGCTCAGGTATTTTTGAGAACCCATGAAAGGGCACTGGGATGGGTCTTAGTCTGCAGGGAGAGACCCATAGATTGTCCTTTGGGTTGATGAGGCCTCTGTACTGAGATATTCAGGCCTTTGGAAGATAGACAATGCATGCATGTATGCATTGCATGTATAGAGGGATGTATGCATGTATGGAGGAATTCTGAGGCAGACAAGGCTGAAGTTAAGGCTCGGTCTGATCCTATGGTCACTTGAGCAAATGATATAACTTCACTAAGCCTCCATGTTCTTGTCTGTAATGTAAGAAGCTACTACAAAGGGTTATGTGAGTGGCTTAGTCCCCTGGGATGCTATAACAGAATAGCTTAGGCTGGGTAATTCATAAAGAACCAAAATTTATTGCTTAATGTTCTAGAGGCTGAGAAGTCTTAAGATCATCTTCAGCAGATTCAGTGTCTGGTGAGGGCTGCCCTCTGCTTCCAAGATGGTGCCTTGTTGCTGGGTCCTTCCACGGAGGAAGGCATAAGGGGGCTTCCTTGAGCCTCTTTTATGGTCCCATCTGTGAGGGTGGAGCCCTTATGACTTGATCTCCTTCCACCTGTAACATCTCCTAATACTACCACATTGAGTATTAGGTTTCATAATGAATTTTTTATTCAGACCATAGCAGTGAGGATTAAATTACATCATAATGATATTATATATGTGCATTATTTAGCACAATGACTGACCCACAATAAGTGCTTAATAATCCTTTCCTGGGGGCTTCCCATATTCAGCATCTGGTTGATGTGACAGTGCAAGCCTCTGGTACCCTTGCCTTGGTTCAGGACCATGGTCTAGAGCTCCCTTGATGACCAGCTGAGGCCTTAGTTGCGAGCACCTCCCAGCTGGACTTCTTCCTTCACCGTCCTGCTTCCCTCCCTCTTCACAGGAGATGTTCCCAGCGACTCTCTCCAGTAAAGTTCCCACTTGCAAATCTCATCTTCTTCTCAGAGCCCGCTTCCCAGGGAGCCCAATCTAAGATGGAGTGTGTGCTTTTTCCTTCCTGCAGAGGTTTGCTGTTCTAAAATGTTGTAATCCCATTTTACCCAGAGTGAACTCCATTATTCCAATCACATTCCCTGCTCCATACCACCTTCCTGGCAGGAAGACCTGATTCCCTGCTAGAAGCCTCCACTTACACCTCCATAACCACCCAAGGTGAACTCATACCTCCTTGGCATGACCTTCCAGGTTCTTCCCAACCTCATCCCAGTAGACCTATTTAGAATCATTTTATCTAACTCTCTGTCCATCAGAAGCAGGGGTTATGTTATGTCTTTGTTTAATGCCATTTCATTTTTCTTCCTGAAACATCTTTTCCCTATTTTACACTACTGGAATGCTAAAGTCCTTTCTTCTTTCAAAGCTGCCTCTCAATTTCAATTCCCATGTCAAAGTCATTCTGTCAACTTTATTTATGGAGCATTGTATATGACAGATATCTCCGTAACCTGCCTCCTTGACCCCTGGCCACCTTTCCTCCTGGTTAAGGAGGTACAGAGAAAAATGGGCTACTCCAAGTTCCTAATGCATCTTACTACAAAACTTGCCGCAGTGTATCAAGATGCATTCACGGAACATCTCTGTCCTCTAATTCTTTGTCTCTGATTTGCATTTCCTGCCCAACCTAGTGCTTTCCATACAGTAGGTGCTCAATTCATAAAAGATTCTCACTTCTTAGTAGGAGGTTCTTGATAAATATTAGTGAAGGAAAAAAAGAGAATAGGAGAGAAGACATTTTAGTTAGGATACGCTATGTTATGCAACCATAAATGGAACCCAATATATAATAAATGATCCCCAAATCTCAGTTTACTACTTCAAAACTTCGTTCCCACCCCCCATGTTATATATCCATCATAGGTTGGTGTTGCTATACTCTGGGACTTTCCATCTGAGACTCAGACCTCTTTCTGGGAAATAGGGTTTGTAGTGCAGAGCAAAGATTGAGGTGGTAAACCATGGGCTGGATCTTATGCTTCCCCTGAAAGTGACCCATGACTGTCCATTTAATGTGGCAAGTCACATAGCCACTCTTAATTTGGGAAATTGAGGATATATGTTGATCCATTAAGAAGGATGCCAGAAATCCTAAGGCTAAACCTGCTACCACTGGGTTAGGCATGTATGATCTTCCAGGAAGAGGTGCCCCAAACCTCATTGTTAAGCCTGATATGAATGGGGTGAGGATCTATAAACCTCCACCAATTAAAATATTTTGAACAATGATACAAAATACTACAGAATTCCTAGTTGTACACAGGCAGCTCCCCAATCTAACTACCCAAGGGCCTTTTGGAGCTAGTTTTCAGGATGCATGGCCATTGAAGGTAGGAGAATAAGTGCTACATGGTCCATCTGATTTGTGCCTGGAAGCTGTCATTCTCGGTGTGATGCGGATTCTCCATTGCTGATACTAATGATGAAAGCTGAAGCACTTCCAATCGCAGCGGCCCAGTGGTGGCCTGTACGCATGACTTCACTGTATCTCACAAGCAGTCGATGGACCATGGAGACGCTTGATGGATGGCTGCTCTATGTAATTTCTGTGCCTGTAACTTGTTTGGAGCTGTCAGGACCAGACAGCATGACTCGTGTACCATCATGGCTTTGAAAAATGCCCTTTTTAAAGACTTGTTCCAATCAGTCACAAGATGGAATAAATTGTGGAAGGAGCAGAGAATCCTGGCAACAAGATAGATCTCATGGTTTGGCGATGGAATCCACAGCTTGCACCTCAAAATGCAGCCAGCTGAGAGGAGGTACTGATGGATGCCTATATCTGTCTCCTCCTTTCCAGCTCTGACCTGAAGATGGGAAGGAGAATTAAAGAGGTGATGCAAAAGAAATAACTGAGAAGCCTGACCCCAGGTCTTCCTGACCCCATGTCTCTAGACTGTCCTCTGCCTCCCTCTTGTTCCATTTTATCTTAGCCTCACCCTTGGTTTTTAGTTCTGTTCTTGCTCTCAGATTTGGCATTTACCAGAGGGTTCCTCAAACATAGCTCTGGCTTCTCTGAAGGCATTTGGATCAGATTCCACTTACTCTGTCTTCAGCCCCTGTGGATCTGTATCTAACCTTGGGTGATACACACAAAGGAGCACTCCATGGTGTCTCCTTTGGAGCTGCAGTACCCCTCCCTGGCACTTACTTTCTGGGTGCTTTGTGAATCCAGCTTGTCTCCCCTGAAATAGTAGGGCCTGGGAGAGTATGACCAAGGTGCTAATGTCATTTAAAAAATGGGTCTGTTGTATAGCATTCAGAGCCTTTTGGCAGGACAAGAATTACCCAGTGGAAGATAGTGGAAGTTTTCAGAACTAAGTTGAGTCAGTGAAGACTTTTTGCCTGTGACACTTCCAGGGAAGTTAGGGGGTGGGGAGGGGACCAAGTGTGGTACCAGGGAGATATTGCCATGCATCAGATTCTAAGGGCAAAGCAAGAGCAAAAGAGAAACCCCAAGAAGGCGTGCCTGTGTCCTGCAGCACCTGGACAGGGCCTGACGTCAATCACAGGTGGAGGAGAGCAGCCCAGAACTAAGTGCATGTGTGGGAACTCTGGGGTGTGACTTCTCTGCTCTGTGAGACTTTAGGGTGTAGGAACAGGAATAATCATTTAAAGAACATAAGGGTTTTCAGTTTTCTTAGGGTTTCATTGTCTTGCTTTCCTTTTATGTTTCATTAAAAAATGATGTTAATCCAGAAAACCCTGGCCTGTGCCATGGAAGGGCCTTCCACTTCCTCTCCACAGAGGAATCCGTTTCTTAAGGAGATGGGTAGTGTGGATATGCAATTGTGGGTGACAGGGCCACGTTCCAGTTTTTGGAACTCAGAAGGGAATAGACCTGGGTCTGAGTTTGTTCCAGAAGGTATCTCATTGCTGATGTCTCTATCAGATATCAGCTGCTGAAATGCTTCTGGGGCAGCATGGCTAATAAAAGTGAGTTACGCATGTAGTGCATATGGCTTGAGCATCTCTACTCTGAAAATACAAAATCTGAAATCTGCAAAATCCAAAACATTTTGACTACTGGCCACCGGTGTAAAGACTGAAAATTCTACACCCGTGAAACTTCACCTCAAGCCCCAAATGATTGAAGATATTGTATAAAATTACCTTTTGCTTATGTATACAAGGTATACTCAAAACATAAAAGACTTTTGTGTTTAGACTGGGGTCCCATCCCCAAGATTTTCATTGTGTATATGCAGATATTCCAACATCATGCCCTCCCCCCCCCCAAAAAAAAATAAAGGCTGAAACACTTCTGGTCCCAAGCATTTCAGATAAGGAAGACTCAACCTGGACTGATTTTCTTGTATTATGTTTTAGTTAGCTTTTCTTGTTGTTGTGACCAAAAGACCTGATGAGGACAATGTAGAGGAGGACAAGTTTATTTTGGATCAGTTTCAGAGGTTCATACCATGGTTGGCCCACACCATACCTCTGGGCCTGAGATGATGCAGAATGTCAAGGTGGAAGGGTGTGGTGGAGGAAAGCAGCTCAGGACATGGCAGTCAGGAGGGAGAGAGAGAGAGAGAGAGAGAGTGAGCGTGAGTGTGCATGAGAGCGAGCACTGTGCTTACCAGGGACAAAATATCAACCCCAGAGGCATGTTCCTAGTGACCTACTTCCTCCAGCTACACTCTTCCTTGCCTACCATTAATCCCCCAGTTAATCCATATCAATGAATTAATTCACCATTTAGGTTATGCCTTCCATAATCTAATTCTCTGAAAATTCTTGCATTTGTCTCACACATGAGCTTTCGGGGGACCCCTCATATAGACCATAACAGGCTACCCGAACAAAGTACCACTGAGTAGCAGCTTCAACAGCAGACATTTATTTTCTTACCGTTCTGGAGACTGGAAGTTTAAGATCAGTGTATCAGCAGGTCTGGTCTCTCTCCTTGACTTGCAGGTGACATCTCTTGCTGTGTCTTCACATGGCCTTCTGTGCCACACAACCCTGGTGTCTCTTTGTGTATACTGATTTCCTTTTCTCATAAGGACACCAGTGAGAATGCATTAGGACCCACACTAGTGGTCTCATTTTAATATAATCACCTCTTAAAAGACCCCATCTCCAAATATAGTCATATTCCAAGGCATGGAGGATTACAGCTTCCAAATATGAATATTTGGTGGGGAGGGCACAATTTAGCACAGAACAGTTAGATAACATAGAACTGTATCCTGAAAGACAGACTCCCACATGGGGGGGTGCCTCTGTGGGCTTCACCTTATTTTTGGCATCCCTCCAAGAAGGGCAGCCTAGCTCTTCCCAAGGAGGTGGCCAGGGAGGTAGCAAGTCTGAGACAAGTCAAAGGGGAAGAGATTGAAGTGTTGGGCTTGGGTCAGCTAAAGGGGAGAAGAATGGGGAGGGCATGAGAGCCTCTTTGGAGTTCAGATGGGCTGCTACTGAAGGTTTCATGTGTTTCTGAAGGTATTCTAAGAATACTAGAAAATGTGGGAAGTATGTTTAAGTCAACATAAGCCAGGAACCTCTGAATGGTCAGAAATCTCTAAAAATATTGTGATCTGTTCTAGAAGATAGGAAACTTCTGGTCACGGGATATATTTATGCAAGAGGTTGGAGGACCCTGCGGTGGTGATTTTGCCTGGGGAATCCTGTCTCCCCAGGGAATTAGGTCAGATGTTGTGCAGGTGTCTTTCAACCCTGGGAGTCTTTGCTTGGCCAACTGTTAAGTATCACATAAGCCTGAGTGCTGCTCATATTTTCACCCTCAGTAAAAGGCTGGACTGCTTTCTGGAAGGTGGGTTTCTATGACTTATTGAGTTTTATGATTGAGTTGCATTTTCACTTTGAAATTCAAATAGTTATTGGGAGGCATTGTGTGCAGTCAGCAAACAGTTATAAAGAACTTAATGAGTGTCAGGCACGGTGAGCTGAGATATCTTCCACAATAGACTCCCTGTCGGTGAGAGAGCAGGTCATCCTGTGAGTGGATACAGATGCCAGCAGAGCTTCTGGATCACAGAAAGGACACAGCTTTGTTTGTGGCAGTCAGAGAAGGCATTGTAAAGATGGACGTTTAAATAATCTTTTAAAGTTTTTAACTTTTCAGGTGGTAAAGAAGAGCAAGAGAATAGCATGCACACACGATTAGAGACCAGAAAGTTCTGGATGCACAAAGCAGCCCCATGGGGCTGCAGACTTGGCTCCCTGGGAGCGGGCTGGGAATGGAAGCTGGAGCCCCTGGCAGGTGTGAGGCTGTAATGATCCTTGAAAGTGCCAGCCTGAGAATTGGCAAGGGGGTTGTTCTTGGATGGTTCCCATGCCTAGCTCTTGGGATTTGACATTGGACGCTGGGCAAGCCTAATGGAATCATGGCCAAGCCAGTGTGTCCATTAAAGTCCATGAATTTCTTATTAATGCCACTCCTATATGCACTTTCAGCTGCATATGGTTTGGAGGCGTTGTTCGTGGTTTAAGTAGGAACTACCATACTAATGCTATGAGCTAACGCTGCCTTGATGGTGCATCTGATATTGTGATGAACACTATCCACTCATCGTCTCATTTAATCCTCATCACAACCTGAAAAAGTAGGTGCTAATATTGCCCATGAGGCAGACAAAGCCATCTCCAGAGAGGCAAAGCAGCATGCCTGTGTTCTAACAGTCAGCCTGTGGTGGATGGGGCTTTGTACCCAGCCCTGAGGCCCAGAGCCAGGGCCAAGAGCCACTCTACTTAAGCTCCAGCTCCCTGTGCTGAGATGCCGCAAACCTGTGGCTAGGGAGCCCGCCTGCTCTAAGATGCACCTGCTGAAGGTGGCAGAGTTGAGATGCCAAGTGAACCAGGGCTATCAGACACCCCTGGAAATAAAACATAAAAGAAAAAGTCCTGCATTTACCAGAATACTGTCTCTGGTCAGGGAAGCTCTGCATGGCGGGAGGAGCTATTGTGATAAGACACCTGGGGTAGAGCATGAGGCCAAGAGGTTGTTACTAATAATAAGAAAAGCCTTTGCAGCTGCCTGTTAAGGAGTTAGGGCCACTGTAGGGCTTTCTCAAGAAGAGATGTGGGTTTGGGCCAAAGAGGAACTAGTCAGGAGAGGAGGGCAAGATGTGGCAGCCTGTGGCCACCAGGCCCTTTCTCTAGCCACTCTCTGCTTCTATAAATGCATGTTGAATGAATGTTTAAGGAACATTGGCAGGGAAAGGTGCCAAGTGTCCCATCCTGGAGTGCCAACTGTCTCAATTCAGGAAGGCAAGCAATGCAATTGGGAAGTGGAGTGGACTTCCTTGGGTCTTGTATGGTCAGGACCGTGTGTTGGCATGGGCAGCCTCGGTGGTCCCCGAGAGGACCACCCCGTCTGTGGCTGACTGCAGTTGTGCATCTGAAGCCAGCTGCTGACAAGCACTCGGGGGATGCTCAGGCTATAGCAGTCATGAGGCCACATAGGTCAAAGTTTTTCAAGCAATAGTTGCTGAGAAGTTGACTTTGGGTGGTGGGCCCACTGAAGAAGTGTGGGGCAATTTCCTAGTAGGGCTGGGACTGGTCCTGCAGCTCTGTGTATGGAGAGCTCAGCCATCACCAGGCAACTGGGAAGCTCTTCATGTCAAGGTCAAGGCTCTTTCTTCCAGGAGGGATGGGCTGGAAGGGTGTCAGGACCTGCTCCTCCCTGTGAGGACCTTTCTTTCTGCACCATCTTGGTATCCTTGGGTATCAGGCAGATCCGGTCATATCCTCATCTTACCTGTAAGTGACCCTCTCACAGTACCAGTCCAGCCATATTGCCATCTCTTCAAAAACAGTTCCAGCCAGGCAGAAGTCGATTCTGCAACTGCTGAAAGGCCCCGGCTTCTCACCGTGCCATGGCCTCGTCTGCCTGCCTTCCTCACCCAGCGGCGAGATCCACCCCATCAGGGCTCGCTGCCTGGGACTGCACTCCTCTTTCCCTGCTCCCTAAGCCTCTTTAGGGAGTGTCTCCTGAGCGCCTCTATGCAATCTCCTGATCAGGACTTAGCAGAACTGCGTTTATAGTATGTCTTCCCATCGGCTCGTGTCTCCTTTGAGGAGTGGTTGACTGTGTCTTCTTGACCTTAGTGGCACTCTGGGTCGTGGTTTGGTGCAATGTCTTGCATCTGTGGCCTGGGGAATTTTGGTGCCCCTTGGGGTTGCTGTTGAAATGGAGTGGGCCTTCCTGCCCGACAGACCTGCCTTCAGGCCCTGTTGACAGCAGTGCTTGCCATTCTCCCATAGAAGAGACAGTCTCATCCTTAGTAGGATTATTGTGACAATGGTGACATACAGGTGAAGAAGCACAAAACAAGAAATCATTGATGCAGAAATGACAGCACCCCTTCTGGCTTTGGTTCAGAATATGTCATGGGTCCTTGAAAACCTCAGAACAAAATTGGGTTTAATTTAATTACAAATAAATGTATGTCACATGGTTCCCTACGAGAGAACAGGGTCTCAGATTCCCAGCATGCTTAGGGCAGGCTACTGTTTTTGACCGGAGGGTGTGGGGGGTTTGGGGGGGGCAAGGTGGAAGGGCGTTTTCAGTTTACAGAATGGCTCTGTTTGAAATCACATTTGTTGACTTTTTTTTAAATTATGGAAATATTTTTTTCTGAATTCAGAAGTTAACAGGTGCTCCTTGAACAAATGTAAAGTGAGACTTCCCTTGTCCCTCCTTCCCAGCTGCATCCACCATGGCCTTTTGGTGTCTGTGTTTCCAGTTTTGTTTCTATACACATAAATTCTCTCTCTCTCTTTCTCCCTCTCTCTCTCTCTCTCTCTCTCACACACACACACACACGTATTCTTAAAAAGAATCATGATATCTATATCATTCTATATTTTTATCTTTGGAATGTTGCTTTAGTCAGGGTTCTCCGGAGAGACAGACTGATATATATAGAGATGAGAAGGATTTATTAGGAGAATTGGCTCACTTAATTATGGAGGCTGAAAAATCCCGTAATGGGCTGTCTGCAAGCTGGAGAACCAGGGAAGCCATGGCTCACTCTGGACCTGAAGGTTTCAGAACCCAGGAAACTGATGGTGTAACTCTTGGATGGAGACCAAAGGCCTGAGCACCCAAGGGGCCACTGGAGGAAGAGCTGGAGTCCAAACGCTGGTGATCCTGGAGTTTTCTCATGTCCAAGAGTGAGAGAGGAAAAGAAAAAGGATGGGAACCAATATACTCTTTTCTGCCTTTTGGTTTCATCTGGGCCTCTGTTGAGTGGATGGTTCATGACCCCTTCTAGAATGATCTTCCTGCTTGTCCACTGGCTCAAATGGTGGACTCCAGAAACACCTTCCCAGACACACCTGGAGCAACCCAACCACTCCAATCAAATGCCAGTCCACTTGTGTTTCCTTTTCAGCAGAAGAGAGACAAGCTCATTACCTATTGAAGCATGGAGGGTAGTGACACTGTACCAGCTGTCTGTGTCCCTAAATCCAGCCCAGTCGACACCCAGAACCAACTCTCACAAATGCTTTCTATAACAGTTCACATAGCTCTGCCCCATTCTTTTTATTGACTGTATTGTTTTCTATTACCTGGATATGGTGATATTTATTCAGTACCAATTGTGGGACACTGAGGATATTTCTCAGATTTTGCTCTTTCAAGCAGATTTTTGATACTCATATGTGCCTCTGTGAATGTATTTCTGTAGAATAAACTCCTGCAAGTGAATGGATGGATCCAAAGGAATGTGCATTTGAAATTTTAATGTCTTGGCATATTTCTTGGACAAGGGCATAGAAACTCCACTCTAATTCTGTAAGAGTTTCTCAGCTATTCAAATCCTTTGTCCATCTCAGCTGTTCAAATCCTTTGTCCATGTTTTCTCTTGTGTTACTTCTTGTTGATTGATAGACACTCTTCACATTTGAAGGGTACTTATTCACCTCTTGTCATATAGGTTGCAGATACTTTCCTCCAGATATCCATTTGTTTTTTTCAATCTTATTTAGGGTAACTTCCACAACATAAAACTATTTATTTATTTATTTTAAAGAAATTACTTTTGCCTGTGTGGATTTAACATTAAATGCAAAACAGTCTCCCAGTCCTTCAGACCATGAGCTACATGCCTGTACATTTTCCTAGAAGAGTTATGTTTTATTTTTGCATTTAATTACTTAATTCTTTTGCAATTCATTCTGAGTGTGGTGTGATTTGTGGGCCTGACTTTATTTTTTCCGAATCATTTAACCAATTGAGAGAAGAATGAATGTGGAATCATTAGCTTACTTTACCTTTATATTTCTTACTCCTCTGGGTATGTGGCAAGAATTTTGCTCATTAAATAAATAAAACAGTAGAAGGTAAGGACCCTCGGCTGGTTTTTAGACTCACTGGACTCTTGGATGTTCTAAGTTTGAATCAGGCTGTGAGCCCTTGGGCAAATCACTCCATCTCCCTGTTCCTTTAGTTGTAAAATAGAAATAATCATACCTAACACTTAATGTGGAGTGTAGGATTAAATTAAACAGCATCGTAGCCCCTAGCACATCCAGAGACAATAGGAACATCCTTTCTGCTTCACTTTTCTGATTGCTGACCTGAGAAGGCCCATGAGGAGTGACTGGCTCTGTCCTGGGGAACCTGGGTCCTCCCCAGTCTCAGTGCCTCCAAGTGCTGCCAACAAGCTTCCTCTGCTGGGGTTCGCCCAGCCTTCAAGCTCCATGGCCTGTGTCTCCAGCATCAGCAACTGCTTCTTTACCTAACTCTGGGACAAGGGGCATTAATTACTCAAGATAAGTTTCCCAGAGTGCTGGTAGCAGGTATGGACTTGGAGGTCTGGGGCAAGACAGAGTTTGGGGCAAGACTCCAAAGTCTGGCTTCCTGCCACTGAGAAGGTTGCAAACAGCACAGGGAGAGAAAGAGAAAGGTGAGCAAAGAGGGGGAGGGAGGCACAGCTGGACAGAAGCAGAGAAGAAAGGAAAGGAGGAGTTGACCCCCATAAACAGAGAAAAAGGGAGAGGAAGAGCCAGAGAGGGAAGTTCACAGTGAGGAGCAGGAGGCATGTCACTCTGCACAGAATCTGGGAGGGTCCCCCCAAACTCAATATTTGAAATTGGTACTGTTTTAATGCAATATTTTTAAAAATCCAAATTGTAAACCCCAGCCCAGAGACCAGCTGCCTGTTCTTGTAAATCATGTTTCAGAGCAAGAATGGGTTGGGGGAGGCAGGAGGTGGGGAGCACACAGGCCCTGATTGCTTAAGTTCGATTCTTTGTTCATTGTGAATTTTTTTGCCATTAATTTGTATTTTTTTTTTTTAAAATTACATTGTTAGTATTTATTTGAGTTGTGGAGCATTTTGGCACATTCTTAGGTTTTTTGTTTGAGGCAGGAGCCTTGGTGACCTCTCCCTAGTCCTGCCCTAAAAGGGAAAAACAGGGAAGAAAAGGCCCAGGGAGACCAGGGGAAAGAGAGTGAGGCTGGTGGGGAGAAGGGAGCAGAGAGGAGAGGGGAAGCCAGGAGAGACATCAGGTGTGAGAGGAGAGGGGACCAGAGGTGGAGGGAGGCGCCCAAGAGGAGGCAGGAGTCTTGGGAAGGACAGGCAGAGGGTGAGCTGGGCAGAGGTGCAGGGAGCCACAGCAGGGAGGGGACAGGAAGTGATCCTGGCTGAGGGGAAGGAGAGCAGAGGGCACAGTCCTCAGAGGAAGGACCTGCAGCACACAGGGGAGATGCTGGAGGGAAGGAGGGGGAGAGAGGGTCCTGAAGCCAGGGGAGGAGGCAGGCATTCACAGGGTCTGCAGACCCCCAGGGAAGGACCATAGGGAAGAGGGTTGCAGCTCTGATAATCCTTAGGGAGGGGACAGGGCACTTTCAATATGGGGGTGAGCTAGATCCATTTGGAATCCCTTAGGCCACATTCTGGGAGAGGGGGCATTTTTCAACACTGATGTGAGATTTCTTCTCCTTTGTCTTTTTGAATGGTTAGTGTATCTCTATTTTGTGGACATTTCTGATTTGGGTATAATTTCCCAGGCATGTTCCCAGGCACACCTAGGGAGGTTGGGGTAATGCTTGTCCCCATGTCCAGCTGAGAAAAACCAAGCTCTGGAGTCACTTGTGTGTGGCTGAGTCTGGAGTCCAGCCCAGGAAATTGGATTCCACAGCCCGTGAGCATCCTTCAGTGCTGGAGGTCTGCTGGCCTGCGGAGCATGTGCCGCAGGCCACGTCGCAACCCAGAGCACATGTTCATGTGTACAGCGTCCCTGGCCCAAATGCCTCCTTTGGGATTTTTTCCCTCTTTATTCTTTTGCATTTCCTTCCTTCCTTCCTTCCTTCCTTCCTTCCTTCCTTCCTTCCTTC